>WOVY01004987.1:0-89731 GCA_013436015.1 Rhipicephalus annulatus
TGTTTTTAAACTATTTTTGTGTACAGAAATTTGTAGCTTTTATGAATTGATGCTTCGACAACCTCCCTTGCAACAAGTCGAACCTCCGACTAAAGTAGCTCTGTACATACATTATGCTGAAACGTGGCAGTGATGATTTTGTACGGTGTGTGCTGGGCATCTATGTGATGGCTGATGCGTAAGAGCCCGAGAACGCGAATCGCAAAGTAGTTATGATAGCCAAAGTAGAATTGAGGGTATACAAATATTCCTCGCATAACTTACATTGTACTAGCCAAATAGCTCGGTAATAGTCGATATATTTTGGAGGTACTGCTGCAGAGGCTAGACACTCCGTCTGCGCGACGGGAGTTTGACGATTGCACTTACCAGCAGGTGCGTTTTCAGCAAATGTCCAATAAGCGTTCCCCGGTCACAGAGTGCAATCACACCAGCGGAAAGACACAACTACCATGGGCACTTGATTCGGCACGTGTGGCTGTGTATGAGTCTTAAAATGTGTAGCTTAGCGAGGTACTGAAACTTCTAGAGTCATTGCCGTTGCAAGCTTATTCGTGAAGTACCCTTGGCTGTCCTGCAACGCTAATGTATTTAGTTTTCATTGCCACTGACAGTTGCGTTGGTGTCGTTTTTATGGGCGGTAGCAATTATTGAAGACTCTTGACTGTTTTTGCCGCCGTTGTCACTCACCGTATATAACACGTTATATAATTATGAAACCGCATGAAAGAAAAAAAATCTAGCAAAAAACTCCGGCACAAAGATCGAACTTGGAACCTCTGCATCGTGAGGCGAGGCATTAACCACCGAGTTACCGGAAAATACGTCCTCCAATGTGCAAACTGGAAGCTATTTATATCGCCACTTCCGCTGGTGAAAGGCATCTTGGAGGGAACTATTGTGTTTTTCAGCGTGAACAGCAGGGGCGCAATGAGCGCGCAGAGGCGCGCACCCTGATTGCCGACGCGTACTTTGCCTCGCAGAGAGGAGTGCGTGGTCCGCCCCTGAACGCACATTCGTGCGCCCTTCTCCCGCGGTTTGCGGGCATCTTATGGCTTTGCTGTCGTTAAGCTTTCACCGGAACAATTCTGTTGTAATAACGAGCGCAGGTCCTGCGACCACTCGACAACAGAAAGCAACAACTGAGGCGCTTATTCACGTTCATCTGTACTTGTGAATACGTTTCGGGCGTTATTTGTGCGTAAGAAACGCGGGGCACGTTTCTGTCTGCTTGCATTCTCCGCAAGACCTTCCAATTGTTTCTACCGCGTCCATTGCTTCGCCTTTGCGGCAAAGCCGTGACAATTTTTTGTCTCTATAAACATCGTGCTAGCGTTCAGCAGTTGTACCTGTGTGAATTGTTCTTCTTGATCAGGACATCGCATTGATATGACGCCTAAACTGTATTTCAGGTGCCATCGTCACTGCAGCAAGTACCTTCTTTGTTTTGCTGGGTTGGCCAGAATACACGCAAGTGCTTTTGTACGGCGTGCCTCCATACGCGCTCCTTTCCCTACTTAACAAGATATGGAACAACGAGGACAAGAGCCTGCAGTGCAAGGACTGCAGAAGGAAGGAATCAAGTTACCGCGAGGTGCAGTGTAAACTTTCGCAGTGAAGCGGTTCACTTGTATAGTTTGTCGGGATCATTCATAGCTCTTAACGCACGCAGAACACCAACACCGCAATTTTGCGACTGACGCCATCACTCAAACGGCGGCGAAGGTTGGGGAGCATAATGCTAGCAAAGCGCGAGGCAAAGCTGAGAAGAAGAGGGCAGGGAGCATTGCTAGGTCGGCAGTAACTAAAGCGGTAGAATGATGGTCGATGAATTCAAAATATATGTGGGCTAATTTAAATAGAATCGACACTTCGGCTAGTTGGTTGAGAAGTTTGGTAACTCTGTGGTTTAGGCGCATCAAGAAAGACAAAGAAACACAAGACACACTTACACGCAACTAACCATTTATTGAAAAGGGAAGAATATAAATGCACCATATAGAGATGAACGCATGTGTGTGAAAGGCAAGATGATATTCATGGTAACGCGTGAACCACAATTTAAACAAAGCAGAAAGATTTTCGGGAAACATATTCTAGAATGGCAAACTCATTTTCATGTAGCGACCCGAATATTGGCTGACGCACTGATCTGTTCTTTTTTTATATGAAGTGCTTCAGTCTTTCCCGAGTGAGTTAATTGCTACTACGAAAAAACAACTTCACTGTCCTTGAAAACAGGGTATCAGCCACAACTCTGTAATGAATAGAGATGGGCTGCCCCTGAATATTTTATAGATGTATCGTGCTCACTAGGACGGACATTGATGCACCTCCCGACTGGCCTATGTATAGTTTACAAAATCCTATGGCTTATTTACCTACGCGTACAAAACTGGCTTCCCGCCACTTAAGGATGCGGGTCTATGGCGAGAAATCGACCCACGTACAAGCTGGATTGGTCGTGTGGCCTTCCACACGCAGCCAAAGAAGCGCGTGCGCAGATATCGACACAAGCAGTCATCGGCACCTTAAAGTGCGCCTAATTTGCCTACTGCAGTTTATAATCTTTGTATTTAATGTACATCGTATAAATATACATCATCGCTATAATAGTTTCATATGTACTCAAGGGCTAACTCTTGAGCAATATTTTGCAAGAGCAAGGCTGCTTTTTTCGAAAAAAAGCTAGCTCGGTGCCATTTTTTTCCTCTTCAGCATCGGACCAAATTGCGATGAAGGTTTGCTGCAGTTCAGCGCGGACGGAAGTGGGCTTCGAGTTGGCGTTCCTCCTGCGAAGGCCTGCTCTTCCTTGGCTTATATGATCATTCAATACGTCGGGCTACTTGAGTGCCGGAGACCCGCCCCGGGCGTGAAGCCGCCGCAGACGAGGACGTGGCAGAGGGAGGCGAAGAAAGTGGAGGCTGCTGGTCAGAAAGGCGACTACGTCAGCAACTCCATGTTAGTGTGGAGACTGCACAAACACTTCGGCGCCTTGCACGCCGTGCGTGGAATCTACATGGCCCTGCGCCCGTCCGAGTGTTTCGGCCTCCTCGGAGTCAATGGCGCGGGCAAAACGACCACGTTCCAGATGTTGGCCGCGCTCATCAGCGTGTCGTACGGCGACGCGAGCACTGCGGTGGCCAAGCTCAGTGCAAACGCTCGCAGAGTAAGTGCCTATTTGTGACGGAGAGTAGCATTTGTTTCCATCACGTTCAATAAACATACAAATCATTTTGAATTTCGCTCGCTCATGTGTTTGAAATAGAAGTTGTCGTGGAAGCCGCAAGTACAGCCGCTTTCTAATGACCAACAAAACGCTAAATATGCGCATGCGCCATGGAGTCACCACGGCACACGTGCGCTTTACTACACAACCGTCTCGACATCCCAAAAGCACACGTCCCCCTCCACCAATCATAAGAAGAAGATTAGCTTGCTTGCTGGGCCACTTTTAAAGGGGTCCTGAAAGACAGAGTTCACGTTGGCCTTTCTCAGCGTGGCATCGCGGCAGAGCCAAGTCACGGAAGTCAAGGCTCACTAAAGAGAGCAGAGATGTTTCTGTATTGGTAAAGTATGAATCACAATCCTGAAAAAATACTATTACCGCGAGGAGACACGTGGTAAGCGAGACAACGCGCGAAAAGAAAATGTGGGGTGAGACGCCACCTTGAGATTGTGGCAACAAACATCGTGACCTCAAATTGAAGATTTTAAAGAGGTCTACTGAGTCCTACGTGGCCGCTAGTCAATAAAAATGAAGTACACTTGTCATCCGTTGGTGTCATAGGCATAGCAGACGAAGTTGCAGAAAATTTATTGAGGTAATGTTGTGGAAATACGAAAAACAAATTTTCACATTTTCGTTGTCAAGCAGAGAGATTGCGTTACGAAATTTCAAAATTATACTTCAGCCTTTATTTTTACCACAAATATTGAACTTCTTATAGTGAAACTTGTACTATATTGTACAGTCTATATATATAAACATTGTCAATATTTCTTTTCACTATCCCTTTAGGTGAGATTTACTGACGGAGGGCCACGTTTATTCACTTTACTAAGACGGAATAAAAGTGAACAGGCCAAAGATTGAAATCAAAAATAATTGTCGTGGTTTCATTCTCAAAACCACAATATGGTAATGAGAGATGCCGTAGTCAAAGGCTTCGCAAGTTTTGACCGCCTGGGGTTCCTTGAAGCACACCCAAATCTAAGCACACGGTATTTTGGCCTGTACATTGAAGACGCAGCTTCCACTGGCAAGATTCGATCCTTGTAACCAGCGGGTCAGCCACAAGTGCCGACGGCTGAAAATTTGGATGTAACCTTGAGATGCCAATGCTAGCTAGGTACCAATTAGCTCCAGCGCGTCTCTAACATTGCGCCGCTAGTGCAAGCTACGCCCCGATCATTCTTATATGTTGCAATATTCTATGCCTATACTGAATAGACCGTGTGAAGATCTCCATGGCGCGTAGATACATACCTAGTTCACGTGCGTCATCTGTTTTGTCTTAAGATGCAGTTGAAGCAGGTAACACAATTGCAAAGCTGGTGATCACTTGCTTTGACGCAATACGGACTGAACGTCAGTGAATTACCTTCTCAAGTCTGTTATTTTAAAGTTTTACAGTGCAATATAATTTAATCTAAAAGCAGCTAGTGGCATCATCACTTATCTCTTCTGACTTGAAGAATTTCGTTAGTAAAACTGTTTTAAAGCTAAAATGCTGCATAGTAAGTGGGTTTTGGCTGTCACATTCTTAAACATACTAAGCGCTCCTAGATTTTTTCTTGTCAATTTTAAAAACACAAACAAGGTTTGTCGATATAGATGGCCAAACACGAGCTAAACATACATATTTCTACTTCTTGTACTTTCTCGCACTGCAGTGGCAGTCGCAGGTCAGTTACTGCTTCCAACTGGGCGGACTTTTGGACAGACTGAACGCGTACGAGTACCTCTACCTCGTCGGTCGGCTGCGAGGCATCGCCGACAGTGACTTGAAGCCCATGGTGGACAGCGTTATAGCTGTCGTGGACCTCGCGGAACACGCCTCGAAACAGTGCGGAGTATACAGGTTCGTTCGTGGGAACTGTATATTTTACCAGTCTTGGGAAAAGTTTGAAGATCCTGTATATCCCACTCAGTATCTGTAATATCGACACTTTTGACCTAGCTCTCTAGTACGTTTTAACTTCAGTGCATCATCAATTTTACCATTCTTCTTTGCTTTACTTTGCTTTAGACGTTTTGGGACTCAATAACATAAATAAGAATTGTATATTATGTTTCTCTTGTGTGATATGGAGTTTATTTTGTTGTTACTATTGCTGCTAAAGCTGGAATAGACGTCTTGGCAATACCGCTGACACTAATTTTCCGAACAAGATTGCCCGGTGTGAAATTATGTATTATATTATATGCTGATAGCATTCGCGCTGCATGCTCCTCTGATTGCGCTCGTCATGACTTTCCTGTCAGCCGCTATTGCCGTGTTTGCTCTTCGAAAGCTAAGTGTTTTTGGTGAAAACAGTATAGAAATCTTGTTGTCTTCTGCTTGTTTCGTACTTGCGCATGCATTTGCGCCTGGTTTCTTATAGATATATTTTTTTGCGTGCAGTAAAATATATTAAGAAATGCAAATCTTCATAGTGTTGGAATAACAATTGGCGTGCTACTTTACAAAACCACAGTTTGATCATCAGGCGTGCACTAGTGGAGGGCCACAACAATTTCAACCATCTAGTAGGCTTTAACAAGCTCACATGGCACAACGCATACTGCCCTCTACCTTCCCGCGACCGTCGACATGTGGCTGCCTGAGCAGGAAATTAAGCCACAACTTTGAATAAGGAAACAATCACCGTAACTACAGCACAGCCAAGGCCTACGATACAGATGTACTCATACACGTGAGAGTGAAGGGAGCCAGCTGGCAAGCTGCCTCCCTGGTCTCCTAAGAAGGGGGAGGAAGTACTAAGTCAGCCGCTCACATTGACATATCAGGGTGGGGGCACTGTGATTCAGGGGCAGCGGCGCAAAGTCAGCCCCATAAAATTCACATTGCAGAAAGGTAAGGGGGTGGGTACTGCGAAGAGCATTAGCTCCCGCTTCCGTTGAAGGTGAACTCGGAACGCGCCTATGAATATACACAGATGCGTAACAATTGATTGATTCGAGGGGTTTAACGTCCCAAAAACCACCATATGAATATGCGAGACACCGTTGTGGAGGGCTCCAGAAATTTCGACCACCTGGGGTTCTTTGCGATGCACGCATATCAGAGCACACAGGCCTACAACAATTTCGCCTCCATCGAAAATGCAGCCGCCGCAGCCAGGATTCAATCCGCGACCTGCGGGTCAGCAGCCAAGTACTTTAGCCACTAGACCACCACGGCGGGGCAGAAGATGCGTAACAAACAAGTTTAGGAAAAACTTACTCAGTGAGAGGGCAAAGGACAATTCTAAACTTCGCGTTTGAAGTTGCGTAGATTTTGCGGGAACATGAAATTAACATACATTATACCATTCTCTTTCAATACGTATTTTCACAGTGTTTTTTTCCGTTTCTTCAGAAAAAGTTATTCTTGACCCTGTATGTTGCTCAGCCTACGAAGATATTGTATCGCCACCAGGTATTGTAGCTATGCTACTTAACCTGAAGACAAAAACATCATCTGGTCCTGATGGCCTTCCAAATGCATTCCTTCGTCGATATTCAGAAGCACTCGCCCCGTTCCTCGCATACATTTTCCGTGCATCTTTGTCATCTTCAGATCTACCAATTGACTGGCGAACGGCACGTGTGGTGCCCGTACACAAGAAAGGGGACATTGCACTGATTACAAACTATCGTCCGATATCACTCACTTCCTGCTGTAAGATCCTTGAACATATTGTTGCAAATTACATAATTAAATTTTTAACAGGCAACAACATTCTTTCTTCATCTCAGCATGGATTCAGGAAGGGTTTTTCTACGGTCACACAACTAACCACTGTAATTCACAGTTTTGCAAGTGTCCTTGACAAACCTGGTCAAACTGACGTAATTTTTTTGAATTTTCAGAAAACATTCGACCTTGTTTCACAGGAAAAGTTACTATGCAAACTAAAATACATTGGCCTCCCCTCTTTCATCATTAATTGAATTTCCGCCTACTTAAGCAATCGCACCCAATCCGTTTCTATTGATGGTCACCACTCGCTTAGTTTGCCAGTTACTTCGGGGGTACCACAAGGTAGTGTACTGGGACCACTCCTGTTCTTAATTTTTATTAATGATATCGTTTGTGTTATAACAGAACCAGTTCAAATTCGCCTATTTGCAGATGACTGCATATTGTATCATGAGTTTGTTTGTCGAGAAGATCAGGAATTTTTGAATACTAACCTCCTTAACGTTCATTCATGGTGTAAACAATGGGACATGAAGCTTAACGAAACAAAAACAGTATACATGCATATAACAAAGAAAATACATAAATGACAGTTTTCTTACAGTCTTCCATCTAATCCCCTAGTTCAGGTAAATGAATACAAATATTTAGGGGTGACCATTACTAACAACCTCAGTTGGAATTCTCATATCGCTAACATTTGTGCTTCTTCTTTTCGCAAGCTTTGTATTCTGGACACGAACTTAAACAGGCGCCCCCCGAAACCAAGCTTCATGCATATACATCGCTAATTAGGCCTAAGTTAGAATACGCTTGCACCGTCTGGGATCCTCACACCAACCACAATACTAACGCACTTGAAATGATTCAGCGCAAAGCTGTTAGATTTATTTTTCTAAATTCCGTTCCACCGATTTGCCAACAGCGCTCATGCAAACTCATGGAATACAAACATTGAAATTAAGACGTAAAATACTCAGGCTCAAATTTCTTTTTCTTCTGAAGAATAACAAACTCTCTTTCATCCTGGACCATACCTACGGCCGTTATCAACTAGACTAACCAGACATCATCATCCTCAATCTTTAACTCCATATCATACAAGAACTAACACCTTCAAATTTTCTTTTTTTCCTCGCACTATTAGCGAATGGAACTCATTGCCATTATCATTGATTGATTTAGTTGAGTCAATTGACCTGATCCATTTCTCATAACCCAACATTGAAATTGAAATGTAAGCGTTTATTTTGTTTGTTTTTTGCCTTTGGAAAAGCTGTGTTTTTGTTTTGCAATTTACCCTTCCTGCCTGGGCCCATGTGGGCCTGCAGTATGTTGTAAATACATACATAAATAAATAAATAAATAAATAAATAAATAAATAAATAAATAAATAAATAAATAAATTTGTTAAAGATTGATATCTGAAAAAGAGTGGCTTGGTTTGAGCATTTATAAGTCGGTCTGCATCAGCGCTTATATTTACACATGTCATCACAAGACGCGGGAAGTGGCGCTATCATATCCTTCAGGAATAGCAACAAAGCCTGACAAAGTGTCCAAATTGGCTTGCCACGGACAACTGCTCGAGTTGATAAGGGAACGATTTACCGCCATTCCTGTACAGTGGCGGCAACCGGAGGAAGTTGTCCATCGGCGCTGCACTGTTGGGCCTTCAGCCGTTCATCTTCCTGGACGAGCCGTACGCCGGTGTGGACGTCGTGTCTCGAAACAAGATCTTCCGAGCCATCGCCGAGATCAAGATGCGCTCGAAGTCCACTTTCGTGCTCACGTCCCACAAGTGAGTGCTACCGTATCCACTTGAATGCATTATTGACAGGTTCACCAGCAACCAAAATATTTCATGAGACAATCACGCCAAGGACAGCTTAAGAGAGATAATTGGTGCAATCCACGCTTGCGCGCCCTATGCTCCAAGAAATAATCTCTGAAGCGCTTTGCTAAGATAGCGCAGATTTGGTTAAGAAAAAAAAAACAGATACTTTCTATATATACATGTATCCTACGGACGTCCTTTCTGTGCTGTGTTGTTTCCTTAACCGAATTCACGCTCCCCGAAGCACGATGTCCACACAATTATCCCAACAATTGACCACGCTCAGAAGATGCTCTCGCTTTGATGTCGGGCAGTATGCACCATTACTAGATTATCATCAATGAGTTAGACCGGGCTACACGTCCTTGAGCCTTGGTGTTTACCGCTTTCCTGTCTACGGTTTTTAAACGCATCTTACTAAGATAGCTGTATCGTAGCTAATACAACTATTAGGATTCATAACCAATCATCTTTTCTGTGCATGTATCCTGATCTACTGCATTGTTGCTCAAGCTCAGAGAAGTGTATTTGTATAGATTTCTCTCGTTGTAGTTCATGCACGCACGAAACAGTGCTTTTGCCACATCCATCAAATATTCATGGTGGGTTGGCTCACCCGCTTAGCCACACAAGAGGCCGCAACATATTGTGAGAACACTCGAGTAACAGTGGCGATTAGGCCAAATGCCAAACGTAGCAAGAACGGGAACGTGGCCGTAAGTTGAGCTAGTAATACGCCTTCACCGAATGAATAGTATCGTGTTCCTAGTGCTCAAGACAATTACAGAAAACCAATAGGCGTTTTCGCTAAATATGCTTTCGTGGTATCTATATTCGGCTACTGCGATTCAAGGAAAAAATATTGTATTGGTTATTGCTGCGAAAATGTGTGTATAAATTTATAAATATTGAAATGATGTGCACTGTATGACTGACTTCCTGCAGCATGGACGAATGCGAATTTTCCTGCGACCGCATTACGATCATGGTCGAGGGCCACATGATGTGCCTGGGCACGCTCCAGCATTTGCGGGAGAAATTCGGCAAGGGCTTCCGACTAGAGTTCCTGCTCAAGCACACTGCCGCAGCCGACGCGCCCATGCTGAACGCGGCAGTGCAGCAGCTCTTCAGAGGCATAGAGCTGAAGCAATGCCACCAGGTACTTACCTATACTTGTCCTTACTGACAAAATGAAACAGCCTTAGTGGTGGCTAGGCACGTGTGCAGGTTCTAAAGTAACGATTAGGCAACTAGGACTTCTCTTTTTCTCACCTCACATAAAACATTCAAACATATGCACGCACACACTCAGCTTGAATTTGCATCAGGGCCCTATGTTATAATAGCAATGAGAATATTGGTAATTTGAGTACAGCATTGCTTGGTGTAGTGGTCTTTTTAAAGAGCAATACGTCGTACAAAGGCATCTCTGTCAGTTGTTGGTATGCTGCAGTAGTTTTATATGTCAACAATAATTCTCAAAGTTTTGCCAAAGAAAGTGCAGGGTGAGCACCCTGCACTTTCTTACACAATACGAATAGCGAATGAAACAACTGTTTCATGAAGACTAAGTTGGCACATATGTTTAGTTTTCGTGAGTGAACAATATAAACAATAAGATTCCTATTTCTATTACTTAGGGATTTGTTTACCCATTGTGGCATTTTTTAAGGCACCGTACATGTTTGAAAAAAATCAATGCCGAGTTAATTAAAGCTTTCAACAAGACTATATCTCTGCCCATAATGAATACAAAAATTCTGAATAACTAATAATTTTCGCAAAAACTTGACGAAAAATCCCAAAAACACTTCAGGAGCTTGCACCTGGTGGCCGCGCCACTGAAAACAGAACGCCATCACCTCCGCAAGCTCGCGATTTCTCAGACAATCAGTATAGTGCCCGCGCTGTGCACTTTCTCGGATTTTGTGGCAGTGGAGCTACACTGAGCGCATGACATAGAGCTATACCAAGACGCAGAAACACATTATCGGCGATATTAAGGTGCTTCTAAAGCAACGTGAAGACAAACGCACTGTTACACAAATAAACCGCATTAACGGCGGTTTTGTTATTCATTCATCGTTTTCTGTTTTGATGTATTCAGAGAAACGTCTATCTGTTGGTGCTTGGTTGATAAAAAAGCTTGCAGATTGCTTTCTATGCACCTAGTATTGCTCAGGAATGATACGTTTAACATACAAGTTTATGTTAAAGCACATGCACGACTGTTCATTTTCTTACAGAACCTTCTGTGCTACCACCTCGTGGTGAGAGTATACCTCAGGCCCGATGTGTTTAGCATAGAAGTTTATTTTAAAGCGAATGCACGACTGTTCGTTTTTTTACAGAACCTTTTGTGCTACCACCTCGCGGTGAGAGTGCCCTGGAGCGAGATATTCACCAAGGTGGTGGACCTCCAGAAGAACTTCCAACTGGAGCATGCTCTGGTGGCGGAGAACACACTAGAGGACATATTCTTGAACTTCGCCAAAGCGCAAGAAGCGGCCACAATGGCCGCTACTGCAAATGCTGCCCCTCCCACAGCACACCCGCGGCAGTCACCTTCCACTGGAGCCCCAGCGTCAGCTGCGGCTTCCACGTCGCCCGCGTGAAACGTAGCACAACGCCGGCTACCGCAACGCGCTTCATACGGGACGCAATAAATAACTGTGTTTTCTTAATTCGTACGAAACGCTGTAAGCTAAGCAATTTCGTAACACATTTTGGTGAAACGCGACCAATATCCAACGGAGCAAGACGCTTTCTATTTGTTGCATAACTTTGCGCAACATTGCAGTAATAATACCTGATTAATGCGAAACAGTCTCTTCCTAATGTTTATTATTGATGCAATAAACGCATGACTGATATGAACGCAATAAATGGACGACGCTCTGTGATTCTTCGTTTATCTGCCTTCCTCTCCAGTGCTGGGTACACTGTCAGTATTATATGTTACGTGTTTGTGGTGATCGGGCTTCTCGTGGGTTCATATTTGCACGCCATGTCTTCGTGGAATCCTTAGATAAGCCGATTTTTGATATAGCTAAGAAGTAATATAGTGTGAACACAAAGGCGTTATACAGACTGTGTGCGCAAGGTTACCATAAACTTTTGGTCAACGCAAAAAAGGTTGCCAAGAATAAAAGCGTGCAGCTGGATGCACTCAATTTCCGCCGTCATTTTTAGTCTCTTTTTCTGTCCATACTCACTATTTTTGCTATAGAAGAGTGGTTCCTTTAACGCATACGCGAGGTTACGCGAAAAACGTATCGGGAGTGAAGTGGTAGTCGCCGCCCAGTGCGGCCCTTTCCGCCAAATGAGGCAGACGCGCGTCCGCATATGTCTTTTGGGTACAGAAATGATACTGTGAGTGAGGCCGTCGCTTGGGCTAAGGTCACCACCACACGATATGTAAGGCGTTGACAAAAGTCATCTCGTATTGGAAACGACAAATGAGACGAGCATGTGACAACGATGCGTTGCAGGAGCCAATCACGCGTGCCACTGTCGCAGACTCGTGATGCATTACTTCTTTTGCCACATTCAGAGGGTGGCATCACTCCTACGAGCTAGAACAGTGTGAGAAAAAGACCCATTCTTAAAGACACTGGTGTGTGTGAGAGAAGGACTTGCAACCACACTTTCAGGCTACCCACGGCCCTATAAATCATACATTTTGTGTTGTCGGCAGGCGTTCACTATGCCAGCATTCGGCATTCTTCACAGAAGCGTGGTACCGGCAACACCCTTGTAAGGAATTCTGTGCAATTGTTTGATGCTGCGGCTGACGAAGACGTTGATGATGAAGAATTATGCCTGAAGCTTTAGTAGTGGGTTGGAGCATTCGATTTGGAGCATACGTAATTCCCCTTGTGCGAGACCTGGTTTTGCCGTTACAAAACGCTCTGCTTCACACACAAAAGAGTAACGCTATTTTTTTTGCCGACATCAAACCTACCTGGTGCCTGTTTGGCAAGGAGTTTCAGGCACATAAATAATATTCACTGAATTCATTTATTAGGAATTGAGCTTAAAGGAGCCCTGCAGCACTTTTTGAGCAGGGTCAGAAAATGCTGCCAAGCGGTAGTAGAGGCTCCCGATAACACGCGAGCCAATTATTATTGCACAGCACCCAGCCTAGAAATCATGATAAAGTATCAAAGTCAGCTAAAAATCGCTTTCTCTTGACAAATCACGCAGTAAGCCTAAAAACCACTCGTAGTAAGCCCATCTATCAGCCATTGGCTGATTTGAACATGGCGCGCTCAGTCGTTACAGAGATTGCCGTGGGAGGCCGCCACTTTTTCACGCGTGCGCGTGTGATCGCACTGAAAAGCTACGTATTCGAAGGAAAAAAGAAAGTGTTCAAGGTCACGATGCGCACGTGACGTTTTTTTTAGGGGCGAAGCAACTTATAGCGGCACCCGTTCGTTTACCGTAGGGTGTAACGAATATAACATTTGACCTCCAAGGTGGTGCCGGTGAGAGATTTAATCTGTGCGTTGTTAAACAATAAAAATAGTGCTCAATGTCATGTCAATGGCTGCTAATGAAGAATGAGAGACAGGAGCATTCGGCTTTTAATTAACGCGCAGGCTGCAATCACCTTTAGCAGCCATTGGCATGTACATTGAGCACTATCTGACAAGAAAGGGTTGCTACGTTATACTCGCTGGGTGTAACCTCCTTAGCTTTAGAAAGGTTTAGCGAGCGTTGAGCCGCAGTGCCATGAATACAATGAACTTGTATATAGCATGAATGAACTCGAGGTGGTTAAAAATGGGAAGTAGATACGAAGCGCAAGCCGTAAGAAAGTAAAAGCCGAATTCTCCGCCTCTCATTTCCCATTAGCAGCCATTGGCTTGTACATTGAGCACTATCTGACTGAAAAAAAATTGCCCGCAGCTTCCCTCGGGGGAACACTGAGGAGGATGCGGAGCATATAATTGGTTAACGGGGTGTTAAAGTGCGACTTACTTGGGTCGATGGCTAAATTGGTTAACGTGGTTGTGAAATGGGGTGTTAAATTGCGACTTACTTGGGTCGATGGCTAAATTGGTTAGCGTGGTTGTAGGAGGGGGTGTTAAATGAGTGAACACGTACACACGTATGCGAAAGGACGGCGCTGGTCGAAGGGACGTCGATCATTGTGTTTGTGGATTCGTTGGAATTCATTTCACCGCGACCTTGGACGTCGACGCGCCGTACAAACCAACCGACGAGCGGCAACTGAGCGAGCGAGCGCCGACCTGAGTATATATACAGCGCGACGGCGCATGCACTGTCAGCTGTTGAATGTTCTCGAAGGAGAAGCGCGCGCGCGGCACAGATGGCGACGGCGCGACGGCGCATGCGCTGTCAGCTGTCGAATGTTCTCAAAGGAGAAGCGCGCGCGGCACAGATGGTGGGCGACGGCGCGACGGCGCATGCGCGCGCGTCAGCTGTCGAATGTTCGAGAAGCGGTGCGGACGGCGCGGACGGCGCACTACAAGGCGCGAGTATAAGATGCTTCCGCATCTAAAAGTTTGCTACGTTATACTCGCTGGGTGTAACGTCCTTGGTTTTCAAAAGGATTAGCGAGCGTTCGGCCGCAGTGCCATGAATACAGTGAACTAGTATATACCATGAACTCAAGGTGGTTAAAGGTGGGAAGTGGAACCGAAGCGCAAGCCGTAAGAAAGTGTGCTAAGTGCCACCTCTCCTTTAGTCCACCTCTCGTTTAGTGCCACCTCTCGTTTAGCAAAAGTGCTATGGTTTGAAAGGAACTCACCAATCATTGCTCGGTCGCACAAGGTATTGACAGGGGCGCTGCAGTTTTGGAGCGGGGGGCGTATTTATTCTTATGTGTTAACCGCCTACAGATGCGCACAGACTAAGAGCGCGCTGCTGGAAAGAACGCGTTCTTAAGCTTGAACGACAGACCCAGACTTTTGTTCCACATCGCCTTTCTATTTTTGAGGGAGGTGAAGCTTGTACTACATTTTTAGCTACAAGGCTTTACAATCTATTAGAACTTACTCATGACACTGAATATTACATACAGAATTTTCATCAGGCTTTCGCAACACACGTGTGTTCTTGAATGTTTGAACTAATAAAACGGAAAAACCTAATCAGGGCAGTAAAAGAAGAAGGTGTGCAATTAGTTTATTTATTCTCGTCGTTCTGCTTTTTTCGCAACACTTTCCATTCCATAAATTGATCATTCTTGCAAATGATGCCTTAATTGACTTGATTGTTTCTTCATATTTCTCTGTACGCCCATGCTTGTGGGGATTCGCGGAGGAAGTTTTGATCCCACTACAGTTTCTCAAATTCCGACATTCTATAGAACATATTCACACAGTATCACGCAGAAAATTCCACAAAAGTGTGTTAACCAAGCTTTTGCCACCTTAACTTTACGACGCATCGTATTCAAACTTTTCAGGACATGATTCCCTAAAACGAGTCCGGAAGATTTCTATTTCTCCTAATAAAAAAGCTTCTTTCATAAACTCTATAGAGATAAACTGCCGGTTGAACGTCGGCTGCGAAAACTACATTTTTTGTTGAGTTAACTTTTATTCCGACGATCTATTAGCTGCAAATATGACCTGCTGTTTTGAATTATCTTTCAAAAAACAGCTAAAAAGATTTTAACTGAATTGACATATTATGCGTTACCTTCTCTCAATCTGTCGTAATGAAGTGCTAATCCATGTTGTATTTCTTATGGGAGTGCACAGTCTCTGAAAAACGCGCATAGAACACCTTAATGCAGAACCAACGACTGCTTCAAGTGTGCTTTTCATACGTATGGCTCTCCCTTCAAATGATATTTACGAAAAACTTCACTCTAAATCAGACTGACAGCCCATCTTGAGCAGGTGTTCATACTTTCAAACCTTTAAAAAAACGTTTACTTTTATAAAAACTCCCAAGCATTTCCCCGAGGGTGAACATGGTTAAGTGCGAATGCATGGGTTGATGCTTTGAGGGGTATTTATTAATTCACACTATTATATTTATTAATCACACTATGGTGCCTTTATGGTGTAATGGTTCCTGGGAATCGCAATTTGATCACACGGGGGAGTTTATGTTAACTCACTGGCGAATGCCAACAAATTTTCACTTTACTCCCCCTCATAGCATCACCCCGTGCATTCGCACTTAACCATGTTCACCCTCGGGGAAATGCTTGGGAGTTTTATTACTGATGATGATGATTAAAGTGTAATTAATGAATTTAAGTGTTGTTTGTCATGAAGCATTTGTACACAGATACATTATATACGAAGTATTATTTATTTACACTTCACGATTTTCGTACGATGCATTAAATGCACACATCGCGAGCGCGTCACACACACACGCACACAAACTACACTACAGATTAGCACCTATTCGTGTTATCGTTGTAGCTCACGGTTAGTACCAGCGCTTTGTGATCCGAGAAATGTAAGGTGAGCGGATCCGGCAAGACGGAGTGGACCGTACAGTTCCTACTGAACGCCAAGTCTATGAAGCCACCGTTGATCGTGGTCGGAAACTCGAGAGAGAGACACGTCATCGAGTAATTGTTCAGCATGTGGTCAACCAACCAGCCATTGTCCTTTCTAACGTCCACGTTAAAGTCACCCACCACCACAATCAGAACCGAGGGACGCGCGCGCACAGATCACTCTCCATCGCCGCATCTATCTGCTCTAAGACGTCATCTCTCGAGAGGTTCGGGGCCAGGTAGACGGTGCCGTCCTGGTAGACGACAACCAGGACGCCATCGCCGGAGTAGGCACTGGTGTAGACTAAAGAGATCGTCTTTGACATGGCATTGAGGGCAATGGCTAGTTGCACGGGGTCGTCCAAATCTATGTTCTCGGGGGCAGTTTCGATGTCATCCGCGTCGTCTCCCCCCTGGGCGCGTTCACCTTCACAAACGGCCGCATCATTGTCATCGAAGACACCCAGCCGACTCCAGTTGATGCGCACGCCGCTAGCGACATACAACGGCGCATGCTCTAGGTGCTTCAACCACGCCAAGATGTTACCGCGCTTCACCAGTCCGCGCCTGTACGTAGCCGGACTCACCAGCCTCCGCTTCACGTGCACGTCTATCGCAACGTCCTCGGGAACCAGCCGCGGAAGACACTCCACCACGCTCGGAACGTCGATGGGCACGTTCACGATCTGTCCCTTAATGCCGTACTGACCGTTGCCCCGCGTGAGCCGCCTGATGCTCATGAAGGGGAGTCGAGGCGAGATGAGGTGCTCTTCCACCGGGTTCAGATCGGGGAGGTCTGCGGGACGAGGCGGGTATGCGTAGCCGTGGCTCTTGCTCAACGGTGAAACCCGCCCGGCCAGCAGGGACTCTCGGCAAGACGCACACACCCGGAACGCACCGAATGGAGCCAGCCGCGGGTCTTACGCATCCATGTCGTCGCATCGGTGTTCGCCCGACCGTCTTCCGAACTCGTCCCAAAGAACCAGCAACGCGTTCAACCTGTTGGTCTCGTTCCTCACGCCGGAAATGCCGCTCAGGTTGTTATCGAACCACAGCCGGTCACACACGGCGCAGCTGTGACCGAAGCTGCGATCCACAAAGTCGCGTTTGAAACGCGCGTCCGGTCGAGCAAAGTCCAGGGCTCGCACCCTCTCCCGCGCGGCACGTTCACTGGTTCGAACGGCTTCGGGAACGTCCACTCGCCGTTGACGATTGCGAGCGGCGTCTTGACGCCGGCCTTCATCGCTCTCCTCCGCCTGACGCTTGCGTTGTCGTTCCGCTTCTTGGGCGGCGTTCGCGGCTCGATGCTGACGCCTCATCCAACACCACCTAGACTTTTTTTCAGGCCTCCGCAAGCCTACGTGACGTCATCAGTGTGAGATCTGCCTGGAAGCTGGCTTCACTCAAATGACCGGCACACGTTCACGTTTTGTCGTTCCGCGGTCCAGTTGCCCTCGTAGCATTTTTTTTACTCAGAGGCTTACACCTAGAAGCACTTACCACAGTGTACTTTGTGGGCGCAAAATCCTTGCGAGGGATCGCTCGCGTCCATGCGGTTCTTTGGTCGGCGTCCATCGGAAACCGAGTGAGTGAGAATTTATTAGAAGGCAGAGAGGTCGGCCTGAGCTAGTTCGCTCTAGCCTGCTACTCTACACAGGGGATAAGGGAAAGGGGAAAGAAAGAGGGATGAAGGGTGATGATGGGGACAAGAAGAGGTGGTGCGTATGTACAGTAGCCACTTTGTATAGTACCCTACAGTCTAGTTTCTAGTCCAGTGCTTTTTATAAAGTCTAGAACAGCCTTTGTAGCAGTTTTTGACACTGTTTGGTCGCTCATTGCTGATAATATGTGGCTTTCACTTAATGGTGTTCGTCCAATGCTTGCCAACGTTGCAGTTAGCATTTCTCTTTGTGCCACGTATAATGCACAGTCACAAATTATGTGAGCTATCGTTTCGCGCACTTGGCAGCGTTCACAATTTGGGCTGTCCGCACGGCCGATTAGGTGGGTGTAGTGACGAGTGAAGGCGACGCCCAGGCGAATCCGGTGTAGTATATTAGCATGTCTTCGGCTGATTTTATCTGGAAGACGAAAAGTCATACTGGGGTCTGTTTCCCGCAGGCGCTTGTTCCGGTGATCTGGTAGCAACCAGTAATTGGCAGCGCATTCGCGCATGAGTGATCTCAACAATGTGTTGACGTCACCTCGCGAGTAGGGTACTTTGACGTACATAGGAGCGTTGTATATTGCCGCTCTTGCTTCGCTATCGGCTGTTTCGTTGCCAACCAGGCCGCAGTGTCCAGGAATCCATTGTAGTGTAATCAAGTGACCGCCCCTGTGTGTTAGGTCAAATGCTTGGACGATTCCTAACGTTAACTCGTAAAATTGTCCTCTTCTTAAGCAAGAATGGATAGCTTGAAGCGCTGATTTCGAATCAGACAGAATCGTCCATTTACGCGGTGCTTGGTCGTTCACAAATTTTATGGCTTCTTGTATAGCAACAAGTTCTGCAGCTGTCGAAGATGACCTGTGATCTAATTTGTACTGTCGGGAAATACCGAGTTGAGGGATCACGAAGGCTGCAGCTGAGGCGGATGAAGTTACGGATCCATCGGTGTAAATGTGCACAGAGTCGCTGTATCGGTCATCTAAATGTGCCAAGGTGAGTTGCTTGAGGGCAATATAAGAAACATGCGACTTATACGAAATTCCACGTATGTGAAGGCACACCAGCGGTTTAGTCAATGTCCATGGAGGCACTGCAGGGATTACGGCAGGTGCAAAGCCTGACGGGATCATGTGCCTATGCGTATCGAGGCATCGCGAATAGGTACAGCCTGGTTGGTCCACTTGTAGCGAAGATAACGGGTGCTGTGCATGCCGGGTCAGCAGACGAAGGTGCACTCGAAGAGGCTCACAGGACGTGTAAACCTGTATAGGGTAGGTGCGTGACTCCTCTATAGTGCCAGAAGTAGATGTGCACCGTGGCAGGCCAAGGCATATTCTCAGTGCTCGTGCCTGAAGGCTCTCTAAAGTACGAAGGCACGTTGCCCGCATGCTGGAAAGCACAGGTGAGCTGTACCTTATATAGCCCACAAACAATGCCTTGTATAACTGCAGAAGACTTTTCTCCGAAGGGCCCCATCTCAGTCCTGCTATAACACGAAGAACATACACAAAACTGATTAGTTTGTTTCTCAGCACAATCACATGCTTTGACCAGGACAGGTTGTGATCAATGACGACCCCTAAATAGCGGTGGTGCTTAACCACGGGAATCACTGCTCCGTGAGAGAAGATTGGGTACCGCGACATTGATTTCTTCGTAAATGCCAAAGCAGCACATTTTGCTATGGAAAGTTCCAGGCCCTGACGACGTAAGTACTTAGATGTTATTGATGTGCCTTGTTGTAGCCTTGCTCGCAGTTGTGGTCGCGTTGCTCCAGATGCCCATATGCATATGTCGTCCGCATACGCACTGATTCTGACAACGTCGGGAAGCTCAGATTCAAGGCCAATGAGTGTTATGTTAAAAAGCATGGGGCTCAGGACGGCGCCTTGCGGAACTCCGCGGCTTACGAGGTGCCTGGCCGTGTCACCGTCGGATGTCGACATAAAATGGTACGTCCTCTGAGATAGCTCCCTATCCATGCGTGTAGTCGGCCCCCTACGCCGATGTCTTCAAGTGCGTCAAGAATGGCCTCATGGTAGACGCTATCGTACGCGCCCTTTATATCTAAGAAAATGGCCCCTACCAATCTCCGACGTTGTCTTTCCTTTTCAACAGAAGAAACTAGATCTACAACACCATCTATAGATGATCGACCTCTACGGAAGCCATTTATAAAATGTGGTAAGCCGACATTATTCTCCAGCAGCCATTCCAATCTTGCCAGCACCATGCGTTCCATCACCTTACCGATGCAACTGGCTAGGGCAATGGGTCTATAAGAAGACAACTCGTGTGAACACTTGCCTGGTTTCAGTAAGGCCACTATGCGGCTGCACTTCCAACTCTCTGGTACTGTCGCTGTTTCCCACGTAGAGTTGTAGAACGACAAGAGAGCCTGCCTTGCTTCCTGGCTGAGGTGATATAGAGCCGAATAAGTAATTCCGTCAGGCCCTGGTGCGGACGACCGTCGGGACGTAGAAATCGCAGCGTCGAGTTCGTGCATTGTGAATGGCAAGTCGAGGCGATCGTCGCTGGATGGCGGTGAGGCTAAATACGAAGGTGATATCGATGAGGAAGACATACCTACGAGTAAGTGGCAGTAATCTTCTGCAACCTCTACTTCAGGTCGACCTTGCTTTAGAGCCAAAGATTGGAAAGGGAACAACTGTTGAGTGGGCGTCTGAAGGCTTCGGATAGTTTGCCATATTCGAGACAGGGGTTTTCTGGGATCAAGAGAGCTACAAAATACCCTCCACCGTTGCCTATCGAGCTTATCGAGGTGTCGCAATACATGTCGCTGTGCTTGGCGTGCTCTAGATAGGTCAGCTGGTGATTTCGTCCTCCTGTATTTTCTCTCTGCCCGGCGACGAATTGCACGAAGGTATTCATATTGTGCGTCAAGTTGTGATCTTGGTAGCGACACATTCACAAGTTTCGTATGCGTTGATAAGGCTGATGCAATTAGGCTTTCTATTTCAGATATAGATTGAATGTTCCCGCACTGAGCATTTACAGAAGCTTGGAATCCTGGCCAGTCAACGCTTTTCACAGGCCGGGGAGACGAACGATGGAAACCTTTTAGCTGTATATATGTAGGGAGATGGTCACTTCCATGTGTTTCAACGTCTACAAACCAACAGGTGGTAGACAAGAGACTTCTGCTCACAAAACATACGTCTAGACAGCTGCTGTACGATGCGCCACGGAGGTAAGTAGGTGAGCCATCGTTAATGGACATAAGGCCTTGATTGAGCACAAAATCGGCAATGTCCCTGCCGCGGGTGTTCATTGAGGCAGAACCCCACATGGGATGATGTGCATTAAAATCCCCAACTAATACATGTGGTCCAGGGCAAGCTTGGAGAACAGACAAGAGATGGGGACAGTCCACGTGGCTTCTAGGAGGAATGTATCCACCAATGATTGATATTGAACGTCGCTTGTGCTTTATAGATAGGCAAATATAGTCGTTAGAACCATGAGGAGCCACGGCATGTCTCACGTACGTTAAATCTTGACGTACGCATATAATTACTTTGCTCGCATTTCGATCATCACGTGACCACAAAGTGACGTATCCGGAAATACGAAACGACGACATCATATTCGGCTCACATATTACAACCAACGGAAATTTGTATTTAAACATTCGTTGTCGAAAGTCAGACAATCGGCTTCGCAAACCCCGTGCGTTCCACTGCATTATGGCAGAGGTGCGCACACGTTCATCGAAGAAATTCGCCATATTGTTTATGGAAGGGTCAGCAGTAGCGGTTCCAGCACGTTGAGGATCTGCACTGCTGTTTTCGCTCCTGGTGTGTGTAGCTCGTTGAGAATCGCACGAATAGATTTTAATAGATGCTTCAGCATAGTTTGGCTCTTCTCAGTGTCTTGCCTATCATTTTCTGCCCTCTTTGAAGTTGCAACCCATGGTGTGGTCTTTTTTATTGCTCCAGTCGGTAGCGAAGGCCACTCAGTATCGGAAGCATCGGCGTGCAACGCGGGCGTTGGTCCACTTTCTGCATCCCTGGGACGTGGTGCATACAACATGGGTGTAGCAGCCTGATAATGCGTACGCGTATGTTCATCTGTTGCTGATGGTGATGCATCACTCCTATGTCCACTATGCTTTCGCTGGTGCCTACGTTTCGGACGACGTCTGTGTCGGCGGATGGACGTGACTGCCTCTCTGTGTGTCGAGTTGTCTCTGACCATCTTCCGCAGGACGCGAATTTCTTCTTTGATCTTTGGGCACTCCTTCGACGTTGCTTCATGTGCACCAGAGCAGTTTGGGCATTTCAATGGAACAGCAGTATCGCAGTTTTCCACCTTATGAGACCCGCCGCACCGCTGGCAAGTTGTCTCACTTTTGCACACTGCGCTGACGTGTCCCAACTTGCAGCACTTGTGACACTGCAAAGGCCGTGGCACGTAAGGGCGCACGGGATGTCTCACGTATCCAACCTTCACGCTAGGGGGCAGAGTCTCAGAATCAAATACTAGTTTGAGGCAGCGAGACTGCCCGAAGCGGCGTATGGTCACGATTTTGACTGTCGACGTCACAAGATTCTGCAGGTCAGCGTCTGTGATGTCAGCGTCGACGTCATTTATCACGCCAGTCGTTGTTCCTTTCCCGTGAGCGAGAAATGCGCGACCTGAAATACTTCCGAGCTGCGTGACGGCCTTCAGTTTGTCAAGAATGGTTTTGTTTGTCACATCAACTGACAATATGTTTTTCCTGCTATTTATGCGAATTTCATTCACTTGAGCAGGTGCAACTCGCTCGAAATAATTAGTCAATGACTGCCTGTTTAGTGAGTTCAGGTTGTCTGATGTAGACATGGGCACATACGAGATGGTGAAACATCGCTTGCCTTTGTCTAGCGCCGGTTGTGGCTCCGCCGTTGATGACGTCCTGCGAAGCTTCCTTTTCAACCGGCGGGTATGGAATGTCCTGAAGTCGGCTTCCGATTCCATCTCTTCCACTGATGAGCTCTCGGTAGAATCATCACAAGGAGCAGATGCGCCAACGCGGTCACCCACATTCGGTCCATCCTTATGCAAACGGCTAGGGCCCGCTGTCTCGTTGGATGGATGGTCCCCCATCCCGGGGGGTGACGTCTTCCGTTCCGCTTGTTCAGAGAAGGTCGGAAATTCTGACAGTTTAAGAAAAAACGATAGTTGTTCAAGGCAGAATTATGCCCGAACGCACTTCTTCTTCCTCGTCTTCATCGGAAACCGATGCGAGCGAGCGAGCATCGGAAACCGATGCGAGCGAGCGAGCGAGCCAGCTCGCTCGCTCTGCTGGCTGTTGTGGTTGTAGGCTAGTTGCATTTTGTTACCGCTCACGCTGTTTTTTCTTTCTCTTGTGCTGTGTGAGCATGGTTGGGTAAACTACGCAATATGCCTGGATGCTGCTGTGCACCGGGGTGCAACACTATGCTCATGGACCTAAAGCGCGCGTCTATCGGTTTCCGATGGACGCCGACCAAAGAACCGCATGGACGCGAGCGATCCCTCGCAAGGATTTTCGCCCACAAAGTACACTGTGGTAAGTGCTTCTAGGTGTAAACCTCTGAGTAAAAAAATGCTACGAGTGCAACTGGGCCGCGGAACGACAAAACGCGAACGTGTGCCGGTCATTTGAGTGAAGCCAGCTTCCAGGCAGATCTCACACTGATGACGTCACGTAGGCTTGCGGAGGCCTGAGAAAAAGTCTAGGTGGTGTTGCCTCATCTCGGCCTCGCGAACGCGCAGTTCACCATCCGCTGCACGCTTCACCTGCTTGCACTCGGCCTCGCGAGCACGCAGTTCGGCATCCGCTGCACGCTTCGCCGCTTACGTTCGGTCTCACGAACCCTTCGCAGCGCCGCCTTGTCTTCAACGTCGGCGAAACCACCGCGGTACCGTCACCTTCAACGACGGATGCAGTGCTGGCATTCGGTTGAACTGCATTTGTTGTTGATGGTAGCGTTGCCTCCGGGACATCCATCGCACGACCCGCTCTCGACGGGAGACTGAGAGAGAAGGCGGGCGCGCGAGAGTGAGGGGTGCGCGCAGCTGCAGCGAGTGAGGAGAGCGGAGGAGCGAGCGAAGGGGGAGGGGGACGCGCGCGTTAAAGATAGGCGCGTTACTGACACCGCTAGCAGCGTCGCGTCCGTGGCTTATTCGGTAGAGCGTCGCGCTGCGGCCCGCCAAGTCCTCTTTCCTTTAAAGATAGAGAGAAGACTGCGGACGCCGCCGACGGCGGTGGATGGTTTGGGGTCGCTTATAAAGTGTATTCACACTTAATACACTTGCTAATTATACATGATTATAAGCCTTTAATTGCCTGTGCAGTATTTAAGCTACTATTGATCCCGCTGTGGTGGTTCATGGCTAAGGTACTAAGCTGCTGACCCACAGTTCGCGGGATCAAATACCAGCTGTGGCGGCTGCATTTACGATGGAAGCGGAAATGTTGCAGGCCCGTGGGTTCAGATTTGGGTGCACGTTAAAGAACTTCAGGTGGTCGAAATTTCCAGAGCCCTCCACTACGATGTCTCCCATAGTCATATGATGGTTTCGGGATGTTAAACTCCGCATATTAGTCAATTATACGAATATTGTGGCTGAGCGAATGTATGACTGGGCCAAGAAAATGTTAATATTTCAAATACACATTATAACAAATACTATGAAAAAAAAAGCAAAGGCTCGACTCGGTGGTAGAACACATGGCTGGCACGCAGTCGTCCCAGGCTCGAATCCCATTGTGTTCTTAGTGATTTTATAGACTCTGGCTTTTTGTTTTTTCTTATTTCGTACGATAGTTGTTGCGGACACCGGTGGACGCGACCCTTGTCTTGGTCTTATAACAGCTTTTGCTGTAAAAGATACCATGCCGCACTTCGGCTTGATGGTCTGACAGCTGGCTCTGATGATTTCATAAAATTCTTTAAGACTACAGTCATGTTCTATTTATTAAATGTGCATCTGTGAATGCGAAAGCTACAGCAGTCCTCAGCTACATACTAATGACAGGCGAGCGGTACGTTTTCGCGCCTAACGCTGTTGCCGTTTCGTTCTGTTCTTCATGATGTGCTGGGTGCGTGTGCCTGTCGGATACCGTGGAACTTTTGCAGAAGAAACACTGCTCTCTCTGCCGTTCCTTTTTAAACGTTACCGGTTACGGTTAGAATTCAACCAATCATGAATGGAACGCCGACGTTCCGCATTCGTGCCAAAAGAAACTAGTTCTTGGAATATCGTTCCTTGTAATTGCGTTCGTACAAAACTGCTTCAACTTGACAATTCCGAAAGCTCTAAAACCTGAGCAAGCAGACATAAAAGACGTTTCCGAAAACATCAAAGTAGTGCATTGGCCCCCCTTTTTTTAAGTACGAAAGCTAAGTTGCTATTCTGCGTAATTGTTCAGAACCCCAAGCGTGAAGCCAGAATTTTTCGAAGGGGTGGGGGCCTTCTAGTTCCCAGGCAGTACATCTCGTTTAAATCATCATTTTCTGCTTTTTATGTTATGGATAATAAATTTCAAGGGGGGGGGGGTAGGCACAAATCTGGTGTGCTACTCTCTGGCTTCGCCCCTAGAGCTCCCGGATTGCTCCAATAGCTCGTTGAATGCATATTTACCATTTTTCAACACATCGCTGCCATGTGTGCATGTCTTTGTGCACGAACACTCTTTGCTCGCCCGTTTAACGCACCCCACCCCTAATTGTGATAACCATCACTACGTAATGTAGTGATAACGTCGCTATGTATCATAACAAGAAGCTGCTGTCTATACATGGTTTTGCTCCATTTCTAGATTATTGAAAAGGGGAGAATGCATAGCTTCCACGCGGATTCTTATACGTAGCCTGCAGACGCGCACATTGTCTTCATTGTTACTTCTCCTCTAAAAATACATCTCCGAAAATAAGCTTTAAATACAGAGGATAATGTGAAAAAGAACACTAAACGAGGGTTAAGTCCATTGTCTTTCAAAGTTTGCTGCTTCTGTGCAGAATGCAAACAACTAAATCTCTCCTTTCTTTCGTTGGGTCAAATAACAGAAAAAGTAATGTGCAATTGTATGACACGCGGAAGTTTGATATGTTTTATTCTCCACACAACACTGGATCGTAGACTTCAGTTGGATATTGTGTATAGCAAGCAGTAGAAAAGTATCTTACACATGGATGATCCTCGTTCCACTTTTCAATGTACGGCTTCTCACCGATTTTCATGCTCACCCACAACTCACATTTTCCAGAATCTGAGTGACACATACGTATAAATTAGTTAAATTTTACGACCACCTGAACAACGAAGCATTTCAGTTTGTCGTGTTCAGATTGCGAGTTGTTCGCAAACGTCTGCCCTTACGCGTGAGGACACATATTACACTGACAGCACTGCATACTGTAAACTCACCACTTGGTGAGTTTACAGTATGCAACTTGGTACAAACTTGGTACAATATTCACCAACGTTCAGCCACTGATTCATGAAATTAGACAGGAGAGGGGGGAGGGGTTAATTGGAGGATTCAAACACCTTTACATTTTCTAGGTTCATTGTATGTTTGGTGTCATTTTATAGGTTTGAAACCTCTGGTAACATCCCAGTGCGACTTAGAGCAAGCTACAGAGACTGCCATCACTATTGAGAGTTAACGTAACTGAGGCAAAATGTAGACGGGTACTCTGTTTCATATTGTTTCTAGCACATGTATTGTTTTCACATTGCTAATAGAAGTTTTGTTTTTGCAAATGATCACCTCTTTTTTTCATTTTACCCTTGCTTCACTTTTCCCTCTAATGCTGTGTAGATTTCACTTATTTACTTTCTTGATTACATATACTCATTACAATTTGGCAATTGCGTCTATTTTTTTTTGAAATGCAGCATTCCACACAAAATATTTCTTCTACAAGCTGATTTTTCGGAGACATTGTATTCAGTCTGCCCGTGAAAATAACATAATAAATATACGCTCAATATTTCTTATCGTGTCCCTTCATGGACCTTTTGTGATTCACTATCGCGTAAACTACCTGCAATGCCTTTATTTGTAGGTACACATTGGCTTCCGTTTTTCGGGTTAGTTAAGAAAAAATATGTACACCACTTTATGCCTGTTCATCACAACTACTATTAACCATGTTGGCTTGCCTGCAGTTAACGTGAAGATTAAACGATGAATTTATTTATCGGTGTCCGATTGTACCACACCTAAGGCAACAACTAAACTAGTTTTTGAATAAGGCAGCAATTTTTGACAAATATATTGTTCTAAGCTGGAGGTGTGTTCGAGATTTACAGATGAAATGTTTGTAGGGCATGTTTATTTTTTAATGACAGTCTTTTCAGATGAAGCTAGCCCACTATTCATGGTTTGAGAACGTGTTTATCCAGACATCTCTGTACAGTGTAAATAGTAACCTTTTAGCTTTAGAAAACCGCTACTTAGCAAATCAAGACCCTGTGATGAATGTAGAAACTGATCTTAAATTTTTCCAAGAAAGTGAAAAACACTAGTCGTACTAAAAAAAAATCTTAATCATACCAGTTTCAACAGGGTCCTTGGACAGAACTTTGAGAACCGCGCATTCCTCATCGCAATACGCAAAAAGCCATTCGGGATTCGGAAGGTGATAACCATAGGCACCTGCGTGAGAAAAAAAAGTGTTGACCGAAAGCAAAAGCAGAAAGGGGTCAGGGAGGTTAGAGTGGCTTCAGCCAAGTTTGTAAAGCCAAGTTCGCTGTACCCTGTTTTAAAGATTTCCTTAGCAATGTTTAAAATAAAGGTGTCGTACGTTATTTTGCTACAAGAGTGGCCGGTAGACCCTACAACTTTGGGAGTTAGAAATGAAGTGCCTTGTATCCATCCTTACGAAACATATGCGCTTAGGGAGACAACGCATACACGTCCAATACAGCAATCGCCTGTTGTAACGTCAGTGATTGTGGCATTAACCAAGTGCTTCAACAAATGTGTCCAAAGTCCTAAAGAATTTGCAAATTGTAATATTTGCTAGGTGCCTTCAAAATTACCTTTTCTCTAGCGGCCGGTATCCGAAGATAGTTACATACGCCATTTTAAACAGTGAGTAAGAAATTTAGATAACATAGTGAAGCCCGGTGTCGCTAAAAAACAAACTAGGTAAACAGCATTGACTCTGTTGCTGTGTTGTTTCGCACTGCTGTATTATGTGTTTCTTCCTTTACGAAAGAAGGACCGCAATCTGTGTAAATTTTCACACGTGCAGACGAATACCAGGACCCGCAAAATTCTTTACATAAAGATGAACCCAACAGTACAGAGACTTGATACACAGTTGGTCATGACCATTGTAAAACACAGGAGAAGAATGACAGCGAGTCGGCAGCGTACTGTGAGTTTAAGTATACAAAGTAAATTCAACTAGGGCACCAATGTTCCGGTCTTCATGTGATCTCCCTGACGATGTAGCGTCCAGAATTTTCACCCTACGCCGCGAAAATGAACGCGAAGGCTTACAAGCCACACACACCCCTCAATGCACTAAAGCAGGTGCGCTTCTTAGCAAACTTTCCGACTTTTTTATGCCTCTATTGCACACTAGTCGTGAGACCGTGGAGGAAATAAGCATGGACGTAGTTTGCAATAAGCAGCACCGGAGAAATAGGCAATGATGATAGTGTTCACATCCGTCCAACGTCCTCTAATGTTAAACTGTTCAACCACTCAAAGTAGAAATGAACCACTTTCAGAGCACATAGGACGGTGACGTACAGCAAATATGAATACACAGCATGCGTTTTCTAAGCCTCAATCTCCAGTCTTTGTATGGTCAAGGTCTTTTTTCTTGTCCTTTTAAATGGGGTCAGCCTAAGTGTAGACAATTTAATGTGATGTATATTGACAATAATATCGTAGCAACGGTTTCTGCCAGGCCTTATCAATTGCTTTTAAAAATTACCTTAAATGCGAAGTTCATCAGCAGTTGCGTGCAAACCAAGTACAAATTAGAAGTCCATGCCACATGACTGGGTGTTCGTAAGTAAGAATACCATAATCCACTTGACGTGGACTTGTACTCTGCATCTCTTCGATAAGGTCATCACTTAAGTAGTTAGCACAGCCCATCAGTTATTTGACATAATCACCGCACCCCTGACTGTAGTGAGCACCCTGGACTATAGCATGCGCCATGATAAACCATCACTTGTTTTATGTACACTAGAATGATTGCCGTTATGTGACTTTTATTTGCACATGCCAGTGCTAATCGCTGGTCTTACTACTCCGTGGCACTTATAACAGCCTGAAGCCATCTATTACGGGAAACATTAGGAACTCTTTTAACAGACTTAAAGTGAATGAAAAAAAACTAAATGGAAAAAGTAAACTCACGTAACCTAGCATATATATATATATATAAAGAGAGAGAGAGAGAGAGAGAGGAGAGAGAACCCTACATGAGCATACTGGAAAATGCACAGTGGATCCACAGCCACCATAGTCCTCTATAGAGGAATCGAGGAAGCGACAAAATTCGAGCAAAGAAGGGTGTAATGCACGGAGCGAAGATCTTTTCCGTGTTATTCACCGTGTGTTTACAGCACGTTTTCTAAACCCCAGATTAGGAAGAGTAGATATAAGATTTTACGCGGAGTATTTTAGCAATCTGTGATTCGCTTAGGACGTTGCCTTGATGAGTATCTAAGGGGACGAATTACAGCTCACGATTACTGAACTGGGCACGGAAAGCAGAAAAGTGAGTCTGAAAATAATTTGCGCAAAACAAAAGTAATGTGGAACAGTCTCGGCAGAAAACAGCACTATGCGATAGGTGCACAGACATTGGAACTTGTAAAGGAATATGCCCATTATGACGGGTAGTAACCACGGAGCCGAACCGTGAAATTTAAATAAAGAAGAATAAAGTTGGGGTTTATCACATTTTGCAAGCATTCTGAAGTCATCAATGGTAATTTGCTACAAACCCTCGAGACGAAGCCATATAACAGCTGCATCTTGCTGGTAGTTAGCTACGGAGCAAAAACCAGGATTCTTACAAAAAAGGGTTTAGCTTAAATTGAGGACGACGCGGTGAGCAATGGAAAGGAAAATGATAGGTGTAACAATGACAAATAAGAAGAGAGCAGAGTGGGTCAGGGAACAAACTGCGGTTAATGATATAGAAGTTTAAATCAAGAAGGAAAAATGAATATGGGCCTGGCACGTAGCATGTAGGCAGGATAGCCGCTGGTCATTAAGGACAACTGTCTGCATTTACAGAGAAGGCAAACGCACGAATGGGAGACAGAAAGTTAGGTGGGCTGATGAGACTAAAATGTTCGCAGGTATAACGTGGCGAAGAAAAATCCCAAGACCGGTGTGGATGGTGGACCATCGGACAGCTATTTGTCCTGCAGTGGGCGTCGTCTGGCCGAACATGATGATGATATTGATGGTGATCATAGTGATGATGATAGCCCTGATAGTTAAAATAGCCACTTTGAAACCCGCAATGAAAGAAAATGGAATTTGTTTGACTGAATATGTGCAGTTTATTGTCCTAAAATTACCGGAATAAAATTGAGAAGTTGACACAACACTCGCATAATATTCATGCACATTTAGGCTGAAATACAAATACCTTCACTCTGGTATATCAAAACTAAAAACTATTCAACGCATCACTTTTAAAGTGGACATAGAGTTACAGCGACATTGTTACAATATTAAATTCATGAATGTGCCGCTCTACTCAAAACATGCGTCTGATCATTACGCATGTCATATTCACCCGTTCAAACCATGCATGTCAAGCACTCGGTGCCAGGCCGATGGTATTAGTGATGCGACAGCGGTTGAAAATGCACGGCGGCGATGAAAGAGGCTTTTTTCAGAAAGATGGGATCAGTTGTACAGTGACCAAATTGTCACTGATGGCCGTTTATGGGTTTTTGCCTTCAGCAAGCTTTATAATCAATACCTTGACATTTTAAATTAGAGTCTATTTTAAATTACTTACTGTATATGAGGCTTGAATTCACATAGTTCAATAGAGCATCTTTTTGGGCCCCTTTCGTTATATCATCCACGGTGTAAAAATATAGGAAAAACTTTGCAACAGGCCTGTAAAGTTAAAAATGATCATTTGAACATAATTGCGCTCAATATACACAAGAAAAGTGTTAAAGAGAAACAAATTAAGGACCATCTCCCCGGAGAAACCCTGATGGAATGCGAAGCAGCAGCGGTGCGCTCGGCGTGGACCCGGTTGAGACAGGCGTCGACGCGGGTGCTGGAAAAACGGTTTGCAGCAAAACTTGCTGTAGCGTTTACTCGAGTAAACGTTTATCTAAAATGCAATACATGGGAGGTGGGTTGGGTATTCAGCAAGCTTCATCACAAAAAGACTGTTTGGTTGATGCACGCTCGAACATTGCGAACGGTGAAGAGGGTGACGCGATAGAGATGACACGTTGCGATTGGCAACCGGGTAGGAAGAGAGTGACGTCAACGCGCGCGCTCTACGAGGGAAGGTGTGACCTACTTTGCACAGCCCCAACAACTACGCCCACGGGAGTATGATGTGCACAGACAGGCAGCGTTACATAGGCTAGTCAAACAGCTGCTTCGCATCTAGGAAATTACACACAACACAAAAAAACTAAACACATAACTAATGCACACCATATGGCCTTGTGTTGTGTTCGTTTTTCAATCAGTGTCTGCTCCCGATGTCATTAAAATGCATGAATATCAGTGAAACGCGTCAGATAGACAATGAGGAATCATTCACTTATTTTAGAAAACAAAGAAATTTCATTTTTTGTCTGCTCGCAGTATTTCTGAACGTAATCACTTATGTTTCACATTAATACAAAGCATAAAAATAGGTGCTATACTTGCCTATGTTTGGCTCAACGACTCAGTACACTAATTTCAACGTTCATTTCCTGCATCACACAATATTCGATAATGCGTGGCATAGTTTTATGCGCTGTGTTGTTTCGTTTATTTTTGTACACTTGTGTACTTTTGCAAGGACTCTTTATGAGTATGCAGTATTTTTGCACATATTAAACACACAAATACTTGCAGCATGTGTTGTCGCACCAACGAGATTCATTTCGTCATAACAGATGCCGATATAAATTTTGTCAGTTCAGAACTAGACACTGAAATAAACCATACGAATTATGATGACTTCACGTTATCCTGTGCTCTAACCGATGGCTTGGTCACATTGTGTGGAGTATGTCGAGGCAGTAACATAGCCAGCCTTTTTTTTTTTGGGGGGGGGAGGAGAATCAAAGCTTTATCGTTTGAAAGAAACTCTTTACGTGGTAAAAAAACTAAGTTAAACTGGAATATGACCGACCTAACGGCTTTAGGCAGAAAATAGCCTCTGACCTCCCCTTCCCTTCGCCCTCCTGCCTATGCGCACGCCCCCATTGAAGTGAGCTAATTCCTTGATTTTATTGGGTGCTTCATCAATTGGATGATGGAAATATACGTAACCATCTTTTGAGACTGTGTGCACATCCGCTGACTTGCTCCTCGACTCAGTGCCTCGAATGCACTCTGAACATGTGGCCATGTCTTCTGTCGTAGGCCGAAATTTCCCTCACACTGGTACCACGCGAGCAGTCTTGCAGTTGCAACAGGAAGTTTTATTAAGAAATTAGGATTAATAATAAATGATCTATTCACGCACAGACGACCAAAGTGCAGCGGAATACTTAACGCAATCCCCTCCATCAAGTTCTCAGTTTGTCATGACCGCCGCACAAGTTCGAAAAGCTGCCTTAGGTAGTTCAATGGTTTATTGCAAATTTAAATCATATATAGCCGCACTGCCGCATCGCTCTGGAGGAATGACTTCTTACCCGTCTATGAATAGTGTCTCCCCATTATCTGCCGTGTGCGGTGCGACCATGTGTTTTAAAACGTACGAAGACCTGGTTCTCACTTTTTCAATTTGTGCACGTTTCAATTTGTGCATGGTGGTTGCTTCCACTTGCCGTTCATTTACGTAGAAATGCGGGTCCATCTGACGTCGGTTACGGCCCGCTCCACGCTTACACACCATAGGAATGGGATGGAGAGGATGAATTGAGGCTTAACAGGAAAAGCCATGCACCACTCCAACGGGGGCATCCAGAAATGGATCCAGAAATAACCTTGGGGGGAAGGGGCACATGTCTTTCATTTAAAATGGGGAAGATGCCATGACCGCAAAAAAAAAAAAAAACTACACGCCTCTGCTACTGCCGATCGCTAACTTGGACACCGAGTTGAATTCCGACAGTCGGGAACATGAGCCAGAGCTTCATCTCACTGGAGACTTTACCGGTGACATGCGCCAATATTACTGCGCTCAAGTTCACACGATGTGTCAACAGCGCATGTAAGTTTGTCACAGACACCGCCAATGACACGCAGTGTGCTGGAACACTCATAAGGAATGGTCATAAGGGAAAGTCTTTGGATGGCAAGATTTTTTATGAACGTCTGTATTATTATATACAATACTATTGCTGTGGCAGTTTGCTTTGTATCGAATAGGTACTTATAAAATAAGAACGCACACAAACTTGTCGAGAGGTAATATGGTGTTTTAACATTTGTGATTCAGAGTGCGGAAAACACGGCAATACCTTCACTGCTGAAAAAGGGCTCATGCGCGATCTTTACGGCATAGGACATATCATAAACGTTCTATGGGTGAGCGCTTACATAGCAAGATGCGCACCGTGAAAATAGAGGCTTGCATTTGTCCTGTGACTAGCTTCTTTGATTCCATCACCCTGACATAAAACCTCACTGTGCTCTAACCTATTGATTCACCCAACGGCAATATTTTAGCCTTTCTTTTTCTTTTGGTGCACAAACTTCACAGTGTGAACACTATGAATGCTTACTGCTGCGACGGAATGGAGCAATCAAGACTGGAGGTGGCCTCTGGTGTCGTTGAGGCCAACCATGCTGGCCCATTACGCTAACTTGTTGGTTTTATTTTAAGACCTCATGTAAATATTTGACAGTGGATAATTCGGAATGCGTTGGACGTTCAACTCATTCACGTCAATGTTTTTTTGATGGCGCAATGATTTTGCGATCGATGAGCGACTGCAATGATCAACCAGGCGTGTGTTAGTCACTTAGTCGCTAATGTGATCCCTAGGTTACCGTTCTTACTGAGAAATTAACGCCGCTAAGGCACTTTGCGGTCTGTGATGTTCAAGCACGCAAATGTGATGTCGCATATGAAAATACATGGAAGTGCTATCCGTGGCACATAGTGCTACCCGTGGCACCATCATGTGGCACACTTAGTTTTGCATTACCTGGACTTGTTTACTGCACAGAAATGCAAGGAAAGTGCAATCGATTGTAGGTTGTCTGTTTGATTAAACATATATGTAAACTCAGTTACAATTGGCATGCTGATTTTAAGTCTTGCTTATATCTCATCTGTACATGTAATTTTGATAGCGATGATTAGAGCGCTACAAAAAATGTATAGACACTGTTGCATAGAAGACGTAGTGGTTGTAACTGGGAAAGCTGCTGCCAGAATACTCTAATTAATAACGTGAAAGCCCTAGATCCCTCGGCGAACGTGTAAATTTACGTCGCCTTGAAAACAGGTGCTTCAAAGCGATATCAAAATCACGTGATGAATTTATATAAAGAAGTCATCATATAACATCATGTCATAATGGCTGTACATGAAGTCGTCACTTGCTCCCTGGCTAGCTGGTCACCCGGGTGTTCATGAAATAGATGAGGTCTAGAAGGCTAGCCATTTCTTCCAATCATGTAGAGAGTGCCAAATTATGCTAGTTACGCAAAGCTTCAGAGTGTGCGAAGGGGGGTAAATATATCGGCTGAAGAGAATATAGCTTTCAAACAGGAATTGAATGAGGTGGACGCATCAACAACCTTCGATTTTTTTTGTCTTATTCACTGGTTAGTAAAGCAGTGTGCTCGTAAGTAAAAGAGGTATACACATTCATAATCAACAGAAAAAAAGTATTGCTTCGCTTTAGACAGAAATAGAAGTCAGAGAGCTGGGTGTTCACGTTCGAGAACAGATGAAGTTTATTTTGTTCTACAGCATCTTAGCATTCAGAAATAATAACGTTATGTTTGAGACACACTGAATGAGTCAGGTAAAGTTACAGGTTTAAACTTACCATGGCCGTATTCCAGTGCCCTTGATTTCATGGATGGAGCTCATATTTCGATAAGTGAATGTTTTTTCGAGTGTCGTGTTTTGATACACAATGGGCTTGAATCTAGCTTGAACGCAAATTGAATCGTTGGGGTGACCAGTGAAATTGTACGTTCTTCTCAATAACAACTGCTTCTGCCTCCTTGAGAACCACTGCGACATGAATAAAAATTCCCGTACTGTGAAAACTTCAATGTTGAGCCTTACAGCAGATAATTTCCCGTTAAACAGGCGCGATATGTGCCTAATATGTTTCATAGTAGTTTCGTATGTCTTAGAGGCACAGGGCAGCAAAAATGCAAACGCGAACTTATCATGGAATACATTTTATTCCTTTGAACTTACTTGGACTCAGATTCAATAACATTTCCTTCAACTCATCTCTGTCAGACTCAGATTCACTAATTTTTTTTCTTAGCTTTGTTGACTCTGACTAAGACTCATGAAAAATGTGCATGCCTTGAACGCAGTCAGGATAAAAATTGCTTATCTATCTTAGTCGGACTGAGTCTAGGCAAGCGTACTTGTGAGTCCATTATCACGCAATTCACTTTTCCGAACATTATGTATTTCTTTCACATTAATACCTTGCGGAATCGGTTCTTTACTTGACGTCCTTTGATCCCGTAATTTCAAATATAAACTAGCACTGGTTACAATGCGGTAAGGACACTTGGGTTCAAATAATCAAACTTTGTTGAAATAATCGGCTCACGCGAGATATTTTTATCAAGAATTCCCTGAAAACAGTTTTGCAGTATGGGCCGGGAAAGATCGTGTCATGCTCCTCCTTAACTGACACCTCTGATCAATAAATATGGAGATTGTGTATAAACACCACTTCCGAGTATGTGCGAGTCGGCATGTGGTCTGAACATCCACCGCCGCAAAGCTTGTATTGAAGCGGACAATTAGTAAATAGAACCACAGATCAGCGAAAAAAGTGTACAGCTTGCTCTACCTCTTTTATAAAACATTTTATGCGTACTCACCTAGACTCACCCTAGCGAGATTATTAATAATTCAGGCTAGCTCAGGCTCTGAGTTGACTAAACAGTTAGTCTGGCAAACTGTGCTTGAAGGGACCATCAACAAGGGACGTAATACATGTGCTGCCACGCATACGAAGATATATAACAGTTGTAATGTACGTTGTTTTTGAATACTTGCCAACCACTTACTGAAAATTAAGGGCTCTCACTACGCATGCTTTCAAACACAGTTCACTGGAGCCTACTCACGAATGTGCTAAAATACTGCTATGAATTGAAGCCATAGGAACTGTTTGGCCAACGGGTATTGTTCTTTTGCATACAAGTCTCTCCTGAGAGGGTTACAGATATATTAAAACTATGCAGCATTCAGGTTGATTTTGCAAAGCGATGCGCAGCAGTATTGACACGACTAAAAGTTTCGCATATGCCGTACTTGTGATTGCTCTCCATGGAGAAAGCAGTGTAACTCCCTATTCTTTATTTCGCAAAAGATCGATGCTTTGACGCAATATTATTTAAGAATTGGCGCCATTGCTCGCGCCACGGAGTCATGAAATGCCTACATCACTTACTGACCGTTATTTCGCGTTTCTGACCAAAGCGGAAGATTTGCTTTCTTCTACGCGACACCTGCGCTTTTGCGGAATATGCGTTGTACATATTTGCTAGAGCTAGCCATATTCACTTCTTTAGAATGGACACTATAAAGCACGAGTATTGACTGGAAAGTGCGATGCTGTATGCGGGAACACAAAGCATAGCGTGAGAAAACGAATGAAGATGCTCATATTTCAGCCGGAGCTCTGCAGCAAACAAGAAAAAAACATTCTGCTTACGTCATAAAAGTGGCGCATCTGTCAGTAGTGCAAAAGGTAATAAACTAGTGGCAAATCTACATCATACCGCAGAAGCGGGGATCAGATTATTTAGCAATCTCATCAATACCGCTTGTGATTCGTGCATCCGACGTGCTATCTCCTTGGTGAGGCTGGTTTTAGACCTATGAAATGGCAATAATAGAATGTGTATTCTTGGTGGACTTTACACAAAGAAATGCACAATTAGTAAGACATGGAGATGCTTTCTAGATTAGATCAAGATCAGATGTCGCAGATAGACCGTCGACTTCTGCCACAAAAATGCTTCGACGAAATTTCGCTCTCACAGAATGGCTTCCCGCCCGCTGAATGCGCAAGAGAAAGCGTCCTTCGAAAGTGAGCTATGCAAAAAATATTGAACAGAACATTACAGAACACGTATTCAGCAGTTTTCGTCAAATGAAATAAGAATACAGCAGTTCGGAGAACTGTTACAATACAATGGCGGTGATCACTGGCAGACAATCGTTCACACAACCTCAAGGAACTAGTCCTAAATTGAGTGCCTCGTGGTGTGCTCTGAACTTACCTAGGTTTGCCAGCAATGTTAGCTCTAGTAAACAAAATACAGCTTCCTACAGCTGTGAAGAAGTGCGGTGACGTTCAACTTCGTGTACGTGGACGACGAGCGAGCGAACTAGTGCGCGCAGTCACGCATAGTTCCGTAAAATTTCCTTTTCGGTGTACAAAGATGACTTTTCCGTGCTCAGCGTTTTCGGAGGGTGCGCGGAGTAGGCTATTAGTTGGCACGGGTAGATCCACCACCTTACTTCGAATACTTTAGTGGCTGTCATTGCATAGAATAGGCAGAATTCCGACAAACTGCATCTGGGGATTCTAAGCAGCTCATTTGTCGTTTAAATGCGGACAAACCTCGTGATATGAGCTATTATAGGTGCTCATTGTACTTCTAGGAAAAAAGCAATCTGATCTTCCACATTTGGGACTTAGGAAGTGCAGCAGATGTTTAAAATTGTTACCCCATCCAAAAACGCAAAACCATGCTTTACGGATGGAAACTATGTCTATCAGACATCACAGATGAATAGACGATACATTCAGCCAAAGTCTCTCATTGCATTGACTGGCTGCCAGAACATTTGTGGCACTGAACACAATCTCTGATTAGAGCCATGGTAATGCGTTGTCATAAGACTTTACAAAATGAAGTTTCGTTTTCAAGTGCAAAAATCACGGTGTATATATTAGGCACTCTGCACATGTGGTCATTATAATATTTTAACCCTTGAGACCTCTAAACTTATACCTGAATGTAAGTACAGAAGCGCTATTTTTTACTTTTTTTCTCATGAAATTTCGGCTGCCCCAGTCGGCAACTGAACGCATATTCATGCTCAGCACAACAGCACTTCGACTGCTAACACACAGGATACCGTATACATTAATCAACCCTTGTGAATTTTCTTTAAGTGTTTGTTAAACCAACATGTAAGGTCTGTTTGTGCCTTCATGCAATAACATTCGATATCGAACACCTTACTTACGTCCCATCCACTCATACTACCAGAAGCACACTTGTTTTCTTGCAACACACTTTTCCAGTCGTATGGGCGCTTCATATAATTGTGTGCTTCCCCATCATCAGAAATACAAAATAGGAAGAAAGCGACAGCACATAATCGCAGCATCGCTAGTCAATTGCGGGTGCGCAAGAACGCAACCACAGTATGATATTTTAACAAGTGATTGTCATTCTTTTATGCGAGCCTATGTTTTGTGAAATTTGAAAGCTAAAGGGAAGTTCATCTTAATCATGAGCAGGTGCAAAAACAAAGGCAGAAAAACTTCGCCTTTAGAATAGCTGGATCATGTGACAGATGCCTAATACATGCACACGATGCAACGTCTCATCATTGTGAAACAAAGGCAGCATGAAGGGAGAAAAGATTCTTTAACGTGTTTACAACAAAGTACAATGGAAACTTGCATGAGAGTGTTGGGTTTGCTCGCTATCAATAGAAAAATCAAGATATAGCGGAAGCACACAGACAGGAAAGACGACAAATAAACCATTTACTGACGGCACGACCCTAAGAAGACAAGGGACATACTGTAGGGCCATCTTATGAAATAAAACCAGCAGAAAAATAAGACAATAGTGGCATATGGGATATAATTTTGCGCTTTTTAACTGTGTTGTTAACTCTCGTATTGAAGTGAACAAGGCAGCATAGACGAAAAGACAAGTCGCCGCAAGCAGACACCCATTTTTGTACACATTTGTTTACCGTTACATATTTGCATACCCTTAATAAAAAAAAACCGTTAAAAGGCGGTGGTTGCTCTGCCTAGAGTTTAATGTGTTGTGTCAGGTTGGCTTAATCCGTTTGGTGAGATTGTCGATGTTCATCGTATGGCAGAAAGAGAGATGCTGCTCGGTACGCCAGCGGGTATAGGTACATCCTACTGTCATTCGGAAAACCGATGGTGGCGCCACGCGATAACATGCGCCTATAAAAGTTGATCATGACCATTAAAGTGAATATCTTTGTCAGTTTTTGACAAAATGTGCACCCTTTACGCTATGTAGAGGGACGAATGGCGAAAACCTGGAATTTTTTCCGCAGGGCAAATGATCAGGAGGGAGAATCTGCGTTTCTTGATGGGGCTTGCGTTAATGGCAACAATGCTTACTTAGTGGTGTTGCTGGATGACAAAGGAGGTGTTAAAAATACCGGATTCGTTTGAACCAAAGATACGGGGATCTCTGCGAAGGTGGATATTGCGGTAACACTCATTAATTTGGGCAGAGTGTTATTCTCTAGTGACTCTCACTGCATGATTAAGGCCTCCTCGAGGGGAGTTGCAACAAAACCAGCTTACGTACTAATGCAGGGTAGTCATATCACTCAGCATAGTTACTCGGGTTTCTGTGCACATGGGGTCAGTGGAAGAAGGCCTGCCAAGCCTTCACGAGGTGGCTAACAGAGAGGCAACGGGGACTAGTGTGCTGTTGAATCACCGAGGCAGCTGAATATCCCACTTCCGAGTTTAGCGACGAGCTGTCAACGGGGCACAGGCGGTTACATTAAGAATTCTGCCGACGTGGACGTACTGTAACCCGGTAGCCACTATTTAAATCAATCCTGGCTGTGAGAATAATGTACATTGTTTGGTTTAGGTATTGTGCGTGGGTTCGTTCGATTGAGAGCGCACGCTCTTGCACTGCTCGACGTTGTCCGGTGATGATTCTCACCGTGAGCAGCGGTGGCAGTCAGTACTGCACAGCGACATAACGTCACAGGAAATCAGGACTATCGAGAGGGCCCATGTGGGGGCAGTGAGGCTTGGTCTCTCTGTCCCGACGTGTGAGCGGCCAGCATCAGTCTTGAAATGGTACTCGTGGCCTGAGTAAAGTTTTTATGCAATACCATACACAATATTAGTAAACGAAAACACAATTTGAAAACAACTTTGCATTATACACTGCTTTCATCTCTAACTACTACAAAAAGAAACAAAACTAACCTAACCTAAATAGCGTAGTTACCTACATTAATGCTTGTTTTTGACCGATGTGATTATTGAGTTTATTATAGCACGAGAAATTGGCTGGCTGAGGCACACAAGCCAGCAAATGACCCTGTGGCAAACTAGCTAAGCGTGTGCTGTTACATAGACGTAATCTATTCCACTACATAATTTCCTCGAGTTTTTTTCGCTTTATATATAGCTGCTAAATGAATTACGTCGTTGGAATGAAGTGCATTTGTTGAAATTGTGGTTGTTCGGTGAGTATGAAACTTAAAATATAATTTTTGTGGCCTGGTCCATAAAGGCAGTGCACATTTGGTTGGTTCTGGTCTGAAAGTCGTCCCTGTTTGAGTAGTTGGCAACTCTACTACTGAACGTCATGTGCATATATTAGAGACTTAGATTTACTCTGAGGACAAAGTTTCAAGTATAGATGGAAGGAAGAAAAATATATGCGTAAAAAAAGGCTGGTGATTCAATTGTTAGAAGCATAGCTCCGCTTGGCTACTGAAGATAGCATGATGGATGAAATGTAACAACGAATAAACACTGCAGATAAGAAACACAATGAAGAAGGACTGGGTGACTATGTATTTTCTGTTGATAACACCAGTTTCCCATAAGGGCAATGGTACTTTCCCTGCTGGCATAAAACGCGTCGAACACGAAGCAAGTTTTATGGGTGAGTGAATTATTTTTGATTGATTGATTGATATGTGGGATTTAACGTCCCAAAACCACCATATGATTATGAGAGACGCCGTAGTGGAGGACTCCGGAAATTTAGACCACCTGGGGTTCTTTAACGTGCACCCAAATCTGAGCACACGGGCCTACAACACTTCCGCCTCCATCGGAAATGCAGCCGCCGCAGCCGGGATTCAATCCCGCGACCTGCGGGTCAGCAGCCAAGTACCTTAGCCACTAGACCACCGCGGCGGGGCGAGTGAATTATTTTTCATGTAATAGAATCTTTCATAAAACAACAATCAGCGCACATGTACCATCATATATTCTTTTGATGCTTTGCATTATAACGTCATAAAAATATGAGCTAGCAGATCTGCACGACATTTTCTATGCCATATTTTGTTTCACATATTACAAAAACAATAGTGCAAACTACGCTTTGCACACCAAGTACAAAACTATGCATAAAACACGTAGCAAGCAACACATAAACATTTCACTGCATTTGGTGTTTTTGAGAACTAAACCTTAGAATAAAGGATGTTCAGCCTGAGTTCTGACTGACATAATCAATCTGAAAATGCTGTACGTGTAATTGAGTTCCTTGTGTGATATTCTTTGGCAGAACAGCAAGTGCTATTGGCCTGCCAGTGTATCTACACACAAGTGCATGGGGCGAATACTCTCCAGTGCTTAATGGCACACTCCATTCAGGCCATCACGCACTTCCCTGCATTTAGGCAAGCACAGGGACTAGTATAGTCCCAGTGTTACCATATCAATTAAAAGCAAAACTACAACCATTTCTTTCAACCATTGCTCAGGCAAGGGATTTGCACACCATAAAAGTGTTCTGGTGCATGCAAAACAGGTTACAGAAACACTAGCCCCTAAATATTGATTTTCGTGTTTCGCTAAAAAAGTTCAAGGGATGAGTTTTAGATATAATTGCACAAAAATAAATGGGAGGAAGTGAGACAAAAAGCTTTGAACATTGATTGAATATTCGTGGGTAGAAATGTATTTAATATTTTGTAATTGCATGACGAATTAAAAAAAATGCCAGGCACATCAAGAGCACAGTCACAGCGAAAGCTAGGAGAGCGGTCTTTCAGAGCTTTTCAAAACATCCATTGGGTAACTACTGCAAGCAAACTTGCTTGATACCCATCAGGGCATTAATAATAAAATTTTTCGGGTCGTTGGCTGAAATTCGCTATCTTATTTTTTGTCATATTTCTGAGCAGCTTGGTATCCGCTAAACATTTGCGAAAAATTTTGTGTCAGTTTTGAATGCACTGGCTGATGATGATGAAAAATCATGCCCAAAGTGCGTATGCGCCACAGTGATGGGGAAAGAAGAACAAGCTAGTGTAATCGGTTTGAGCATTGGACGACCCATTACTTGCGCTATTCGAATTGTGCGAAGACTGGTTGTTCTTTCAGTGTTTTAAACCACTTTATGAGTCGTAATAACGTGACTGATTTCCCAACATCAAGACTGCCTGAGGTAAGTTTTCCGACAAGGCCCCAAGCACTGGTTTTGCTCAATAGTAGAATACTGGGCTGCAACCCAGCGAACACGGTTTCGAGCCCCACTGTGTCATTAGTGCTAGTTATTTTTCTAATTTCCCGTGATGTCGTTACGGACAGCGGTGGTGGTGGTGGTAGCGGCGGACAACCGCGCGTGACACGAGTTGAGATCTCATAACAGCTTTCGCTGTAAAAGTCTAGATCTGGTGAACAAGGCAGCAGAAAGGCACGTACCAGTGAGCGGTTCTCGCTTTGTTGAATACCTGGTACACTTCCCATACTCTAGCTTGGTATTTGTGATAGTGAACCACATATATACTGCTCAGTCAGCAATTTACCAGTTATTGCGATATTATAAATAGCAGTTGCTTTATTGGGAACAATAAAAATTTTGAAGTTTGTTTAGCATCACTGCTTGACTCAAAAGAGTTGCGCAGGCATTAACTGTTCATTTGGAGGGAGAACTGTTCGATGGACACTTCTGAACGTCATACTTCATCTTCGCGCATGTTTCGGCATTCACTTTAACAGCGGTGCGATGCTGAATAAAGTTGAGAGTTGCTAGTCTCCATATACAGGACGAGTTAAAGGCTGGCTCACAATGAGTACAAAGTACTGTATATAGAAAAATGGTATGCATTAGTGCTAATGGCGAAAATAGATGATCGTCGAACTGCTAGAACGATACTGTTTTGTTTTTTTCTTCAGGGTTGATATATATATATATATATATATATATATATATATATAATAGTCAAGTAGATCCTCCGTGAGCGGTCACAACGTGGTTTATTTCGACGTTTTGACCTAGAGTCTGGCCTTCATCAGGATGGAGGCCAGACTTTAGGCCGAAACGTCGAAATAAACCACGTTGTGGCCACTCACGGAGACTCTACTTGACTACTTGCAACGCCACGGCCATTCAACCAACCCACCTGCCCTTATATATATATATATATATATATATGACGCTACGATGGATGGGAGACGTGGCCTGGCTCATACCCGATCTTTATTCTGTTCTGCACTTCTTACTTCTCGACCTCTACTAACCATCACTTGATACGTCACACGATTCCCCCCCCCCCCCCCCGAAAGAAGGCATGAATTACAAACAAGAAAAAGTAAACAAGTGGAGGTTAAAAAGTTACAAACGTCAAAATTCACAATTGGTTCTATGCTCTAGGGGAGTTCCGCAAACTTTTAAAGACTTCAGGGGAAAGTGCAGCAGTCCGGTTAACGTAGGAGTTCTGGTGGGCGATGCTGGTGGTTGCGTCCCGGATAACACAAAATGCTTTGGACGTGAAAACAGATGGACATACAGCCTGTATTCTTGCAAATAACGAACGAGGTTGGAACGCTTTGCAGGAATGAATATTTCGTTGGCGTCGCATTTTTGTCGCATGTCATAGAAACGCCGTGCATGCAATTTGCGCGCCCGTTGATCGTGGCTGATTAGGCGCTGATTGTGTTCCTGCAAAGTACAAACGGTTATTTTGTGGCTCTTGGAGAGTTTACTATGGTGATGACGCAGATGTTCAGACCGAAGGCGCAATCTTGAACGCTGGTGCGGAAAAGTTCCTTGACTTTTCTTTCTGCGAAGATAGCTCAGATGCGGAATCAGTCTTTTCTTTAGTGTATGTTGATCACGACACTGTTCAGGCCGCAAGTATCCTCGCAATGTAGTTTTAATTGTTCGTTGCCGATGTTGGTGTGGGCGTTTTAGCTGTTGGGGTTCCTCTTGTTGCTTTTGTTGGCATTGCTGATGTTGCACTGTCTGACGAGGTGGACTTCCTTTGGAACCATGAGCCCGCTTTTCTTTGTAGGTTGACGTGTCCAGCAAATAGTTGGTACTTGTTAGGGTGTCGCGATTTGAGTCAGGCAATGAAGATAGTGCGCCAGAATTGGCAGAAAAATCTGCTGAGGCTGTTGCAATGCCATTCTTGATGGGCGTTCCTGTCACAGGGCAGAGCTTCAGAGTTGATCCTTCCGAGCCTCCTGTGTTGGTTGGGCTCTCGGGTTGCTGAGAACTCGACGGTGACGCTGCGAGAGGCTTGGTTTGGTTAGATTTTACTTGGGGCTGTTTCTCTGTGTCCGCAACTTTGGAGGTAAGCTGTTCTGACGCATGAATTTGGACGGTTTGCCCTGGACTTGGCTGAGTATATTCGGAGTTCCAAAGCTCTATCCCGACAGTAGTGGGCGTGTGAGACGCGAGATGGGCGTTCTGAGTGACGAAAGAGCGAAGTGATGTAAAACCAGGATTTTCACTCTTCGAGTAGTCATGACGTTGTTCGGTATTTTCTTCATGCGTCAGCTGGTCTACCATGAGCAAGGCGTCCTTATAAGGCAAGTGGTGAGCGTTAGGAGCGCTTGAAGAACCGCGTGATGAAAACCCAGGTGGTGGACCACGTATGCCAGACGAAGAGTGAGCGGCATCAGGTGGTTGTGCAGCGTCTCGGGTCATATGCTGAAGCGATGACTTCGCAAATGCCGACTTTCGTGCAGAAGGGAGGCGCGCTCGATGGCTGTATTTTTCCCAAAATACGCGTTGTCGTCTGCCACTGAACTCGTGTGCCACTTCGTCTTTTGTCAGAGGTCGAATCTTGTTGTGCGTTCGAATGGTTGAAGATTGCCTGTAAAATTGACGACTGAGCGCAGTTGTCTGTGGATGGTGGGTTACAAGCAAGTCTTCGTCGTAGTTGTCCTCGTATTTTTTAAACAAATCGATCATTTCTTGTTTTATCTTTTGCCTAGACTCATCGTTGTCGAATATGTGGGTGAGGCAAAACTTAAATGCCTCACCGATGACATAGTCGCTGAAGTTCGTAACCATCTCCCGTTCCGACCAAGATGCAGCAGTAGCGTGGAACTCGAACAGGTCGAACCAGTCCTGTGCAGGTCCATCGTCCACTGCTCCGGTGTACTTGGGGATGGGAAGGTCGGTCGATGATTCTGTCATGATGCTGGTCGCTGTGTGTGGCTAGGAGATGATCCCGTAGTCGATGTAGGGTCCGGGGGTCTTGTGTAGAGCTGCGTCGATGGTGAGACACTGATGAAGTGGCTGGGAGGTCTTCATCCTGTGGACTTGTGTGACGCTACGATGGATGGGAGACGTGGCCTGGCTCATACCCCATGTCTTGTCTTGTCTTGTCTTGTCTTGTCTCCTAGGAGATCTTGGCTCATACCCACATGGGGGATTGGCCACACTGTACCTCATAATAGATCATTTTTTACAACGCAAAAAAATAAAGAGAAATTAGATGGGAACAATAATATTGTTCCTTTGAAAAAACGTGAAATATTGCAGAAGAATGCGATAAACCAGATTATATAAAACAAATTAACAAGAATGAGGAAGGGGGAGAAAGAATTGGATATATCTGGCAGTACCACTAGCAGCGTATCCTTCCGGTTGCCTGAATGAATTTATGTAGCGCTGACAGCATAGCACTGGGGCCCACACCCAACTGACTGGCTCCAAACGATAATAGGGTGGATGTATTGACTGGCAATCCGAGCATACCAATCGGTCTTTCAAGAATTATTCGGCGCCGTGAGGCGAAGCGGCGGCATGTGAGAAGAAAGTGATCTATTGTTTCCGGTTCATTGCAAACTACACATAGGTTAGTTAATGAAAATCCTGATTTGTTGAGATAAAAATTTAACAGAGGAACTCTACAGCGAAAGCTTGTGAGGGTCACCTCACATTGACGGAAAAGGCATTTTGTGGTGTTCCATGTGAATTGCAAGTGGCGAAATTCTTCAGATTGTAGAAGCGACGTTTCGTTGATTTTAAAGATTAACAGGCGTTTGAATCGTTCGGCAGCAATAAAAGGAAACTGTGAAGCTACTAGCACCACCGGGAAATTTAAAGATGCCGAAGCGAGCGAATCAGCAAGTTCATTTAGTTCAATTCCAGCATGCCCGGGGACCCAAATAAACCGAACTTCCGATAGGCTATGCGGTATGAGAGACCAAAATATCCTGAGAAGAGGAGTATTCTTTACGGACGCGAGATGTGTACATACAGACAAAGCATCCGAAATAATAATAGCTTTTGATTGCTGATAATTTAGTTTTCAAAGAGCCAATGTAATAGCCAGGAATTTATCTGCCAATTTATCTGCGAGATAAATTGCTGTGAAGTCAGGCAATCGGAGCGCAAAAGACCAATTAAGCTGATGAGAAAAAATACCTACTCCAGCCTTCTGAAGATTTTGCGTTGCGTCCGTCGAAATTACTACGTATTTAGGAAAATGACTGAGATGGTCTTGAAGGAGGCCCTCCAGAACATGCTTTGGAAGTAACTTGGCATTTTTCGGGAAAATATCATCGAAAATTAAGTCAACTGGCACCGAGCATTGGGTTTGGGGGGTTAAATGCCGTAGGGAAACGTGAATATTTGATAACAGAGACTTGACGAAATGACTTGGGGTCTTTGATAACGAAACCATGGGCGCTGAAAGAAAAAAACTGGATGTGGGATGAAAACTGTCTGTGACCAGAAGAAGGGTGCATCGTAAAGTTTTAAAAATGTTTGCACAGTAAGCTGTTGAAATCTAGCATCAAGTGGAATGATTCTAGGTTCCAAATAAAGCACGCTATTCGCGACACACCTAGGTAGCCCGAGACCTATGTTTATTCTGTTCTGAACTTCTTTTTTCTCGACCTCTACTAACCATCACTTTATACGTCACACATATATATATATCATTCACGAAAAAATTACTCAAGAAAAATATGGTGTGGTGCACACCATCGGCCACGTTAGCACACATGATTCATGTCACTAACGGCAAGGTTTTTAGCTTCCCATTGCCACTCTTTAACAACGTCATCCAACAATACACTCTGATCTGTTACTGATATCTGTGTCCTCCTACGTTCGGGTCTGCGAACACAATTGTGGCACTTAGCATATTATTCTCCCGATTACGTTATAATTGTTCATAGTATGACAAATTCAGAATGCTCATTTTTTTCAATACGTTAAATACGTGCCACCTACCACTTAAAGTGTAAAGTCACAAACTATAAAATGATTACATTCAAATTCACTCACAATTACGGTACTACAGTACTGCTGATTCAGTTTTTTTAACAAGGACGTTCGGTTAGCCTTACATGCAAAAGTATAGTAATGCATTCAAAAAGACTGCATAAGTGATTCCTTTGATCTTGGGTTGAAACCCCGGTTTCTTAGACCACTGCCATGCCTAGGTCTTTGTCCAAAAAAGACGGCTTAATTAGGGCTGCTGCCGACTGAAAGAAAGTGCTCTAACGTTTATTGTGGTTAGAGTTTTCAGAAATTCAAGGTTAACCCCCATCATTGGCAATATACATGTTTAATAGCAAGAAGCACAATGTGCCTACCTCGTAGCCGCGTACAGCAGTTTATTTATACCACACTCGGCGGACTTTCGCTAGCGGATGCAAGAAAAAATGCTTTTCTTAACGGCATCAGAGCCTTCAATGACACATTTTTTAAACTTTCGAGCCCGTTTGAGGTCATACAGAGAAGAATTAATCAACGCTCCCATTTCAATATTGGTAATACAGAGAGCTATAAAGAAACTCGGTTCAGGTAAATCATAGGGGACAGATGAAATAGCAGCAGCTTTTTATAAAACACTAAACAGTGAATTGGAAGTACCATTAGACTTTGTTTTAGCAGAAGCTTAGGATTGAAATTAGAGAGCTTTAGTTTTTCGCTACATACACAGTATTTTATTGCAGAAATTCCACTATCCCCTCAAGCTTCTGTCAGTAAACTCCTATCGTTCAATCAGTCTGACAGGTGTTTATTAAAATACTTAGTGAAGGTATAAGCTAGAAAGTTAGGAGCAGTCAATGTTCATCTAGTTGGCAGTCATCAAACCTGTGGGAAGAAGGGAAGGCACTATCCTAACAAGCAGAAATGGTGCGCGAAGTGTTCTTGAATGTACCGACGCATTTGATGAACACGTTGTCATCCTTCAGTTAGACTGGCAGAAATCTTCCAGTGTTGAATGACACTCCCTTGTTTAACGCGCACATATACCCTATAGAGTGGAAAACAGGACTGGGGGATTGCCGCCATGGAAGCACTGTTGGTAGAGCATCGGACGCATTATTCGAAGGTCACATGCTTGGTCCCTGCCAGCGGCAACTTATCTTTTCATCGAATTTTCTAACTTCACAATTGCGTTACTATTGCTTCTAATAAAATCCTCGATACTTTTCTTGGCGCATTTGTCCATTAGATCTAATTGAAATATCACAAGGTGTCCCATAAAAGTTACATCAGGTGAATGAAATTCATTGAAACAAGTTACTGTTTTGAAACAGTACAAATTGAAACAGGTTGTACTGTTTCAAGGTTATTGTCATAATTGTGATATATATCAGAAAAAAAGGTGAAGTAGATGAAAGACAAGTTAACGCCAGCAAGGACTGAATTTCTCTAATCAAAGGTACACAAGGCTGATATCCCTTTTGAAGCCATTATCAAACAGAATAACTCCGGCCCATTGTTTGCTATGAGGAAGGTGGTCAAGGTGGGATCCCAGCGCTAGTTCTATAAAGGGCGCGCTGCGATTCAACCTTGACCTTCATTGGCGAAAATCCATCCGCGCACCCAAGCAAAATGAAACAGCCGTAGTGGCATGACACAAAAGCCAGCGTACTCGAAAAATGAAAAAAAAGGTGTTCGAAATAATTAAGAAGACACGAGCATGAGCTGCCCTTTTATTGCTATGTTTGAGGAGGAAGTAGCTTTTGTGCAACATGCCCAGCTGTGATGTTCGGTATATATTATTTAAGCGGCTGTTCGGTAGATCTAGAGCTCGGGAGGAGGTCTTGTTTTCACAGTTTTTTTTTCTTGCACAGATATATCTTTGGTGTGTCTGCGATAAAAGTGATTTGTTAAAGAGTGAGTGTGTCGCCATGAATTTTTTTTCATGCATGTTGACTATAGGCTGGACGTGAGGGTTATTTCTCATAACAAAGACTTTCTCTATTTAAACCATGTATTTTTAGGTATAGGATATAGGAAATTTATTTAATATACAAAGAAAATGGAATGGCTCTGTGACGAGCGATAGCAGACGACGCTCGGTGCCCGTGTCGCGCTTTTGCGCGAGGAAAACAAAGGAGATTGGCACCGAGCTCGCGGGCACTCGAGGAAGGTGAAATAAAAATGGCAGCATATCAACGGAGTTAATGAAAGAGAGTGGGGCGAAGCATTCGTCCATCCACTCGTTCTTGCTTCCGTCCATCCATGCGTTCGTCTGTGTGACTGTCTGTGCGTCCGTACGTGCGTCTGTTCGTGCGTCTGCAAGTCCATCTGTGCGTCCGTGCTTGCGTTCGTGCATGCATCTGCCCCTGCGACCGTCCACGCGTCCATCCGATGGTGCAGCCATCCGTGAGTCCGTCGATGCATCTGTCTGTGTGTCCGTTCGTCCACCCATTCAACACTCCAAGTACCACCATCTCGCATCTTTTCATCATATATTCTGCATATAGAAGCACCGCCATCCAGCGGACATTTCAAGGACTAAACGAGAGGTGGCACACGCACACTTTCTTACGGCTTCCGCTTTATGTCTCCTTCTCACCTTTAACCACCTCGAGTTCATGGTATATACTAGTTCACTGTATTCATGGCACTGCGGCCAAACGCTCGCTAAACATTTCTAAAACCAAGGAAGTTATGCCCAGCGAGTATAACGTAGTAACTGTTTCTTGTAATATAGTGCTCATTGTACATGCCAATGGCTGCTAAGGGGGAATGAGAGACAGGAGAATTCAGCTTTTAGTTAACGCGCACGATACGAATTTTTTATTGTTCAACAACGCACCGAAGAAATCTCTCACCGACACCACCTTGGAAGTCAAATTGTAAGACTAGTTACACACTACGACTACTACTACGACTACGACGAACGAACGAGTGCCGCTATAAGCAGCTTCGCCCCCTAAAAAAGGGTCTGGCAGGCCCTTCCCGATCTTTAAAAAGTGTGGACGTCCTTCTCAGGCTGCCTCGGAACCCAGTATACCCGACGGCCACAACGGCACGTCACAATTGGCGCCCAACTGCTCGAGGTGAACTAAGAAAACGTTTACATCTATGCGGGGACGTCGCTCCCGGCGCGTTGCTTTGGCTCAACTACTGGCTCAATTACTGAGCGTCGGCTCCGTGATCCTATGATGGCAATGGCCCCGTGTTCTGTCGACGCGTTCGAGCAGCTAGATGACGCCACCCGGTTAAAAGCCTACCGGTCAGCTGTGTCGGAAGCCGATATTCTAAGGACCGAGGTGGGTCAGCTTCGGAGCAATTGAAGGAACTCAAACTGATAATTCTCAAGGCCTACGACGCCACCAAAGACTACGATGCCGCCAAAGACCACGACACAACAAAACCGCCTCTTCACTCGCAGATGAAGGCAAGTCACAACCTCTTGCGTAACTTACTTGCACCACTAGTAGAGCGCATTGAGCTTCTGGAGTTAAAAACGCATGAAACTTCTGACGCTGAATAAAGCACGAGTGCTGAAGAGAGCAGGGCGTCGATGAATCTCAAACGCGGCTCGAAAAAGCAAAAAGACAAGCCAGACGTGATGCTCACATGTGGATGTCTAACAATGAAGACGCTTGCGACCGACTTTAATGTTTCGCGGCCAGCTCCTTACCACACCTCGGGAAAGATCTGATTGATATGTGGGGTTTAATGTCCCAAAACCACCGTATGATTATTAGAGATGCTGTAGTGGAGGGCTTCGGAAATTTCGACCGCCTGGGGTTCTTTAATGTGCACCCAAATCTGAGCACACGGGCCTACAACATTTCCGCCTCCATCGAAAATGCAGCCGCCGTATCCGGGATTTGATCCCGCGACCTGCGGGTCAGCAGCCGAGTACCTTAGCCACTAGAACACCACGGCGGGGCTCGGCAAAAATCTGAACGCCTGGTTTTACCCAGTTGATTATTGGTTTAAAACCTTCAGCATTCCTGATGAGGTCACCATACCATTCATTATTTCAAGGCCCCTAGCTACAGACTTTGCGTGGATTCGTCACCAAAGGAAGGTGGTTAGTATCATTAGTTGGGTTGACATAAAGGCAGCGTTCCGCCGACGTTATAACATAGACTTCGTTGTATCCTCTAAGCAGCGAATGTTCGGCGCAACGCAACATGCAGGCTAGTGATGTACAGACTTCGCATACCGAAAGCTAGAGCTGATGGAGCAGTGCAACTATCCTGAACTACAAAAAAGGGCCAAGTTTTTATGGCTACTTTGTCACCCAAGGCAAATAAGCACTTTTTTCATCAAACATTTAGGTGGCTAGACGATATGATAAGTTCTTGTCTGCGCTCTGACCAGATCAGGGGTTCGGAGGAGAGCATTCAAACTTTGGCTGCGGAAGAACGCAAAACGCTATCCACAACGCCATCCGCCGAATGCCGTAATATGGCAAAGCGTTCGCCTCAGAAGCCCTTGGGTGATCATCAACGCGCCGACAGCACAGAGTCTAGTGACTTCTCAGATGATAAAGTAGCTCAGAGAAAGATGCTAAAAGGAGGGGATACGAAAACGAAGCCATCACCATCGCGGCAATCGACTCAATCCACAACGCGTGTTTTCGAAAGGTTGCAAGTAATTTACTCGAGAGTTCATAAACTGCTTGGACTGCTCCAGAAGTAGCTATTTTGTCACACAGTGTCGTATACCGAAAACTGCAGAATTTTTGAAGTGGCAGGAAGATTTCGAATCTTCCAGTTCACAACAGCGGGGAAACGAACAGCTCGTGACGCCAATGCCCACGAGCAGTCGCCAGTAATTGAGCAGGTGTCGTGTGTCTCAGAAGCGGGTACTTTTTCAGTTCCTGTCGCCATCAACGGACAAACGATGAAAAGCATCTTGGACTCTGTAGGTGTAAAAAGCTTGATTACGGCACCAATAGTTGGCAAACTCGAATCAAGCATAAGGCATTCGTCCCTTCGTGTGGTAGGAGCACGCGACCATCAGCTGCAAAATTTAGGTCAAGTCCGTGCTGTGGTGACCGTGCATAATCAAACACTGCAGCATGGCTTTGTTATTGTTCCCCAGTTACCTCATGAAGGAATACTGCTAGGTGATGACTTCTTGTGGGCTTCAAGAGCCGTCATAGACTGGGGCTTGGAGAGCTTCGCAGTATCGGTCCCCCAACGGCTACGCAGTCTACCTAGTTAGGGAGCAACCACTGCCAGCTTTATTGCGGAAGTTAGCTCCTGTGGCCTGGCATCGCGTGTCGGAAGATGAAAATCATTTAATCGTCATCACGAGGACAAAGGTCTTGTACGACCGCAATTCAGTCACAGTGGAGCCCATGGTAACGACTGCATCGGAAAATACAACGAAGGTTTTAATCACGAACTGCTCTTTTCAAGTCATCTTGTTTCCATATCAGATGATAATCGGCCTCGTTTGAATAAGCAAGCAGAACTGAGGATATTGAACTTTCTGGATCGGACAGCCAACAGATCCTCCCAATTTCATAACTTCCTTCTCCTGCTGTGGACCCTGATGCGCCACCAGCTAATGCGGTCGTCGTTTCGCAGCACGGTTCAATCGCACTAGGAGATGCCATCTTCAACATTAGAACGCGTTATCTTCCTATGAGCTGCAGGTCGTGAAGGATTTGTTGGTGAAACATAAGGTTTGCTCTGCACAGTCAAGTACAGATGAAGGATCCTGCACTGTTGAGCGACATTGCGTACCAACTGGAAACGCAAAGCCAATATCACAACGTCCTCGCAGATTGTCACCAGCACAGCGTGATCTCGTCAAAAGTATGATCAAGGACCTCATTGATGCCAATATGGTGCGACCTTCTCTGAGTCCTTGGGCGTTGCCACCTGTCCTTGTAGCAAAGAAAGACGGGACGATGCGCATGTGCGTTGATTATCGACGTCTCAGCGTCGCCACTGAGGACATCGTGTACCCTTTTCCAAGAGTTGAAGATACGCTGCAGGCACTCACCGCAAGCAATTTTCGGTTATGAACTTGCTGTCTGCATTTTATCAGATCGCCATGCATTCAGATGGCAAACAGCAGACTGCTTCGTCACGCCGTGGAATTTTTACGAATTCCTCCGGATGCCATTTGGACTATAAAAAGCCCCGTTCACATGTTAGCGAGTTGTGGATACGACCATTGACGGTAATAAATACGACAATGCCCTTGTGTATATGAATGACTGCGTAGTCTTCAGCCCGCAATTTGAAGAACACGTTTCGCGCCTCCAAAACATATTTAAAAAGTTCTAAATAGCAGCCATAAAGTTCAAGCCACAAAAGTGTTTCATTTTTTGTACTGCCATCAATTACCTTGGGCACGTTGTTACAAAAGACGGTGTATTTCCTGACCTATCGAAACTTGCAGCGGTTCAGGTTTTCGGGCCTCCTAGAAATGTACTAGAAATACAATCATTCATCAGGCTTATATCGTACACCGGAGCTCACAGGATAGTGAAGCACGAGATCGAACTCGCGGACAACATGGGATGTCACATTGTGCATGTGGAAAAATTAAGGCCATATCTGAGCACCATCGCTCACATGGAGCAACCCAAGGTTGCGGACTAAGGTGTGCATAGGTGCCGTGCAGTGTAAATAGTTGTTGGATGCTTGTATATACTTTCTTGTGCCTGAAGGTGAATAGACAATGTTTTGATGACTTTCGTAAATCAATACAGATAGGACCACTTAAGTTAGTTTAATTATGTCTGTCCTCGTGTTTTGTGTATGAAGTCGAAACGACTAGTTTCGAAACCCGGGCAGGTGACGAGCGATAGCAGACGACGCTCGGTGTGTGCCTCGCGCCTTTGCGTGAGGAAAACAAAGTAGATCGGCGCCGAGCTCGTGGGCACTCGAGGAACGTGAAATAAAAAAAGGGTCTGGCAGTCCCTTCCTGATATTTGAAGAGTGTGGACGGCCTGCTTAGGCCACCTCAGAACCCAGTATATCCGACGGCCACAACGGCACGTCACAGGCTCATTTTATTTCGAGCGGCTGTTGAAAAACCACTTCGATGCTGCAACTCGACGGTATATCTCCTAGATTGTTCCATTTCCTGGTGTAAGCCTTTGTCGATTACAATGTTCTCATTTCGTGTTTTTTGTGGATCGTTGTCATGGCTCTTCAAAGAGCTCTGCAATGTACACGTGTGTTGGATACTCGATATAACAGTGTTTCATAAAATATTGTACACACGGATGCCTTTCTGTCCACTGATCAAGCTGTGGCATTTCGGTTATGTTCATCCTAATCCACAGTTCACACTTGGTACCACCTACAGTAAGGAAAAGATGGAACGAAATGCGAATGTTTTGAAAACGTTTTCTGAAAAACAATCACATGAAGTGTCAAGGAAGAAACAAGAATTAACTGCGAGTCAGAAATAAACAGATTGGGTCGAACGAAATACCACGTCACTGAAATTGGCATCAGCCATTATAATGAGGAATTTTCATAGAGGGGTAGGTGCTGCAATTGACGTTAAAATTGGTGGACTCTTCTTTACAGAGCTGCAACTGATAATTTTACCCTTGATGTGTGCATACTTCGTATCCTCTCCCCCAATACGAAACATGCGAAGATACGAAGGATACACACAAATGGTAAGAAAATTTGTTGCAGCCTTGAATGAAAAAGACAAGCCCACTTGCTTATACATCGCCTGATGCACGTACCTCTTTTTAAAGAATTTCTCAGTACGAGTTTCCACTTTGCTCCACAGCAGTGGTGGTTGTCAATTATCATTGCGATAACTGTTGGTGCCTGACTGCGCTAAATCGAGCACAACAGCATTTCGCAGAGCAAAGCGCATACTTTCAATGCATTCATTTTTGTTCGATCAGCAACAAATTGCACTCTACAGGACAGCGTATCGCACAGGGTAGTACCTACAGACAAGACATATGTGTTTTTAAATGGGCATCCGCAAGAAGAAAACACAACATTCAGAAGAGTGTGCCTCCTTTACGTTTTTTCTTGTTATTATCCCTAAGCTCAGAAAGTAATGACAGCCCAGCTGCTTAAGTTTTTAGAGGCACGGGGTAGTGCGAAGACAAAGTGTCTTTGTCTTAATGCGGTGCGGAATAGGCATCTTCTGTACTTCTCTCGACTGGTCTTTTTCAGTTCGATTACCAGATTACACGCCTATATTCCTTGCTGAATTATTTGCTATAATTGTAGCGCTTCGTAAACTTCCTGCAAGCGAATCAGAAGCAGTCATACTTACCGATTCTCTCTCAGTATGCACTGCACCATCTACAGCAAAAACTTTGACATTATTGAGTATGATTAGCAGTTTATTACCACAAAACCTAAAAAAATTTCACTTGCTATGGATACCTGGCCACAGCGGGATTTATCCAAATGAGATGGCAGACTCGTTAGCCAAAGCATCTTTAAGCGGACCACTCTTACCTATTTTACCTGATTTCGCCTACGTAACAGCACTCAGATAAAGAAAGGCTTGTTTGCACAAAGAAATAGAAAAATTTTCATTGGATAAAGTCAGACACTTCGTACATCTAAAATATTGCTGGAACAAACAGTGGTGTGTATCTCGGCAGTTAGAAATTACAATCACTAGATTACGATGCAGAATTCCGCATCTGAATTACTACCTACATAAAGCTGGACTAACAGCATCTCCGTTGTGTGTCTTTTGCAAGGAATCGGAATCAATAGATCATTTCTTTTTATCCTGTCAACGTTATGCTTATTAAAGGAAAAGATACTTGGTTGAACCAGTTAAGAAGCTAGGTTTATAAATAAACGTGGAACTAATTTTATCCTTCGGAGGGATTACATTAGGTTATAACCACAGGGAGGTTTTCTCTGCTGTGAGCGAGTACATAAGGGCAACAAAGAGATTACCCTGTTAGCCTATTGTTATTATTTACGGCTACGAGACTACCTGAATGCCTGACTTAGCCCACTTGATGATCCTGCCGCCCGGTTCTTGGCCGATCCCGCTTTGTGGGCGAGTGCCAGCAAAGCTGAAGGTTCATCATCATCATCATTATTCTCTTTGTTCTCTTCTTGCTTTAAGCACTTGCTTGCATCCCCTGCCTCCCGCCCACAACGCACGCACCAATTTTTGGAGTAGGATTTAAAGATAATGTTTCCAGACGGAGAGCAAGAAATAGAGACGTGAAGAAATAGAGAGCTTGAAAGAAACAGACATACATAGAAAGATCGAGAAGAAAGAGAAAAGAAATCGGAGTTTGCATGAAAACATGTAACGCTAATCACCTGACACAAATTTACGTAGCAGTGGTAATGTAGCATGTTTCCACAAAGTCGCGCAACAATCATCACGTATATACTACCAAACCGACAGCATGGGCACGAAGTGGGAACATGTCATGTCTCAAGTGGGATGGCAACGTTTATCGTTTATGGCACAGTGAAGACGCGCTTCGGACGGTAGCTCCATTCTCGGAAGTCTGAACACTAGCTCCCATATTGCTTTCAGCCTGCTTGCTTAAACCATTTCATTTACACGCTACAGAATAAACTCTTACCGAATGTTGTAGGTTTGATTGTGGTGGTTGTGGTCGCAATTATATCATGCTAGGAACCCGCGTATTAAAATATAGGCGCATGTTATAGATAGAAACCTAGTAAAAATTTGAGAAGCTCTCGACTTAGATATATGCACACTAATGGTATGGTGTTTTCCGCTCACAATGCTTAATAAATAGTTGCTGGTACTTTTATTTATTTTATTTACACCTACTGCAGGCTCTACTAGGGTCCAAGCCGAAGTGGGAACAGCTATAAGCATGAAAATTACCAATATTAGTAATTACAACGGTCGCTAAATTACTGGTAGAGCGAACGTAAACTACAATGAACAAAGTAAAATTAGTAAATATGCTTCGCAATTTCAAGCACAAGACATTATGACATCGATGCAAGACAGAAACATTAGGCACGGCAATGAAAAACACCAGTATAACGAATAAAGTTAAAGATTTTCAGAAAAGGTAAACGATTGCGATTTTTTTTCATGAGTGATCATAATCTGTCTGTGAAACCAAGACAGTTACACAACTTAGTAGTGCGAAAAAACGGAAACATAGCTCACTTCTTCAGATTAGAGCGACACAAAGTTGAGCTAGTTGTTACAGAATAATGAAAAAAATGGCTTGCACATGCCAAATAACCATGCAGAAACACAAGGTTCGCTTTTTTTAATCAGAGTTATTAGCTACGCAGAGAAAAAAAAATACACCATCTCCCGCTAAAGCCAACCATTTGTAACTGCGAAGTAGCGAGCACTAACGCTTACAATGGTGGTGAGGATGGCGCTGGCGCTCGACCCGGCGTTGCGCAGCAGAGAAACCTGGAGAGACGCTTAACACGCAGCGATGAACCGGTGTTCCCTGCTAAAACATGTGAATCAGTGCTAATCGACAATATAAGACAAACGACTCCTATGGGATATGGAGGCCCACAGACCTCTTCTAGTTAACGCGCACGCTGTGAAGTTTGATTGGTCAACAATGCGCAGCAGAAATTTCCCACCTGCGCTACCTTGGAGGTCCAGATCCAGTGTATATTGGGTGGCCAATTTATGGTTGTCCAGCACGATCAGTCGTTTCTGCTTTTTTAATGAAGAAACTCGTAACCAGATGCTGCCCGGCGAGAAAGGGGGTTCATACGAGAGAATAAAGAGGGGGAGGGGACGCGCATGCGCAGTAAGGTTGGTCACGCCATACACCAAATTAAGCTCAACGATATATGAATCTATCTATCTATCTATCTATCTATCTATCTATCTATCTATCTATCTATCTATCTATCTATCTATCTATCTATCTATCTATCTATCTATCTATCTATCTATCTATCTATCTATCTATCTATCTATCTATCTATCTATCTATCTATCTATCTATCTATCTATCTATCTATCTATCTATCTATCTATCTATCTATCTATCTATCTATCTATCTATCTATCTATCTATGTATCTATTCTGGCCGCCTACGACTTTTTGCCCTCCTGGCCACTCGACAATAGCATCGATACTAGAATTGATACGGAATAACAAGGCTGCATGACGAGCATCACTGACTAGTCATAACATAGAAATCGTTATAGTTTAGATTTAATGGTCATGCTGCTCTTGCGGTGGTTTCGTTCACATGACATGCCAAGCGTGTCATGTAGCAACATGACGATATGTCACGCTCAAGATGCGCTCGCAGCCGTTTTGCTATCTTCACATGCGACTAATTTTGTTTTACGTGACAGAATGGACGACGAGGCTAAATGACACCTCCAAGCATGCTAGTCATGACATGCGTGTCATGTAGAGACATGACTACATGTTACGCTCATAGTGCGCTCGCGGTCATTTCGCTAGCTTCTTCTATAATAAACTTCGGTTTCCGTGACGTCAACGTGACATTTTCCGTGACTGGTGCAAACGTGTTAAAAATGATATGCGCATCATATGAGAACTTTACAACATACCACACTCATGATGCACTCCCGGTCGGTTCGCTAGCTTCACATATACCAAATTTAGTATTATGTGACGTGAATGGACGACGAAGGTAAGTTACACGTCAAAACATCATAGTTACGACATGCATGTCATGTATCAACATGGTTGCATGCTACACGCATGAGACGCTCACAGCTGTTTCGCTAGCTTCACATATACCAAATTTGGTATTACGGTACATAAATGGATGGCGAAGGTATGTGACTGGTGCAAACATGATAATGACATGCATGTTATGTAACAACAAGGCTACCTGCCACGCTCACAATGCGTTCGCGGCTGTTTCGCTAGCTTCACTTATACCAAATATGGTGTTGCCTGACGTGAACGGATGACTAAGCTAAATGATATGTCCAAACATGATATTCAATTAATGATTGTCAAGTAAAACATAACTACATGCTACGCTCATATACAAATTTCACTGTTACGTCTCGCCTATGGGTGGCAAAAGTATGCGACTGGTGCAAACATGATAATGAGATGCGTGTCAGGTGCCAACATGACAATATACTACAACCCTGATGCGCTCGTGGGTGCTTCCGTAGCTTCCCATGTACCAATTTAATATTAGGGGGCGTGAATGGATGACAAAGGTACATGATACATCAAAACATGATAATCATGGCATGCGTGTCATGTTAAACATGATCATGGTATGCGTTCGGGGCGCGCTCAAGACCGTTTCGCTAGTTTCACATATACCAAGTTTGGTATTACGTGACATGAATCGACGACGAAGGTAAGTGACACGTCTAAACATGATAATCATGGCATGTGTGTCATGCAGAACATGCCTACATGCTACGCTCATATCAAGCTTGCGGCCGTTTCGCTAGCTCCACATTCGCGAAATTTAGTATCACATGGCGTGACTTGATGACGAAGGGAAACGACATGTTTAAACGTGATAACACGACATTAAAATTATGTACGGAAATTTACGCTCGCCTCATAACGTTCTGCTAATTTCAAAGTGACATATCAACCTTCCGCATTCGTGCATCGCATATCATTGATTTCCACTTTACGGAGTATCTGGCAATTCATTTTCAAGTCATTTGCAAGGTAATGCTCTATCCTGTTTTCTTTTTTTGTCTATGAGCGTTGCGTCCTTCGCCTTACTTCATAGTTAAGGAGATGCTAGTATGTGGCGTGCTACCTTGCACTGTAGTTGGGGTATGTGGCTGAGAGAGAGGGAGAGAGAATATAAATAGGAACAAAACACGGACTCGCATACGCACACAAGAAAATGTGGCACTCAGAGTTGTTTAGATAGGCCATTACGCAAAAAGCCGCCTTCTTCTGCAAAGTTGAGTCTGCACGTTGTAATGTTATTCATTACTTTGACCGAAGCTCCACATCTGACTTGTTGGGTGTATTAGAAATAGATCGCCTTTGTATGCTGTATTACGGGCAGTCGCACAGAATACGTGGGATTGTCTTCATATCCGCAGTGTAAGCAAACGGGGATATGGGCGATTAGTATGCGGAGTACATACACACGAGTGAATGCGAAGCTCGACCACAAGTTGTACACAGCAGTATACCGTCACCTCGTCGAGGTCTTGCTGGAAGTCGGTATTTCTAATATATTTTTACGCTAACCTGACTAGCACGACGATAAAAGAGGCGGATGAAAAGCACTAGTTATCTGAGCGTATCAGGGCCAGTGCGGCACCTTTCAACCCTTTTCCATCAGCCCATTTGTAAATAAACATGTTTCATCGTAACAGGTTTGGTGTTGGTGCAGTGAAGTCAAACGTAAATGAGACACTAGGCGCTCTAGCCACTGACTTCATTCGCCGTGTTGTGGGCGCACGTAATAAAAGGGACGATGTCATGCCAACACGTGTGCTTTGGATTGACGTACTTAGCAGTCATATTGCCCACGTTCTGTTCGTGTGCTGAACGAGAGCGTTTGTCTGCAAGTGATAGAAGATGGCTTAGCAAAAAGGACAATCGTAGAGACGCAAGAGTTCTTTGACTACATCGGCAATTACATGGCGTCTGCGATCACTCACAATAATTCAAAGTGGTTTATGGCGATCTATGACTGAATACAGGAGGGAGCTTGCAATATCAACCCAGGCTCTTGAAAATGCTGTAGTGCCCGCATAACGCGTCAAATGATCGACACAAATGATGACTCAACGTTTGTTGTTTGACGAGCGCAAGAAAGGGCCGACAAGATCTACTCCTACCGTTTCGAAAGATGTGTAGGGTAGTCTAAGCCAGTAGAATGTCTCCTGAATGAAGTGATGTGTGTTGTGATACCCATGTGCCGGGCGGTCCTGTCATTTTGCATGGCATGGAGCACACATTGTTGCGAATTCGCGTGAACCACTGGTGGGCTCGGTGGCATTGCCACGATAAGGGTCTACTAATCCGATCCTGTTCATCATGCGGATTATTACGTCCTTCGTCACGCGAACGTTGCTGCCTCTTCTCGTGGTATCGATGAGCGCTTCTTTGGCGCTGTCGCACCTGTGCACCAGCTGTGTCGTGAATTGGCTCATTTGAATGGACAACCAATCGTTCTGTTCAGCGGCGCTAAAAGTCCAAACATGGATCCTCGACGAGATGCTATTCACCATACCGCCATCGTCAACAGCCAGCCAGCTAAAGGAACAGCGACTACACCCCGCGCGCTGTGGGCTCGGTGGCATTGCCACGATACGGTCTACTAATGCGATCCTGTTCATCATGCAGGTTATGACGTCCTTCGTCATGCGAACGTTGCTGCGTCTTCTCGTGATATCGACGAGCGCTCCTTTGGCACTGTCGCACCCGTGCACCAGCTGTGTCATGAATTGGCTCATTGGAATGAACAACCAATCGTCCTGTTGAGCGGCGCCACAAGTCCAAACATGGATCCTCGACGAGATGCCATTCACCATACCGCCATCGTCAACAGCCAGCCAGCCAGCTAAAGGAAGAGCGACTACCCCCCCGCGCGCTGTGGGCTCGGTGGAATCGCCACGATACGGTCTACTAATCCGATCCTGTTCATCATGCAGGTTATGACGTCCTTCGTCATGCGAACGTTGCTGCCTCTTCTCGTAATATCGACGAGCGCTCCTTTGGCACTGTCGCACCCGTGCACCAGCTGTGTCATGAATTGGCACATTGGAATGGACAACCAATCGTCCCGTTCAGTGGCACCACAAGTCCAAACATGGATCCTCGACAAGATGCCATTCACCATACCGCCATCGTCAACAGCCAGCCAGCTAAAGGAACAGCGACTACCCCCCCGCGCGCTGTGGGCTCGGTGGCATTGCCACGATACGGTCTACTAATATGATCCTGTTCATCATGCAGGTTATGACGTCCTTCGTAATGCGAACGTTGCTGCCTCTTCTCGTGGTACCGACGAGCGCTCCTTTGGCACTGTCGCACCTGTGCACCAGCTGTGTCATGAATTGGCACATTGGAATGGACAACCAATCGTCCCGTTCAGTGGCACCACAAGTCCAAACATGGATCCTCGACAAGATGCCATTCACCATACCGCCATCGTCAACAGCCAGCCAGCTAAAGGAACAGCGACTACCCCCCGCGCGCTGTGGGCTCGGTGGCATTGCCACGATACGGTCTACTAATATGATCCTGTTCATCATGCAGGTTATGACGTCCTTCGTAATGCGAACGTTGCTGCCTCTTCTCGTGGTACCGACGAGCGCTCCTTTGGCACTGTCGCACCTGTGCACCAGCTGTGTCATGATTTGGCTCATTGGAATGGACAACCAATCGTCCTGTTCAGCGGCGCCACAAGTCCCAACATGGATCCTCGACGAAATGCCATTCATCATACTGCTATCGTCAACAGCCAGCCAGCTAAAGGAACAGCTACTACCCCCTGCGCGCCGTTGGCTCGGTGGAATTGCCACGATACGGTGTACTAATCCGATCCTGTTCATCATGCAGGTCTGTCAACCACATCCTCTTTTCGCTAAGAAAACAAGTAATATATTGTATAGTGCAGCTGCCAAGCCCGCAGTGCTGCTTTTACATTGCCTTTGAGTGTCTTTGTGTGATTAGATCTATTATTGCTCGCTAAGGGTATTGAAAGTAATCCTGGTCTAGATAATGCCGCTCTGCTTGCCGAAATGAAAAGGCTTTCCGCTGGTCAGGCAAAGATGATCGCTGAGATTCAAGATCTCAAAAATTAATCTGTGGCTACGACCGCATTGCTGGGCACTTTGAGTAAGGGGCTGACGGACCTAGAGGGTAATTACCAAAGTGTATTATCCTTGCAAGCCGACATGCAATCCATACGGACAGACAGCGAACGTACGGCGCAGCTGATCCATAAACTGGAAGGGCGTGTAGACGATGCTAAGAACCAGTCTAGGCGAAATATTATGGTTTTTCACGGCCTCCCAGATCCGTCTGCATCAGAGCCTTCATCGGATTCCAAAAAGATTATCTTAAATCACTGCTCCGACTACCTCAGTGCACGACTTGAGCCTAAGGAAATAGAGCGGGCACATAGAATTGGTCGGCATTCCTGTAATCGCAACCGCCCAATTATAGTTAAATTTGTGTCCCATAAAACGAAAGAAGCTGTCCTTTCAAAGAGGCGTAACTTCAAAGGCACTGACTTAAGTGTTGCTGAAGATTTATCACCAGCGCTTAGGAACGCCCATTCCCTGCTTTTTAAAACGCTATTTATGGGCCCAAAGCGCTACATATACGACGACGCTTCTCAGACGGTAAAAGAAGCATAGCAACAACTTAACAAGACAAAAATAAACCGTTGTCCGAAAGTAACAGGCGAGTCACGCCTTCCTATCTCAGTAATCATCACTAACATACGCAGCTTCATTTCGAAACGCGAACAAGTGTCCAACCTTGTACTAACATCTAAAAGCAACATATTAGTTCTCACGGAAACTTGGCGTGGCAACCACATTTCAGACTCGGACGTTCTGGCTGATTTGCCTAATTTCAATGTATTTCGTGCTGATCGTACGGATGCACGGGGCAGAGGCGTCCTTATAGCTGTCAGTCAGCAATTATGCTCAGTTATTAGTATCAGGTCCAAGTTAGAACTACTTTTCATTCATTATGACGCCGCTCCACAATCAGTACTTGTGGGCGTTTGCTACAGACCCCCTCGCAGTAGCGAAGATTTTGCCGCTGAGCTAAACAATGTACTCTGTGATATAACATCTAAGCACCCCAAAGCTGACCTTCTCCTTTTTGGAGACTTCAATTTTCCAGATATCAATTAGCACAATTTAGCTCCTCACTTAGTAAATCATACAGAAGCGAAACATTTTCTTGATGTTTATCTTGATTTCATTGTTTCTCAACTTGTATCCCAACCAACGCGCATTACACAAGATACAGCTAACGTATTACATTTAATACTAACAAATCAACCTCACAGATTACCGTCGATCACCTATCTCAACGAAATTAGTGACCATAAGGTTATCCATGCATCGTTCAACTTTGTGGCAGTTCCACGCTTGACAGTTAAAAAAACTATACATCTTTTTAACAAAGCGAACTACGAAGCTATTCGTGATAACTTGCGTGAAGTCTCGGCTTTGTTTGAAACATCTTTTAATGAACCAAGATGCTGGTCAACAATTCAAAAAAATTCTGGGAGGTGGTTAACCCTCAAGATATAAACAGCAACACACTAGTTAACGATAACGGTGAAACGGTCGATGATGTGGAGTGCGCTAACATTATTAATGATCTTTTGCGTCAGTCTTCTCCAAAGAAGCTAACTTACCGTTCGTTTCCTTCTACAGCTACGAGCACATCTAATGCCATGCCAGTGATAAATTTCTATGTCGATGGTATTTTGTCCTTAATGGACAATCTTAAACTGTCATCTTCAGCCAGTGTTGACAGCATAAACTCAAAAGTGTTAAAAATACTAAAGATATCAGTGCTGCTTATTTGTGTCTATTGTTGTCCAATCACTTTCCACTGGCATCATACCCCATGATTGGACGGTGGGAAAGGTTGTTCCAATCTATAAATCAAGAAATAAGACCTCCCCACTTAACTATCGCCCCATCTCGTTAACAAGCGCACCTTGCAAAATCATGGAACATGTAATTTACACAAAAATTATGAAATTCTTAGACTCGAATAACTTTTTTCATTCTTCACAGCATGGAATTCGTAAAGGGTTTTTCTGCGAAACCGAATTGGCAACGTTTCAACATGATCTTCACACTAATCTAGATACTGAGCTACAGACAGACGCCATATTTTTAGACTTCGCGAAATCATTCGATAAGGTACCACATCAACGATTGCTACTAAAACTGTCTTTGGCTAATGTACACACCGACATCTTACGATGGATCGAAGCATTGCTTCATAACCGCTCACAGTTTGTCTTTATTAACAACAGCTCATCTGATTCCCTGCAAGTAACTTCCGGAGTTCCACAAGGATCTGTTCTGAGGCCTACTCTCTTCTTAATAAATATTAACGATCTGCCTGCTCATGTAACCTGTAATATCCTCATGTTTGCGGATGATTGTGTCATTTACAAAACAATTATTATTACATCTCACCAAAATTCTCTTCAGGAAAAGATTAACCATCTGCAACAATGGTGTGATTGCTGGCTATTGACACTAAATTCAAATAAATGCAAAGCTGTGGCCTTCTCGCGCCGATGTAACCCCCTGGCTTATTTATACTAAATCACTAACATACCATTAGAAGCTGCGTTCTCTTACAGATTTCTTGGTGTTACCATAACTAATGATTTCTCTTGGAACACACATATTACTAACGTCATCTCATATTCTAATAAGGCACTCGGTTTCTTTAAACGCCACCTAAAACAAGCTCCAAATCGTGTAATATTACTAGCCTACCAAACCATAATCCGCTCTAAGCTCGAATACGCATGCGCAGTATGAAGCCCCCACCAAACATTTTAATCACCGCTCTCGAATCTGCAGAAAACCGTGCTACAAGGTTCATACATTGCCCCGCCGCGGTGGTCTAGTGGCTAAGGTACTCGGCTGCTGACCCGCAGGTCGCGGGTTCGAATCCCGGCTGCGGCGGCTGCATTTACGATGGAGGCGGGAATGTTGTAGGCCCGTGTGCTCAGATTTAGGTGCACGTTAAAAAACCCCAGGAGGTCGAAATTTCCGGAGCCTTCCACTACGGCGTCTCTCATAATCACATGGTGGTTTTGGGACGTTAAACCCCACATATCAATCAATCAATCAATCAATCTCCGAAAGGTGTTTTGCGTTCCGATTTCAGCCTCTGTTGCTGACTGCGTCGGCGCATCCAGGTTGAGTAAGACAGTTGGGGTTCCAATAGGAACGAGAGTCGGTGTACTCGGAAACATAGTTTCCTAAAACTACCTAGAGGGGCCTCTGGCGCTGCGATAGTTCAGCGACCATAAAAATTATGTGTTGTAGATACATTTGCCTAGTATTTGTGCTCCCGAGATGTGAATCGCACTTGTGACTTCATTTATTACCGTGTTTTGGTTTTGTTTCTTACGTAAGAACAAATGGTTTTGAACTTTGAGACCTGATTTGAATCGTTGATCCTAAAAGCTGAAAAAGGCGAAGCGTAACTGCCGAACATTTGCCATTGGTTCTTTTGTGACAAGCCAGAAGGAAAGTAAAGTACGAAGACGAAGCAAACCCATGTACTATTTATAATTGTCATGCCGGCTGAAACGCCGTGTGTTGCAGCTACTATAAACACTAGCGAAGTTGCCTCTAGTGTATATGTTCGAAACTCTATGCTCGGGAAATCAAGGTGTTTGAAATTATAAAAAAGAAAGACTTAAGCTTGAGCTGGCCTGCTATTGCTCTGTTTGATGTTGTTTTTCTGGACGGTGCGCAGATGTGATGTTTTGTATATATTATTATCGCAGTTGCTGGTTATAGTTTAGTGTGAGTGTATCGGGGAGGGGACTGTTCTCGCAATCTCTCTCTTATGCCTATATAAGTTTAGTGTTTGAGAGATAAATTAGTTTGCCAGGAAACGACTGCGTCGTCGATGTTTTTTCTCGTCCATGTTCCTCTTTCGCTGGCCATCATTAGTATTTTTCCTAAGAAATATTTCTTCTGTACCGAAATCGTGTATGTGTACACATGTGACACAACAAAATATTTAAATCCACACAGAAAATACAAATGTATTTTTTTATTTCAGGTGGTCACTGAGAGACAGCTGTTGTGATGCAGCTCGACGCCACATCTATGTCATCGCGTTTGCTCGTGTAAACCTCAATCAATCGCGATGTACACTTGTGGCATTCCTCGTGCCTGGCTTCCTGGAAATTTCGCACAGCTCTTTAATGTAGACCTGTGTGGGATACTCGGTAGGACAGAACTCCATAAAATATCGTACGCACGGGGTTTTGTTTGTCCACTCATCTAGCTGTGGCGTTTCGTTTGTGTTCATCCTAATCCACAGTTCACACTTCGTGTAACCTACAGTAACGAAAAGATAAAAAATCCAAATATTTGAAATGTTTCTTTTTGAAAGACAATCACACGAAGTGGCAAGTGCAAAACAAGGGGAAACTATTAGTGCAAATTGAAGATCAAGCAAACTACAAATTATTTTTAAATGAATAAAGTCTTATTCAGAAATTCGGAAAGAGGTGGTGGATGCTTGACTAAACTTTTTTTAACGAGGCAACTGATTTTAATAACACTGATGTGTTCTATGTATCCTCTTCTCCAATACTTGACTTACAAGATACGAAGTATACAAGCACCAGTGCTAAAAGAATCAGTTGAAGCCTTAAAAAAACAATACCATTTGTCGGAACGTCGGCTTCAACACCCACCTCGTCCTCACGAATTTCTCGTCGCAAGCTTTCAATATCGTGCCTGACTACTGTGACAGCTGCTATTACGTTACACCGAGCTACAAAATTGCTGCCCAGCTGATGCGTTGAGGCCTCGCCAAATTTTATTTTGCTATCATACACCAACTCTTTGATGATGAAGATTCTTGTGTAGCAGATGATTGTGACGAAGAGATCTTACAATAGGTGAACTATCAAGGTAATCGATGCGATTGACTAACGGCGGCAACGAGATGTCTTCAAAATACAGCCGTGTGGCTGCGTGTTCAGTAAGGGTAAATTTTATAGGATTATTAAGCTTGAACTGGCAGCGCTTGAGTAGAAGCAGTAAAGCTAGTCAATACAATGATTACAATGAGCTTTGAAAAAGCATAGCGTAAACTAGGCTCTGAATAAGTATATCTAAATTTAGATCGATGCAAGTTAAGGCCTCGTAATAATACACATAAACGAGCCTAGTAACAGCAGAGGTCAGACCTAGAACCATGCAACCAATTTCAAAGCAATTCTCAGCCAAACACCAGCTTAGCAACGCCAGTGAATAGACCACAATCTATCAGTCAAGCTTTGCGTAGCCAATGCACCCTTCTGCATTTTTCTAGTGTGTCACTCAGACGATAGCAATGTTTTGCAAAGAAACAATATTCGCCAGTGTGAATAGCGTAGCGTTATATCTCTTCCACCCTGTTCTGAATAATAAAATATGCATATATATATACAACTAGCTGCGTTACCAACCTATGTATTTAGTCGAAAGGACCACTCAGTGAAAGTAACTAAATTAAGTCCTTGAAGTTACAGACCGGTGAAATCTTTCCTCAAACGACAAGACAGAAAATTGTTGCCGGAAAGCGGTGCAAAAGTGCGGTGAAGTTGTGATATCCTCACGCGACTATACTTGTTAGAATGCATCTTACTCCTAATTAGGTTTGAATGTTTTGTTAGAAATGGAAATGTTAACTTGTTCATTTTCGCCTAATTTGGACTACATCCTATGTACTTCATTGCTTCTTAATGTGAAAAATCTAACGCCTCATTCTTGAGCCTAAAATCTTCTAATCATGTGCATGAAACATTCTAACTACTTCGAAGGTAAACAAATTTTGTAGTAGACGCAATAAATATTCCTTTTAAAATGCCTTGTGAACATTTTTCATGCATTTCGTGCTAGCTGTCGAGGTACTGCTAACACTGCATTATATAAAAAATTCAGAAGGACACTCGACTGTTGATGTTAGCATAGAGGGCACCTCACACGTCGCGAGGGGCTGTGATGTGGTATAAAACATGTATGGTTTATTCATTGCCCCGCAACCGTGACATCGCGCTCTAACCCGTCGAATTCCTTGTTAAAATTCGGTAGAGTGATTAGTGATTCATTTGCAAAACTATTTTCTATTTACTGTCGTAAAATATATTGCAAAACTATTTTCTATTCTGGAAGAAAAATAAGTATAGGTGCCAGAGCCTGATTAAAAATGTTCATAAAGCTTTCAAATATATCATCATCAGCGCGCAATGTAGGTACGCAAGCCGCTACCACTTTTTTCATGTACGACTGATTAGGTTGAATTACGATGCTTGCAAAACTTGTGCTACCTCTATGTCGATTTTTGTGGTCAGCTACATTTTAACACAAAAATAGTTCATGCTGGGGTGCACCACGGCTCCCACTGACGTACTTCTGCCGCCGAAGTGCCAAAAATATGTACTAAAAATCTCAATTAGAAAAAAAAAGAAAACGCAAGCAGTTGTCTTGCGGAATCGAACCCGTAAGCACTCGAATTTGCGTGCAGTCCTGATTATTACGCTGCGCTTTCTAGAATGATTAGCAAGCCATTTATACACACCATACACAGTTTCGAAGTCCTCAGAGATACGAAACATAAGCACGTTGTCGATATCAGTGGCGAGCCAGCGCAATGGGCTTTTGTTGAACGTGCTCTAAAGGTCGTCGCCTCCACAAAGCCCCGCCTGTACGGAGTGTGGCCACTTTTGCGCACGCGCTTATAAAATTTGTAATTCGAGAGAGGACGAAGTTCACTTCACATGCTGCCGCGCCCGCGCTTACGAAAGGAGCGTGCTGCTGACACACAACGCAGGATGAGTTATGACGGTTGTTTGTACTTTTCCTGTGTATAATTGTGCGTTCTATTCGAGTGCTTTTCCTTCTGTTCGAACAGCGCTCTTTAAGTGTCGAGCTGCGACAGTTGTAAGTCGGCGTTCGACCTGTGTATGTTAATTTCCTGCGCGCTTTCTGCTGAAGGTGTGTGCTACAGGTTTTCACCTGCTTGCCTTTCTTAATGTGGTTGCAAATGGTTTCTGATGCTTAAACAATGCGCAGTAAACGCTTAACTATCCTTGTAAACAAACGTTTTTCTTGCGTGTTATACCGACTCCTATACACAAAGTTCATCCACGCTTTTAATCAATAAGATAGCTGCCATGTGGTTCTCTTTGCGAGTAGAGTGTCTATTACGCTACGCATGAACGTAAAATGTATCGTAAAGTAATGTTTGAGTTCAAAATGAGCCTCATATATCAACGGATATAAACACCGCCCACCCATGGTGACCGCCATTTTACCTAAGTGATAAAGTGTAAAGATTGGAGTTTGTAGCAGGTCCGGCTGAGCTTGTCACAATTTCCTGACTTTATATCAGGCGATAAGCCACAGTCTCTCGAGCACCTGCGCCTGGCCGGCCCGCCCACAGCAAAAAAATATGCCACTTTCATCTCGATTACGGCATCTTAAATCTACAATCCTGGTAATCAGGACAACCTGCTGCCCCCACACGGTCGTCAGGCACCGGCTCTACGGAGTCTTCGCACTCTACGGTGCTTTAACTTGCGCTATTATACCAATCACTCCCCAGCAAGTGGACCGCTACGTGGATACCTCACCAATCGCGATTCTCTCTTTCTGCACGCCCACCTGGCCGTTAATTACAGGCTGTCCATCTACCAGTGCCTTAACGGGGTCCCTTGTTCCCAGTAGCTCAAGGCACGTTGAGCTTTCTCTGCTGTCTCCTTCAGCTTATCTTTCACATTATCTGCTCTACCTCAATGACTGTGGTCAATGCATTCAGAAGGACTCCACAAAGTAGCCCCATAACTCTCCTTATAAATAAAGAAGCATTATTCTTCGGCTCAGCGCACAATAACCTGATGAGTCAGAGAAGTGTTGGGGAGCGTTTCATCGAGCCCACATTCTTACAATTTGGAGGTCAGTGTTGTAAACGAACGACGAGGGTAGTAAACGAACGAAGAGCGTAGAAATATATTTACAGATTGCACACGGAGCACACAGTGTCCTTAAACCAAGATGGCGGAGTGACAACAACAACACGAGCTTTTGTTGAGTCTTTATCTTCGTCGCCTTTATGTTCTATTCCTTGAGGGTAATGATGGCTTGTATCATATAGCCGCCACCAGTTAAAGCGCCATCTCGGCGCTTAAGAAAGCGAGCGGTTCTGCGCAGATAAGTACTGCTTAAGGCAGAAGACGTGTACAATTTCAGTGGACGGCAGAGACGATGAGGATAGCGTGTACATGGGGGCGATCTCATAGGTGACCTCGGTCAGTTGGCGCAAGACATTGTAAGGCCCGTTGTAGCGAGCGAGGAACTTCGACGACAGACCAACGTGACGGGAGGAAGTCCAGAGCAAGACCAACAATCTTGGGGAGTAATAGACTTTTCTGTGATGGCTGTCGTAGCAATCTTTTTGTGGGAGCTGCGAGACAAGTCAATCCAGGGCAATTAGGCGGGCCGCTTTAACCCTAGTAGTTGCATCGCGAGCGTACACGGTAGGAGCATCAGTATATACGGCGGCAGAAGAGTGTCAAAAGGCAAGATGGGGTTACGGCCGTACAAGAGATAGATGGAAGAAAAGCCAGCGGTGTCGTGACGTGACGAGTTGTAGGCAAACGTCACGTAAGGCAAAGTGGCATCCCAATCACGATGGTCTGCGGAGACATACATGAATAACGTTGTCCTCAGTGTTTGGTTGAGGTGCTCAGTAAGTCTATTAGTTTGTGGGTGGTAGCCAGTGGTGAGTTTCTGATGTGTGGAACACAAGCGAAGAATGTCGTCCACGACTTTGGAGAGAAATGAACGACCACGGTCGGTCAGCAGTTGACGCGGCACTCCATGGTGTGGAATAACGTCAAGAAGGAGAAAGTCCGCGACATCAGTATCACAGTTTGTTGGCAGCGTTCGCGTGATGGCAAACAGTGTCGCGTAGTCTGCAGCCACCTTTACCCACTTATTCCCACTCAGAGACGTTGGAAATGGACCAATGAGATCGAGGCAGATGCGGTAGAATGGGTCTGTTGTAATGTGGATAGGCTGAAGTGGGCCAGGTGGTGCCAATGAAGAATGCTTGCGGCGCTGGCAGGACTCACAAGATGCAACGTATCAACGCACAGAGCGGTAAAGGCCGGGCCAGAAGAATCGACGCGGTTCGCGGTGATACGTGCGGGCTGCACCGAGATGTCCAGCAGTTGGGACATCATGAAGTTGTTCGAACAAAGTTAAACGCAGCATTGCAGGAAGTTCTGGGTCTTCGGTGCTTGTGTTGCGCCGATATAGTATTTCGTCATGAAGCGTGGACAAGTGAAGGGAAGGATCTAAGGTGTCAGAAGCTAGACGGCGTATTATGGACCACGAATCGGCATCACTGAAATGTTTCCTACGTATGTCCGTGAAATCGGAAATCGCGAAGACACAGGCACCAGAATCTTGTGCTAACAGGTCAGTAGGATCGACGGGATGGCGAGATAGACATTCGGCACTTTGGTGCATTCAGCCAGACGTGTATTTTACTTCAAAACTATATTCCTGTAACTTTAAAGCCCATTGACCTATTCATCCAGAAGGATATTTGAGGGAGGACTACTAGCACAGGGCGTGGTTATCCGTGATGACCGAAAAGTGGTGGCCGAACAAGTATGGTTGAAATTTTCGAACTGCCCATAGAAGAGCGAGGCACTCACTCTCAGTGATGTAAAACTTGCACGCAGATGGGGAATGGAGGCGACTTGCGTAGGCGATTACACAATTTTGACCCTATTGCCGCTGGGCGAAAACTGCGCTGTTTCCCTGTGCGCTGGCGCCGGTGTGAAAGTCAGCGGGTGCGGAAGGATCGAAAGGACCGTAGATGGGCGGGGCAGTGAGCAACGCGGTAACGCCGAAATGAATTGGCTTGCTGGGGACCCCAGGAAAATGGTGTAGCCTTCTTCAGTAGCTGTGTCAAGGGATGGTCCTTGTCGGCGAAGTTGTGGACGAAACGCCGAAGATAGGAACAGAAAGCCGACAAATCTCCGTACATCTTTCGTGGAACGTGGTGTGGGTGAAATCTTTAAGGACGCGAGTTTCTTCGGGATCGGGTTGCTCGACTTGAGGACTGACAAGATGGCCTAGCACAGTGAATTTTTGGTGGCCGAAGCGGCATTCGGAGGAGTTGAGCTGTAGCCCTGCCTTTTTGAAAACTTCCAGAACAGCTGACAGACGGCAAAGGTGACTTTCGGATGACGGCGAGAATACAATGACGTCATAGAGATAACAGAGGCAGGTTGACCATTTGTAACCCTGTAGTAGGGAGTCCATCATTCTCTCAAATGTAGCGGGAGCATTGCATAAGCCAAAGGGCATTACCTTAAACTGGAAAAGTTCATGCGGTGTAAGAAATGCCGTCTTTTCACGGTGTAATTCGTCGACGGAAACCTGCCATTATCCTGAACGCAGGTTGATAGAGGAGAAGTAGTCAGACCCGCGCAGTAGCCGAGGACATCGCGAGCCCGCAACAGTATGTAGGCGTCCTAGCGTGAGACCTTCTTTCAGTGAAGGTAGTAGACTCAGAAGTGCCAGCTGCCGTCCTTACTTTTTACTAGAGACTGGTGAGGCCCAAGGGCTGCAAGATGGTTCAATGACGTCTTTTGTGAGCATTTTGTCAACATAACGCTGGATGACTTGTCGCTCTGCATGTGACACACGATAAGGACGTCGTCAGATCGAGCTGGCAATCTCCAGTGTTGATCCTGTGAGTAACAACTGACATCGAACCTAAAGGGCTGTTGCTAAAGTCTAAGATGTCCCTGAAGGATGCCAAGATATGCCGGAGATCAGCTGCCTGTGCTCGAACGAGGTCAGGCACAATCATCTTGACAAATTCGGCATCAGTGGAGCTATGTGAATAGGATGAAGTAGTGGGTAATGGAGCGTCTACCATGAATGCAGAAGTAGAATGTTCTTTGGTGGAAGAGACGTTGGCTAGAATTATGCCATCTGGAAGAACTAATACGCACCAGCTGAAGTCCAGTATCGCTGGCGACGCCGCATTATTCGTAAATTATTCGTAACCGTCAGCAGAGTATGAGGAAGGGCAACATTTGTGTCCAATAACACGTCGGAAATCAGTGCCAGCACATAATCGCCGTCGGGTACCGGAGGAAAAGACCTCATGGTTACACAGGTAACGGCTTGGGGCGCTGGGCAAACGTACTCGACAGAACACAAACGTGGTTGAGGTGTAGTTTGAGTGTCATAGCAATAAGGTAGGTCAAGCAGAAGCAAGCCTATTCTACAGTCAATCCCAATCCGCCCCTTACAATCCGCCCCTCACAATCCGCCACTCACAATCTGCCCCTGCCACCCCTCCCAGCTTATTCCAGTGATTTCGTCGGGACGAGAGACGAGATAGTGCAATCACAGCATGCGACCAACCTTTGTAACTTCACTTGCGCTGGATAAATTCTTAAAACTTTTGGGGCGTTTAATTCATTCGGGAATAAGCTCTGCTAGTGAGTTCATTCCATGGTTACTTGAAAAAGTGTTTCAGGGCCCCTTTACGCCGATTTGACAGGTGCCACGACAAAAACGAGCCCATTCGGCGATATAAAGATGAATTTGGGAAACCTCAAACTATGTCGGAAAAGACCAGCATAGTGCAGCCGTCGCCGCTAAAAACACACAGGAACTTTCAAACAGCTCTAAAAATGATCAAATATGTCAATCTAGCGGAAAACATGTCATGCCTTTCCAGAGGAGTTGATCGAGCAAACAGCAAACGCGGGATAATGTGGTGCTATTTCTGAGGCATTGTGAGACTCTTTATGGCCTCCGAGAAGGCGAACGCGCGGCGTGCATCTTAGAGGTCATACGACAATTGCTTTATATCGAAAACCTGTATGTATCGTTCACACGCGTGCGCTGCTACAGTGTACTCTGTGCGTGTGTGTATATATCACAAAACATTTTAATAAGTATGCACTTAGCGGTTGAAGGGCACACTAGGGCCGGATTTCGCTATCGCGTTCAACTCTTCAAGGCGAAGCCTAAGGGTTCCCCACTTTTTTTCAACCTCGTAACAACGTATTCATAACAATATTTCAGCGTTGTAGGCCTATACCACCGTGGCTGAACTGTTTTGCGATCACACTTTTCGTTGCTTTTCTAGAGCAGACGCTGGGTAGTGGCAGTGCTTTTAAGATATTCTCTAAGCTATCCACATATCTTTCAAGTTAACACTAAAATCCTCAAAGAACTTACCACCAACTCCAGGAATTAGAGAGAGAACTTCCAGGACTGCACACTTTTCGTCGCAGTAATGGAATAGCCATTCCGGTTTTGGAAGCATGTAGCCGAACGCACCTGCGGAAATAAATAATTACGTCACAATCAAGGGCAGTAATAACAAATAACTTGCTTGTACTATAAAGAGAAATAATTTTTACGTGAATTCGAAATAAACATTTCGCTCATGGAGAAATAATAAACGATAATACATAAGCGCCATGAGATAGATCGAACCTGAAGAGCCCATTCCTATTGCTTAGACTGCGCATTCAAGCAACATCAGTTTTCGTAACCTTCTGCCTCCCAACGTGAACCTCGGAACTGGTCCTTCTCTAGGCGACACTCTCCTTCGCAATACCGCCACTCTGCATCACCGCTTCACCCCATCTCCCACCTGGCTGACCAACATGAGCAAAGCTCATGTTCATGGTTTTTAAAGACGATAGTCTTTTTTGAGGTACTGCGGTTTTAGAAAAAGTGTTTAACAATTTAGAGTACTTGACCGGTACTCTAATATGGGAGAGCATGAAGCCGCCCCATGGAGCCTTCTTGACCAACGAGTCGTCCACGGTAACGATCGCCTTTATGGCACCAAAGCCTTCGACACAAAACTTTTGTTCTGTCTGTTTATGCGCCGTAACGATACCCCAAACGGCCGACTCCGTCCGCAGCATCCACCAATAATGCTCAAGTTTCAGCGTTCATACTTGTGCGATTGTCAATTAAAAACCATTATTACGCATATCTGAGCTACCATAACAACACGTCAACGTTCTGCATCTGTGCCTTTATAATAGAGAAAGCATACAAAAGTAATTCTAAGGACCGTAGCGTTTATCACACTGCGCCCCGCCGCGGTGGTCTAGTGGCTAAGGTACTCAGCTGCTGACCCGCAGGACGCGGGTTCAAATCCCGGCTGCAGCGGCTGCATTTCCGATGGAGGCGGAAATGTTGTAGGCCCGTGTGCTCAGATTTGGGTGCACGTTAAAGAACCCCAGGTGGTCTAAATTTCCGGAGCCCTCCACTACGGCGTCTCTCATAATCATATGGTGGTTTTGGGACGTTAAACCCCACATATCAATCAATCAATCAATCAATTTATCACACTGCGCTGACAATGCAATGCTATGCTGAATAAGGCAAGTGTTTCCAACGCTTTGCTATAACGACACGGTGGTGGCACCTGGCCATCGCTTAGCGTTTTACACCTTATTGCCTCCGAGACAGGCATAGACACCTTCTATTGTTTTCGAAAATAACTGCCAGATAGCGCTCGTGTCTAATGTTCCTCGATGTGCTCGTTCACTTTCGCTACACGGATCGAGACATTTTAACGCATCGCGTCCAAAATACAATTAACCAATTTTCTATCTCAGGACAACAAATAAACGTTTTTTTCACTCTCTACACACGCAAGACTATCGTCTTTCGACGAAATTCGCAGTGAAACATGCAGATACTGGGCCACTTGCTTTCAAGGAACACTGCGTTCATCCTAATAATCACCCTATTTACTCATCTTTGCTCCGCTAATACGTTGTCAGTGACAGGTAATGGTGTTTTGTCGCTAGGAGGTTGAGAATATGAAATAAACAGTTGTGCTCCTGCTCTAGTTTGCTGCTTTAATTGTCTCACACCTTGAAATTTCCTTTCAGGGGGTGGTAGATTTTTATTTTAGGAATATTTATTCAATAAACGTGTTTTTCTTTTCCACAAAAATATAACGTTACCTGTAACGAGTATGTTTTTCAGGTCACACGCAGGCACAATGCTCAGCAATAATTTCTGGATTTCATAGGCAAGCTTATTACGCTCCTGAAACGCATGGGCAGTGCACCATGTCGCCTCATTTTCGCAGGTGCGGTTCACGTGCGAAAATTCTGGGAGATTTTTTGTTACTATGAATTCTTTTAATGTACACCTGACACGCTGCCTGCGACATGTTGGTTTGTTCTGATCCGTCATCCAGCTATCAAAGGCCGTAACAGATTTTTCACCGATGCAAGTAGTGACATTCCAATTGTGGCGAAGTTGTAGACAGTGGGTATTACATAACTTACTTTTTTCCATACATGATTTTCCGTGCAATGCGCATATGCAAATATTGAGTGAATTACGCGAAAGTCTGCATGGAGTACCCGTGATGTCTGATGGTGGCTCACGTGGTACACTCAAACTAAATTTTGTTTTGCGCCCAGGTTCAAGACCTCAATTGAACTTTCAGATTTATGTTACTGCGGGATACAAATTTAACTTTTGGGTTGTCGGCAGTCACCATATGCTGCCGTGATGTGTACTACGCCGCAAGTGCTGCCGACTGATTTACGATACGAAGCACCGCAAAATACAAGTTTATCAATAAAATATTTATTTGGCCTGCCAGCTCTGGGTGACCGACAGGCCGAAGATGCCTCCCGGGTCCTAGGACTTCACGCAGTCACCTGAGGCGCCGCCATCATCATCCATGGAGAGTGGGAAGGGACAGGGATTGATTCCCTCTTCTACCCACTTCGCTCAAAATAAACTGCCGGAGTTTAAAGAAAGTTTATTCATTCATTGCTAGTTTAATTTAGGAATGCAAAGGGTAAGTTTGCAAATATACAAATCAGACTAAATAATAGATAATGTGTAGTGGATAAACACGTTAGACAAAGGGTCATGCTACTCCTACGTTTTCTTGGGAGTCGGTAAAAACTGCTCTGAAAAATTGTGGATTATGTAAGACACGACTACCGCAATATTACCGATGGGAATAGAGTCGTGTCAACAACACCAACAACGTCTGTTCACAACCATTCCACCGAAGGATCACGACTGCTTTCGTGCTGTCTGACGAACAGTTTGACACTTCATTCACTTGGAACACTGCAAGATATCTTCGTATAGTAATCATTACAGTCACCACCTCGGCGACACATTTCACAGCACAAGTTTAGGTTTTATATGCTTAGTATTTTCCACGCCACCATGCATTCGAACATAGAAATTAAAGAAAAAGCTTGAGCGGTTGAACCAATAGATGCACACGCTTTGCACTTCGCATGCAATCAAAATTAAATTACAATTATAAAAAAGCATCCTAAAAACCCTACTCATGAGAGGCCTTGAAAATACTGTAATGCTGCTGTTTTTACGCTGATGTGACGTATTTTATGGTTAACCTGACGCATAAATGAATATTGAGCCTGCCAGTCAATTATGTGATCCTATCATACATCTACACATCTATATAGGCTTGTGAACGTATTTGTGTATGAGGATATATTATAGATTGCATTTAAACTCGATTGGGTCGAAAATTACTCTATAGCAGCCTAGTATCGAATACAGCCGTCACCAACGCCATTAAAATGTCACGTCGTTAGAAATTCAGTCGAGCAAGTTCTGGTGGCTTGAGCATATTTTGTGGAGATGACACCTATTGCACTTGTTCACTATTTCGCAAAATTGAATGTAGCAATTGGAAAGAAGCTCATAAATAACAGTAATCCTTTTAAATAGTACGAGGGGCACTTACTGTAATACATGCTTGAGTTCACGTAGTTTAAAGAATAGGACGTGTTGACAGTTGATACGTTTTCAGTGTAGAAACTTAAATTAAATCCAGCCACAGGCCTGAAAAGTTCACAAATCAAGTGTCTAATTACTGCTTGCAGACTTTCTGAGAATAAATATCAGACAAAATCAATGACTGCTAGTTTGCTTAAAAACCTTAACATGACAAACATCAACGAGAAAAATGAAACAATAAAAGTAGCTGGGGTTTTGAAGATACAAAATAAGGATTTTTCGTAAAATTATTGAATCCAATTGAAAGCAACGAAGAAAAGCCCCGCCCCGGTGGTCTAGTGGCTAAGGTACTCGGCTGCTGACCCGCAGGTCGCGGGATCAAATCCCGGCTGTGGCGGCTGCATTTCCGATAGAGGCGGAAATGCTGTAGGCCCGTGTACTCAGTTTTGGATGCACGTTAAAGAACCCCAGTTGGTAGAAATTTCCGGAGCCTTCCACTACGGCGTCTCTCATAAACATATGGTGGTTTTCGGACGTTAAACTGCACGAATCATTCAATCAAATTAATAAAGAAAATATGCGCAGTTCTGTGCGTGAGAAGGAAGAGCACGCGTATATGCTTGGACAAGTATAGAGGAGGAAAGTGGCCCTGATTGCTTTCAGGGGAGGCTAATAACACCTTCTAAAGTATTTAACAAACAAAAACTTGCTACCTAAACTTCATTATTGTCAATACTAAGTAAAGTTTTAGAACTTTATTTTATAGTATACAAGAGGCTTTATAAATAATTTATTGCTTTTTAGAAACTCTGTGCGCCTTATACTAGTTTCGGTGTTATCTCAGCCGTAAAAATGGTCCCATCTGTAGCCCCCGCTATGAAAACAGGCGCCGCTTTTTTCATAGTTGGTATTATGCGCTAGTTTCTTCATACAGCTATCTCAGGACGCTAAAAGAGTGAGACAACCGCGATTGAAACTTATAGTATGCAACAAGGCACAAAGCCAAAATAAAGAACATACTTGCTCGTTCTGTGAATGATATAGGTTAGTGAAACACTTAATGGTAAGCCAGCTTGCGTGCTTGCTAAACATAAGTAAAAAAAGGCGCATGCTTCTTGGAGAATCGAAGTCATTACACATGTTGCAAAACAAAAGTGGTGGCTTCAGCGCGGAAAACTAGTGGCAAGAATCACTGCAGTCGGAGAAAACCGCTACCATTGAACTAGAACATTGTGCTAGCAGAGGCATATATAGGCAGGATGGTGTACAGACATACCTAAAATGTTATGGTGGAAGCATCGGTACGCCATCAAATGTAATAAAAGACCGTCGACGTTGCTGTCGAGAAGATGTGGACAGACCTTACGGTACTCTAGGAGCCCGGTATTGGGTGAGCACGAATTTGACAAAAAGTAACGTGATACTAATGAGCCTACCCCGGCGACTTTTTACCATCTCAAAGTATTTGTGTCCGCGTGTTTCTAGGACACTCCTCTCACGGGGCCTGCTAGCAGAAATTTGAGAGAAACTGCGCAATTATTTTCAAATGTAAAAATTCATATCTTCGCCACAATGGCGAAGCAATAAAAGTGATAGCCAGAAAGAGAACGTCACACAGAGAAGGACAAGCAGCTCGATATTTGCAGCTTCAGGTGGAAGCACAGAGAACAATGCTCGAAAAGAACACGATGGTATACACACAAGTATGCGCTATCAACTATCAACGTCCTTGAGCGTTTGTGCTTCAGCAACGCAATTCAAGCGTCGAGAAAATAATACTCGGCGCTCTTATATATTACTTTTCCTAAAATGCGGCGCGTCGAACAACCCTTCTGAGCCTTCTGCAGCGTGGTGGTGTCTGACGCAACATTTGCCTTAAGCTACTCTATATCACTCTTTTAGAAGCTATTCACATATAGAATAACTGTAGCTGTTTCTTTTTGAATGCGAAGCATTTCTTAGCGAACTTGACAACTTTGAGTATATCCATATATCTATCTAGCCGCTTACGTTTACGTCCTCCAGTGATCACCCCCTTAACTTGGCTTGAACCAAATCAGCATTGGAGGGTAAGATGGTTTGATGAGTATGACGCGCTGGTCACAATATGAATAAAGTAATAATCACGTCGTGTACGTCGTCAAACACTTCCCGCCAGACAGTGGCACATATTTATGGGTGAGTATCTTCCACTGGTATGCGGGTATGTGCCATAGATGATTGACATTTAGTATCTACCCAGGAATGCCGAGAACACGCATGGGCAATTTTAATGCACGAGCTTTAAAAATATCTTACATCGGTAGCCTTAACCCGAAGAATGCAACGAATAAATGTCAGGGCCCCAGCTGGAATTGAACCCAAGCATTCTGTTTGGCAATGAAGCATTTTATTACAGAGCTACGCCTGGACTCGCAACTACTTTTCAAATAGACGCCAATCTTCGTGAAACGTCAATAGTGGTTGCAGTGCTGGCTACCCAATTTAGAAAGATTACTTATGTACTCCTTTGATACAGCCGCCACGTCTGGGGAACGTCAATTGTAGTTAGTTGTCACGTGCTGAAGTTGATTATGCAGCAGTGTTCAGGGCCATAATCCTCGTGAGCATGAGCACTTCATATCAGCTTCTGGTGTCATCAATACGCAAGTTCCAGTTGGCATCATTGCGCAAGTGCAAACAACTGGCTATATGAACATCTGCAACTTTTGAAAATATGTCTGTGCATGCAAAACTTGTGCATATATTTAGCGCCAATTCATGACGTGTAGCTCAATAAAAAATTGCAACACAGTCACCTTCCATCCGCATGCTTCGCATAATGTCCATTTCCAGGTACGTGGGATCTGCCAAACTTTTTTATCCATATCATGAGTGGGAAAAAAATAATACACCATGTCCCACTGACGGAAAGCATGAGAACCATGTGAAGAAGTTCTAGGAAGACAAAGATCCCTTACTCATGGCCACCTTGGCCGATGTCAAAGAATCTTTGGAAGTAGAGCAGACCATGTACTAACTGTAGTTTGTATTGATGCTACTTGCTCGAGCTCTTCCCGCAGCACGCTTTGTAGGTTCATTGCCGTGCACACTGGAGCACGTAGATTTTTCGCGTGTTAGCAGAATCTCCGAAGCCATTACATGATTGCCGAGAGATTTTAAGGGGAAGAGGACACAGGGTCTTACGCAGCCCTTACACAGACCGGAAGGCACCAGCACGTGAGCGCTTTCTGGCAATGCTTCGGCCAGCTGTTGAGCATGCGCGATAAGTGTAGCCATGCTGCACACAGGATCGAAATTCGCTTTAAGATGCTTTGCATCTAAAAGGAGCCTCTTTTTTGTGTGCATCTCAAGAGCTGCCTTAAAAGTGAAAAGAAATGTAGGAGCGCTGCTTGATAGACGACTGGTTCGAGATGTTCTGAAATCCGAGAACCATCATCAGTGAATTATTTATAAAAATAGCTCACTGTTAAAATTGCCGCTGCATGCATTACGCAGTGCTGAGTGTTTTAATGCAGCACGCGCAGGAGTTGCGGCACAGTGGTTTGAATTGGGGAGTCACCGATCACTGGCTCAGTGCTTCTGAAGTTTTCTTCAGCTATAAGTTTTTGTGCTGTTTGTATGTACAGTATCAATTATTATGAAAGGGAACACGGCGACATGTGGCCTGCGTGCTCCGGCGGCTGCTGGCAGCGCGTTTAAACGGGAGTGAGACCAACCACAGTCTCTTGTCGCGTCATCTCGCAGTGAGCAAAACAACCGTTCGTTTCTGATCTGGAACAAGCGGCAAGATTGCAACCCCCTCACCCTTCAAGGCGATTACGCGAGAGCCAGTAATCGCCTTGAAGGGAGAGCCGGTAATCGCCTTGAAGGGGGAGGGGTTGAAGCTTGCAGTTTTCTATATTTGCAAATAATGCTTGTTTTGCTCGCCGCAAAATTACGCGAAAAGACTGTGGTTGCTATCGCTCCCGTTTGAACGCGCCTCCAGCAGCCGCCAAAGCGCGCAGGGCACGCGTTGCTGCGTTCCCTTTCATAAAAATTGATGATTTGATTTGTGGGGTTTAACGTCCAAAAGCCACCATATCATTATGAGAGACGGCGTAGTGGATGGTTCCGGGAATCTCGACCAACTGGAGTTCTTTAACGTGCACCCAAATCTGAGCACACAGGCCTACAACATTTCCGCCTCCATCGGAAATGCAGCCGCCACAGCCGAGATTTGATCCTGCGATCTGCGGGTCAGCAGCCGAGTACCTTAGCCACTAGACCACTGTGGCGTGGCCTTTTCATAAAAAGTGACACTGAACATGCGAAAAAATATCCGGGACATATAAGCAAAGTCAAATATCAGCCCCGGGTGTCCGTATTACTGCTACTGCAATAAAAGCGCGACACTATGAACAACACTCAGCAAAAACTTGGTCTTCACATGACGCGTAGTCTGAGTGCTACCCTAATGCAAAGCTGAAATAGCTGGTAAGAGTCGAAAATTGTTACGGGAGTGCCAGGCCCGTTCGTGCGGAGTGCGAAAATCCTGAAATTGGCGAAGGCAGACGCTCAACAGAAAATGACCATGTCAAAACAGCCGTACCACGTCTGTGACTGGACGCCTTCCATGCACAAGTTCCTCGTTTCTCTCACACAATGACAACCACAATTCGGACACACTCGAAACCCGTATTGGACGTACTTCGAAGCCTATTATAATAAATATTTCTCTTTGAAACGTATGCCTATTTTACTGCGGGCATAACTTGTTGGAACTCCCTTGTCCCCCCACAAATTTTTTTAAACCCTTAAGGGTGTAAACTGGCTTGTCGCTCGAGGAACACCCCATAGGTGTTTTCAGATACACCCTACCGAAAGGGTGTTAGCTGAACACCCTACACGAAGGGTGTTCAGCAAAATGTTAGGGTGTTCTTATACTTCAACACCCTTCTAAGAGGGTGTTGACAGGGTGTGCGACCTTCGAGTAAGGCATTATTCGAAGGTCGCAGGTTTGGTTCCTGTCCATGGCAAGTTATCTTTTAACCCACATTTCTTTCTTCACGTTTACAATACAATTCGGTCTAATAACTTCCCCTATACTTTCCTTGGCAATATTGTCTGTTTGATCTTTATATATATATATATATATATATATTGTCACATGCGTCCCGCGAAAAAGACGAAGGCGACAGCGCATACGCGCATCTGCACGCTTTTATGCAGAACGCAACAACGAGAAAGATGAGGAACTCTCTCTCGCGCGGTTAACAAAAAGACCGACCCGCTGCTGTTTTCTCAGTGTCTTCGAGTACGACCTCTCTCTTGACGTCGCGACACTGGTGGAGGTGCTGGGGCCTGCAACCTGATGCAAGAAAGCATTGTTCGGGACCGTACACCCAGTCCGGAGCCTCAACGTCTTGTTGCGACTCCAGTACACCGATTCAGCCGGCGCCTATTAGGCCTAAGCCCAGAACTCTTGACGGCATCTCCTGTTACCAACATGGGGGCCCCTTCAGCGTCTGCGAATCTTCCCCCGGCCCAGACGACTCACCCTTACCAGGTAACTTTTGAGACTCCTCGGGTTCCCGAAGTCTTCCGTGGAGAACCGTATGAAGATGTCGAGGACTGGCTCGACCAGTTTGAGCGGACCGCTGTGGTGAATCGTTGGAGCGTGCAAGAAAAACTTGGCCGTGCCTACTTCGCAATGGAAAATAGCGCTCGCACATGGTACGAGAACAGGGAGCCTACTTTCCAAACCTGGGACAATTTCCGCCAAAAGCTTCTCGAGACGTTCCTGAGTGCGGACCGGCGGGATCTCGCGCAGCAGATGATCGAAGCCCGCATGCAAAAGCCGAACGAAAGCGTGGCCATGTTCGCTGAGGATATGGCCCGCCTATTTCGCCGCGCTGACCCTGACATGCCCGAGGCAAGGAAAGTTCGTCATCTGATGCGGGGAGTTAAGGAACCGCTTTTCGCCGGCCTTGTACGAAATCGGCCAACAACAGTGGATGAATTCATCAAAGAAGCGACTGTCATTGAGCGGGCGCTCCGGCAACGATGCCGCCACTTTGACCGCCTGCCCGACCAAACGCCTGTTGGTGCCGCCGCTCAAAACGCCGCCGTTTCTGAAAACTCTTTACGACAAATGATCCGACAAATCCTGCGGGAAGAGCTGCGGGCCCTCGGCCTTCTGTCTACCGATCCACCAGTTGCTTCTGTTGCAGAAATCGTGCGCCTGGAACTACGGCAAGCCTTTCCCTCACCGGCGCCACCACCCGAACCACGTCCACTGACCTATGCTGATGCCGTCCGCCGTCATCCGCCTGCCCCAGAAGAACCACCCTTTCAGCCACGGCCCGTTACCTTGCCGTGGTGGCAGCGTGAACCTGTCCGGCGACCACCAGTACGTCGGACCGACTTGTGGCGCACCGCCGACCGTCGACCCCTTTGTTTCCACTGCGGCGAACCAGGCCACATCTCGCGCTACTGCCGTCATCGAGAAACCCGGGTTGGAAACTTTTCTCGGCCCGGTTCTTTTTATTCTGAAGACCCTCGTGACCATGCTGCTGATCGCCTACCGACCAACGAAGCGTCTTCACCAAGTCGTCGCTGGCGGTCTCCCTCACCTGCTCGAGGTCAGAATTCCCCGAATCGCCAAAGATACGCGGACGCCATCAGAAAACCGCTCCCCAAGCCCGTGCCAGGGAAACTAACTGCCGCGACCTCCGGGGGCAAGGTTGCCAATCGCCGAGACGCCAAAAAGACCCCCTTGCCTCTACACAAAGACGACGTGACGACGGTGATGACGAAGACGACAACAACCACGAGTACTACTGCCAATGAATTTGTACGTGCCGACCTCAGCGTTATTATAGACGGGCACCACGTAACAGCACTGGTTGACACTGGTGCTGACTTCTCTATTATGCGACAAGAGCTCGCCGACCGTCTTAAGAAGGTTAAGACGCCGTGGAGTGGGCCGAGCATAAGGAGTGCTGGTGGGCAGCTAATGACGCCAACCGGTAAATGCACCGCTCGGCTCGTAATCGACGATTCGAACTTCGTCGCCACTTTTGTCATTTTACCGGACTGTTGTAAAGAGTTGATTTTGGGTATGGATTTTCTGCGAGAGTACGGTGCTATCATCAATATCCCAGAACGTATCGTCACCTTTTCCGCCCATCCTTACGTCGACGCCACCACTGAAGAACAACTGCAACGTTTACGTGTAGCCGATGATGTGATGCTCCTGCCGAGATCTTGCTGCCTTGTGTCGGTGTTGTGTGAACGGCCGTGCCATAATGAGGTGATAGCGGAGCGAATAGACACGCTATTGCTTACGCAAGGTGTTTCAATAGCGAGAGGCATTCTGGCACTAATTGATGGGCGGGCAGAAGTCCTTATCACCAACTTCAGCAACGAGCGTCGTCACATCCAGAAGGGCACCGCGATTGCCTACTACGACGACGTGGACCAAGCCAGAGATTGCTTCGCTTTGCAACCGGACGAGGCGACCATCCCAGCCTCGACACCTTTGTCTGTCAACATTTGCTCAACCCTGTCAGCCTCGGAAAAACAGCGCCTACTAGAGCTGATACACCAGTTCAAAAATTGTTTTTCGTGCACGTCGAAAGTCAAGCAAACACCACTGACCCGGCACCGAATCATCACTGAAGAAAATACGAGACCGATCCGTCAAAACCCATACCGTGTGGCTCCGAAAGAACGTGAGGAGATCCAAAAGCAAGTTCAGAAGATGCTCCAAGATGACGTAATACAGCCTTCCAAGAGTCCCTGGGCATCCCCCGTGGTATTGGTTAAAAAGAAAGACGGCAGCTTGCGTTTCTGTATAGATTACCGCAAGTTAAACCAAGTAACGAAGAAAGACGTCTACCCACTGCCACGTATAGATGACTCTCTTGATCGGCTGTGGCATGCACGCTATTTCTCATCGATGGACCTGCGAAGTGGCTATTGGCAAATAGAGGTCGACGAGAGAGACCGTGAGAAAACTGCTTTCGTGACGCCCGACGGTCTTTATGAATTTAAAGTGCTTCCATTCGGGTTATGCTCAGCGCCAGCCACTTTTCAGCGTTTAATGGACACTGTGCTATCAGGACTTAAGTGGCAGACATGCTTGGTTTATCTAGACGACGTTGTCGTCTTCTCAGCTACATTCGAGGAACACCTAAGTCGATTATTCGCAGTTCTAGAAGCTATACGTTCGGCTGGCCTGACTTTAAAGCCAGAGAAGTGCCATTTCGGTTTCAACGAACTTTGCTTCTTAGGCCACGTGATCAGCCACGAAGGTGTTCGACCTGACCCGGGCAAAATCGACGCTGTCGCAAAGTTTCCCGCACCGCATGACAAAAGAGCAGTGAGACGCTTCTTAGGCCTCTGCGCTTATTACCGACGATTCATCGCCAACTTTTCGTCTATTGCGGCGCCTCTGACGCGGCTCACACGAGAGGATGTCCCCTTTCTTTGGAGCGAAAAGGAACAAACAGCGTTCAACGAATTACGCCAACGCCTCCAAACACCTCCGGTTCTGGCGCACTTTGACCAGGAAGCGCCAACAGCACTTCACACCGACGCAAGCAATGTAGGCCTGGGCGCCGTGCTGATACAATGGCAAGATAACTCCGAGAAATTGATAGCCTATGCCAGCAGAGCTCTCTCTCGCACGGAAGAGAACTACTCGACTACCGAGAAAGAGTGCCTCGCCGTGGTTTGGGCGGTTCTCAAATTTCGACCGTATCTGTACGGCCGCTCATTCAAGGTCGTCAGTGATCACCACTCGCTTTGCTGGCTCACTAACTTGAAAGACCCATCCGGCCGTTTAGCACGCTGGAGCCTTCGGCTTCAGGAGTTTGATATGACCATTATTTATAAATCAGGGAAGAAGCACACCGACGCAGACTGTCTCTCGCGGTCACCCGTTGAGCCTGCCGCTATTAATGACGAGTCTATGGACGCCGCATTCTTGGGAGTCATCAACGCGGCCACTATCTCACAAGAGCAGCGCCGTGACCCCGACCTGCTTTCGCTTATCGATTTCTTAGAAGGACGACGGGAAGACGTGCCGCGAATTTTTGCGAGAGGAGTGCCATCTTTTTGTTTAAGGAACGACGTCCTATACAAGAAAAACTTTTCTCCCACCGGCAGCCCATACTTGCTCGTCGTCCCTGCATCACTGCGAAAAGAAATTCTGGAAGCCTGCCATGATGAAGTCACCTCTGGTCATCTCGGTTACACTCGAACATTGTCCCGTCTGCAAAACAGTTACTACTGGCCTAACCTACCTGCTGCTGTGAAACATCATGTCCAAACATGTGTCGACTGTCAAAGACGCAAAGCACCACCCGGCAGGCCGGCAGGCTTATTACATTCCGTTCAAGTGCCAGCAAAGCCATTCGCCCAAATCGGAATGGATTTCCTGGGCCCATTCCCAACTTCTACCACAGGGAACAGATGGATCATTGTCGCCACTGATTACTTGTCTCGCTACGCAGAAACTAAAGCCATGCCGAGGGCCACAGCAGCAGAAGCGGCTCATTTCTTCATAGAAAACGTCGTCCTTCGGCATGGTGCTCCAACAGTTCTCATCACGGATAGAGGAACTGCGTTCGTGGCAGAACTTTTGGAGTCGGTTCTCAGGCTCAGTGGTACAGCTCACCGGAGAACAACGGCGTACCACCCACAAACGAACGGACTAACAGAGCGGCTTAATAAGACCCTCGCAGACATGCTCTGCATGTATGTCGACACAGAACACAAGAACTGGGACGAAATCTTGCCTTATGTGACCTTCGCCTATAATACTGCCCGGCAGGAAACTACCGGAATGACGCCGTTTAGTTTAATACACGGGCGCGAAGCCACTACAACGTTGGACGCTATGCTGCCGCACGAGTGCGACGACACTCACGCTGACGCCGAAGAATTTGGTCAGCGTGCCGAAGAAGCCCGACAGCTAGCCCGCGTGCGTATTTGTCACCAGCAACACAAAGATGCGAAACGGTACGACCTACGACATAAATTGGTAACCTACAAACCAGGCGACAACGTATGGGTCTGGATCCCAATACGTCAACGCGGACTTTCAGAAAAGCTATTGCGACGATACTTTGGCCCATATCGAGTCACCCGACGATTGAACGACGTCAACTACGAAGTTATTCCTGACGGCGATTGCAGTTCCAGTCGCCGAAACTGCTCACCCGAAATCGTGCATGTCATCCGGATAAAACCCTACTTGTCCAGCTAACTCTCGTTTGTCCTGATCGTGCTGGTGCATATGTGCGTTTTTATGAGTAGAGTGCCTTGGCTGCGCATCGGGACGATGCCATTTTTGGAGGGAGGCAAATATCACATGCGTCCCGCGAAAAAGACGAAGGCGACAGCGCATACGCGCATCTGCACGCTTTTATGCAGAACGCAACAACGAGAAAGATGAGGAACTCTCTCTCGCGCGGTTAACAAAAGACCGACCCGCTGCTGTTTTCTCAGTGTCTTCGAGTACGACCTCTCTCTTGACGTCGCGACAATAATATAT
>WOVY01004988.1:0-121237 GCA_013436015.1 Rhipicephalus annulatus
GCACCGGTGTGCCTACAGTGAAATATGGGTCGATGAGAAAATCCATGCGAGGTACGCTGCATGTAAGAGGCATCTCGTATAAATGACAAGAATTGCTGCCCGGAGCATGCCTCTTGTAAAGGGGTTTAACTGTAACTCATAACTGTGCAGTTTTCAAATCCAGTTCCAATAATGTATTTTTGGAAAGGAGTTGGTATCCATGGCAGGCATTTAAATAAAAACAACACTGTTTCTCCTGGGGACCATAGAAAGGCTTAATTTCATTGCATTAACTTGTGCAGGCACTCGCTTCAAAATTTAGTTTTACAATGAGTATTCATGTGTGAGCCTGCTATGCATGTGGTGCTTTCTGAAACCTGTGACTTCTACATGGGAGATGAGCATTTTACCATGAAGCTGATTCGGCAGCCTATGAAGCGCTGTACAGATAGGTGTGGCTGGGATGCTGTCTTTGAAATTCCTACGTCCCTCGAGATGCGTTCCCCACGCCAGGGATTTTGAAGGCCTGTGCACAGCTTGGTGAGAGTCTCGTCACTTGCTAGTTGTCTCAGAAATACAATGAGTGAGAATTAGAGATGCATGAAAAAGAGCGTAGTGGGTTAGCATAGAGATAAATAAGCTCGACGGGAAAGAAATTCCAGTGTAAATAAAAACAAAGAAATTTTGGGGACCAATTGCTGTGGTGATGTCATGCTTTTCGGGACCCTCACAGAAGGATGCATGTTTGTTATATCTGACCTAACCGTAGATGGCGCATTGTGAATGGTTCTGAAGAGAAATACTCATGATTACCTCGATTTTAGTGATGACTTCTAAAATTTGAATAGGTAGTAGCATTAAATCAAAACACAGTGGGAGAAGTGAGTGGAGGGTGCCGCTTACTGTCTAAGGCACCTCTATGCAGCCTCCTTTCCAACCCTCAGTTTTTAGAATTTTTTGTAGCATTCTGCTTTTTCAAGTTCATTATCACTGATTTTCATTGACTTTTCCTTTGCCCGCCATACTCTCTCGGTTTATGCATGTTGCAGTCCGTAGTCTGTAAACTGCAAAGCCGCCTTTCACTATTCGGGCTAATGCCAAAATCGTATAGATTTATTTATGTACTCTAGGCATGACCTCAGTGTTCAAACACATCATTATGTGATATATATAATATTGAACTTGTATGGCCTGAAGTGAGACATTTGTAATTATGTCAACCTTTGGTCACAAATAATTTTTAACAGGTTACGAAGATGATAATTTGTTAGCTTGGGCTGGTTTATATTCGGGTAAATTTCATCTCCCAATATTGTACCCTTGTCTCAATCTTGTGAGGCATAGCTGCCACAAATCGCAGTGTAACTATAAACATCTTTAAGTCAACTAATTTACAGAAAGCTTGTTGAAAATGCTGCAGTCTGCATAATGCTGTTCGGTTCCATTAGGACTTTGTCCAGCAGTGTTTCGAAAGAACCTGCAACTTATGTTAGGTGCCATTTCTAAAATCTTTTTGTACTAACTGAAATTTGAGACTTTGTCCTCAGATTATTAGGGCCTTCCGTGTTTTAGCCAGCATGCATAGGCTAACAATTCTTTAATGTGTTTTGAGAGTTTTTTAAACAGCAAGGAAATTTTTTTTTCTGCTCTTTTATAGGCGACAAGAAAACATATGCTGGCAGAGATGAGACCACACAAGAAGGAGACATGGGTATTCTTGGGAAAATTAAAAAGGCTATTTTTGGATGAGCAGCCACTCTGTTTAGGCTTTATATTAAGGTATGCTGCATTGCTTTGGGTTACAAAAACTGTCCGACGATTGTGTGTGATCAAGATGCCTAATTCTTTTTCGCATTCTTTTTTCATGTAGGAAAAACTGCAAATGGATGATCCAAGCGGTTTAGTCAAACAAATACGAACTGCGCTGGATGAAGCTGTGGTAGAACCGGTAGAAGACCAAAATAATAACAAAGCGTAGTGTCTTATTTTTTGTCCCTGAGAGACGTATTTAGGCTTTATCACAACCTGTTAGCTTCATCTTTTGTTAACACTGGCATCAATAAATGAACATGTTAATCATTGCCTGACTTGGGTGTTCAGTTGTCTCTCTTTAATGAGATATTGGTTTTGTGTGTGCTGATATGGAACAGTGGAAGCAAGAATCAGCTCCATCATTGAATAAGGTTGATTTGAAATGAAATGTGAAAAATTCACGAACCAAGCACTTCTTACACATGCATGACTCTCAGCTATTTGTTGTTCACTCTAGACAAAAATCGTTAAAGAACCCCAGGTGGTCAAAATTTCCGGAGTCCTCCACTACGGCGTCTCTCATAATCAAAGGTGGTTTTGGGACGTTAAACCCCACAAATCAATCAATCAATCAACTCTAGACAAAATAAAAAACTGCAAAGCTCATGCAAACAAAGTGAGCATGAAAGATAACTCAAAATGTTGAAACTTAAGTCTTGCCATCCTAGTGAATCTGCTTCACAGCATGGTTTAAAATTTCTAAGCTCCTTTTTCGAGTCGAAGTTCTATTGACATTGAAGTCACTCAGCCAAAGTTATTTAAGCTGCTTGATAATCTTTTTGGTGTAGCTTGTAAAGCTCATTTGCAGTGCTTTGTTAGGATAGGTTGCTAGCCCTTGCATGTTGTAATGTCATAAGCAAGCTAATTATGCCTGTTTGACTAATTGTCAGTTTGCATTGTACCATTTGGTAGGCCGAAGCCATTTGATGTGGTTGGACCTTGAATATTCTGTATTCTGGCATACATATATATTTTTTCCTCTACGCTGCTTGTTAGATGCTGCATGTATTAGAATCTTTACTCTGTCTTGCTACTAATTTCTTTGAAGACCATTGAAAGCACATTGTTCTTTTTATTCTTGTTAATTTAACCTATACAGCTATTGCAACCTCAATACAGTTTCACTTTGACTGTGTGAAACTCTTGCCAAGATTGAAATAACTGTGTTTCTTTTTCAAGCCTCAAAAAGCCTAATTGTTTCCTATATGGACCTGGTTTGTGTAATTGCTTGTTTATCACATTTGATGTACAAAACTGCTGAACAGACTCGCAATACATGCTCGTACATTCGCGGCTTAGATTGTGCCTATGTGGAACAAATTCCACCGACTCCATCGCCGTCTATTTGTACATACTACCTGTGACTGCAAGTGTTTTGTAGCTCGCTGGGCTCCAAAATGCATCTTGCCACTGGAACCTACTTTCCCGAAAACCTTATTTTAAATGAAGTTTTCTCTACTCCTACAAGCATTCTGTGAATGCTTCCTTGCATCTTGCAAATCAGCATAGAGCATTTTGAAGCCTTATTTCAATTACTGCTGAACCCCCTCTATAAGACAATGTTGTAAAACACAACTGGTTATAAGAGTCGCCATTGTGCATCATTATAAGGGTTGATCAGAACATAAGGGCATGGTGTCCTGCTTATAAGAGACACCTCATAAAATGAAGAACTACTCCATGCTGTGTCTCTCTTGTAGAGACATTCAGCTATAATTGAAATAAGTTTTGACAGTATATAGTGCGTAATACTAAAACTGAGTGTGATAGCACCTTCCAATGACTGCTTCAAGTATTGAGTGGCAAGTAGGGACTGATTGGGCCAGTGTTGCAACTGCTGTACTAAATTGGTTTTTCGCTGCTTCACTGAACAAAGTACTATAAAACGGTCATATGAATGGGCTCTAGCTCTTAGTAACAAAGTTGGGCATTCTTCAGCCCTAAGACATGACCATGGACAACACACACACGGAATGTGCGTATTCTTGCAATAGGCGTGGTTTCTTAGCTGTTACAGAGGTCTCTGTGGTTAGCTGAAAACAAGCGTGCGAGTATATACTGATAATTGAGAAACTATTGTGCTGGACGTATTGCACTGACAAAGCAAGTGTGCAGGTGCTCTGCTATGGAGTGGTGCTTCGTCAAACGGCAGAAGTACTTCTAATTCCTCACAAGTATTGATGCAAGAGCCGTACCCAGGATTCCTATACCCTCATTTCATTATGTTATGCTTCAGCCTAAACGTGGTTTCCAGTCATAGATGCGTCTGGCAGGACCTCTTGTGGGCTAGTGGAAGGGATAGACCGCTTGGTGTCAGGTAAAAGGGGGTAGGGGTCATAAATTGACATGCAGCGTGAAACAGATTAATTTTATTTCTCTCTGGCAAGGAATGGCCCAGCCAAAGTACCACGTCAGTTTAATCTCGGCGGCTTGTCAGTACGTTGTGCGGTCTGCAGCCGCATTCAACCTGTCTTTAGCTTGTTTGCTCTTCAAATATGCAAGCCTAGAAAAGGTATGCTCGCGTGCCTACGTCGCAAAAAAAAAAACTGCAACAAAAGCTAATAGAGAAGGAGAAACAGAAGTCAGCTCCGCCGCAATGCAAGAGTGTCATGCGGTGACTCATGTTGAATTCGCAAGTGGCCACTGTCACGGGACCCCTCGTAGTGTGCCTCCAAACAAACAAAAAGCTTTCTTTTTTTTTTTAAAGCATGCGTTTCGTCAACTCCATTTGTCAACCACTGGACTACGGTTTGCAGATGAACATAGAGTTTGGTGACCTTGGAAATCTGCGGCACCTTGTGTTGATGAATTCATGGCCGAGCGACTGTTCCTTTTCCTTTTTTTTTCTAGCAATGGTGCTCTGCGTTGTGATTGTGTGGCTATCCTGCAGCAACAACAAAGAAAGTCGAAAATAAAAGCGATGTTTAGGCAAATTGGGTGTCCTGGAACGCATGTTGCAGCAACGTTAGTGCGTTTGTCATGGAGGAACGAATAAACTCCTCATTGACGTTTGGGCATTTGTTCAGAGCTATAGTTCAGAGGCTTAAACAACAGCAATATTTTTATTAGCAATATTGCGCTAGCATAAATGTGCATTATAAAAACAAATTTACACGCTATAATAAAAATTTTAAGCACTTGTTTTTTGTAAATAACTTGCAGAAAATTCATTGATGCGTACGATACTAACGCAATACCTGCTTAAGGATATCTGACTAAATTAACAAGGCTACACTGGTTTTAGCGCGATATTGAAGCGAGTTTGGCGTTGCAGCAAATTCAAATTCTCGTTGTTTGTTTTCGAACGACGGAGGGCCCGTTAGATCCAAAGACGGCGCCTCGGTGAGTCATTAGCATTGGTAGTTGCTGTTCTTCTTGCCACACCCCATTGACCTGTTAAACGCTGTGCACCGTAACGGAAAGAAGACAGGTGCGGGGACACCTTCGCATGACGGCAGTTACTTAGAAGTGTGGCAGCTTGGGCTAGTTGGTACGGCATGACGATAGTTATAGCACGAGAACAAAACGACGACACATCTTTCGTGTCCTTCTTGTCTCTGTGTCGTCGTTTTGTTCTCGCGCTATGTCTCTGTGTCGTCGTTTTGTTCTCGCGCTATGTCTCTGTGTCGTCGTTTTGTTCTCGCGCTATAACTATCGTCAGGCAGTTACTGGCGCACTCGCGAGCATTCAGACTAATCTGTGTGGGCTGAACGTCAAAATACGGAAACTCAAGTTGGATGCAGCCAGCATGCCTTAGTTTTGTCGGTTGCATTTCCGGCTTGCTGCGCAGCGCTTGCGAAATTTCCTTGGTGCGGACACTTCTTCTTTTAATACGGTGGCGCTGCCCCACAATCGAAGAACGATTACTGTTAACATCGTGTCTTTACGTCAAGTTACATGAACGATGTAAAGCTGTAGCTGTAATTGGCCGTGCTGAAACACGAAGTCGTGTACTGGAATCGTCATTGAGTAAAATAGGCATAGAAAGTTGAGTTCGCGTGGTGCTAGGCAAATGAACTGCGCTGTAGTTGGGTTCACAAGTGGGCCGTAGTTGGAACGGTGCTTGAACTCTGTCGTCTTGTCCCGCCTTAAACACATTTTGATTTACTTAACGCTGTAGGTTGGCGCGAACGCGGTAAGAGTTATGTGCGTAGGAATGTTTTATATTGTAAACCGCAATGAAAAAGAAATGGGCTTGGAAGTTCCAGAAAACAGGCGCTTGAACTTAATAGATTATGAAATATTTTGGTAAACACCGCATCGAAAGGAGTGCATGATGCTGCATTGTGTATTTGAGCAGTTTTCAATGTTTGTTTGCTGATTTAGTGTCATTGTAGGTCTCTTTTCAGTAGCGTTTTGCGTGACACACCATGTATAGTCATGCTCTGCGACGAGTTTCATCAGGCTCTAGACTAGAGCACCTTTTCAGTTGCTCTAGAGCATTAAAAGTCTGCTATATTGATATCTGTTCATATGAGAAATTGGTATGGCTTTTGGTACCGTGTCCCTGGTGGCTGTTACCATGACACACATTGTTCGCTCTCTTGCATTATAGTGTGAGTAGTGTGAGTGTTCTATGCAGCAATGTAGATGCCTGTACTTTCTCCTCAAGTGCTAGGATGGCTGCTTTGGAGCAAGCCACATCCGAAGAGGGCAACCTCCAGCCAGCTGGTTCTGCCTACAGTGATGTTCCCTGTGACGAGAGTGTGCTTGGCGATTCAGCCGCAATGCCAAGTCCATCAAAAGACACCGACAGTGGTGATGAAGAAAGAAGAATGATGAGCCTCAAGCAATGAAAGAGCCGGATTCAGTTACGTTGGCTGTGCACACAACAGAACAGGTACTATTTTAAAAATGTGGAGTCGTCATGTTTATAGATTATAAAAAAACTGTTGGTCTCTTCCCAATGTTTGCTATACACTGTTTGCTAAAGCAACATGAATTGAGCTGTGAGAATGCAAAGCGGTAAGAACAAATAACTTGTAGATGTGGATTGCATTGCTTGAATTGATGTGATTTAAGGATTCGCCTGGTAATATGGTGTGCATACATATACCTTACATTATTTTCAGAGAGGCCGTGAGGTAAGAGTTTCGTCTGCTGTTGGCTAAAAGTGCACGCTTTATGTTTGCGGTGTCTTCTCTTTACAAAAATATGTGCTGACTGGCACTTGTCAGCTTTATTTTTCTGGGCTCATCCAAAATGTTTGTTATTTTATTTTCTGCAATTTGAAACTGATTTGAGCAATAGCCTTAACAAATCTTCATGGAAATTAAAGTCCTGTATAATACCAGAACACTGTTGTTGCACAAACTTGTAGCTTATTTAAACATGTAGGAAAGCAGCAAGCGTGCAGTCATAAGAAGCTCATTCAAGCTGGTCATACGTTGAACTTGCTAAAATTTATTGCGGAGGATACAGGAGCTGACAGTGAAACATTGTTATTACATAAGTCAGAGTAAGCATAATAACATAAGTGTAAAAAAAAACGGCAAGTTATGTTTACGTGGCAGATTATGAGCTTTCCGTTGTTCAGCCTGCCTGATATCTTCACGATTTTTTACAAAGTGGTGAAATTTGCATAATTTTGTTGTCACTGTGTGATAAAACTCCATGGGAATATAAAGCTTTTTTGGAAATATTCGTGGCCTAAATTTTTTTCACTTTGTGTCAATCTCAGCATTTTTAAATGGCTTTGGTTGCGTAAGCTCAAGTACACTGTTGAAAATATACTAGTGGGGGTAGTCTTGGTGGTAGAGACTGGGATGAGAGGAAGAGAACAACGAAGTGGGATTCGGAGGTAACCCTTCGCTCAGTAAAGACGTGGCTAGAGCCACGACCACGGGTCCTCGTTATTATCATACACAATGCACCTGGAAATGATAAGCGCTCAAAACTCGGGGATTTCATATTTCTAGGTGTCCCACCGCGCAGAACTCTGCGACGAAGCTGAGCTCGAGGTGCTTCTTTGCTTACTTGAGCAGTGGCTGTCTGCTCCCGCGGGTCCTCCTACAGACGAGCAGAACCAGCAGCTCTGGGAAAAGCTACGCTCTCTTGTACCCAAGTATAAAGGTCACATGAAACTTATGAGGCAACAAATCACAGACGTAAGAAACTACTTGGAATATGATAATTGAAATAATGTGGTTGTTTAACTCTTTTTCTTTTCCAGTTATTGCTATTCAAATCCGCAATGCTTGACAAGGAATGTGCAACATGTGAAAAAAACAAATACCAATACAAGACTGACAAAAGAAGGCTAGCAACTATGATTATATAATTAATGGGAGCTTAGTGCTGTAGTTGATCGGAGGCATTCATGCCCACTCGAAATGGTACCCATCTCTGAAGAAATTGTTGAAGATTATTAATGTGTTGATAACAGTAAGCCGAGTGACCGGCTATGTTGTATAATTTTCACCGTGACAGCGTTGAAGAGCTCATTTCGCAGAAATTCTAGCGTCGGCATTGGCGTCGCTGGTTGCGAGCGAAAAATCGTCATTTTGTGCGTGACCGAAAAAACGAGAAAGATGGAAATAAATAAAACAAAATTCTGGGTCTGAGAAAGAACAGAACCTGGGCGTTTGTGTGGCAAGCAAGTGTTCTACTCCAGAGCCACGCGGCTGCTTAGAAATACAGTGAAAATAACTTCCTCTGCTTGGAAATTCATTGAAAGTAACTTGCATGCTCTACCAACAAATGCGTCCTATATACACGTTTCACAATACGACATGTAATATCATGGGTGTTGGAACATGCGATTAGAATTCTTGGTTCAAAGGGGGCCACCCACTACAAAAGGCACACACGTTACTGTGCCTTTTCCCTTAAGGCCACTTAGTGGGTGCATAGCAAGTTCAAAAAAATTTCATGCGCACAATTGCCTGTGGTTTAAACCATGCTACCCATTGCACAGAATGCAGCTGTATGGGAAAGCTTCGCTGACACAAGCCATTTCAAACTTGGTTCAAACTAGGAACAGGATATTGCTATCGCGTCAAACTCTTAAAGGCAAAGCTTAAGGATCCTTCAATTTTTCAAGATGCCACTCGAGCATTGTATTTTTGGTTATTGTGAACTGTTGTAAAGTAACTGAGTAGTTCTGTTCCTGCTTTATTTTAAAACTGCCAGATTAAGTAGGAAGGCTTGTTAACTACCACCTTGGCATAACGGCACATACATGTATAATTATAATCATCTTAATAATTATGAACATTGCAAATGTGCATGATTATTAGAGCCTTACGACTTGCAAGATGCTCTAATAAGAGCTTGTGACATCTTTCTTGCTGATAGTTTAGCCTGCCTTTCTTTTAGCTTGAGGAGCTCCTTGAGGATAACCGGCGGGAGTCACTTCACTGGCGAGAACACCACATGGAAGAGCACAGGAAAAGGTATATTTAGGGCAAATTACCCCATTAATTTGATTTCTTTGTCAGAGAAGAGGAATTACTTGTTGCAACAGCAAAGAAGGTGTATTACATAATTTATACTTGAATGTTGTAATTGTTAATATTACCATTGTCATAGAATAATACATAAACATAATACATAGAACAGGACCAGAGAAAGGAAAGGATCGGAGCCAGCTGGCAATCTCAGTGCGGAACAGCATCATGGCTGCCCGTTTTAAAAAGGAAAATGTACGCAGAAAATGAGTAGAAAGGGGCTTCAGAGTAGTGGTGTGCAATCACTATGCACTTCCAAACTTGCAAAAACACAGCCTTGAGTTAAAAAATATGATATAAAAATGTTTTATGGCAGCATATTGGGCAAGTTGATGGCCAGCGCAGATAGAGCATAGTACAACTAAAGGAAGCGCCTGTTTCATTTTTCCTTTTCTTTTCTTGTACTGTGTTCTGTGTACGCTAGTCATCATGAGTGAATAGTGTTTATCGGGACAGCCACGCCTTCAAGGCAAAATTTTGATGCCTTCATCATCTTCTCATAATTCTGTTCATTAGCCACAGCATGTCAAACCTGTGTTTCTTTTGCAATTTTTTTTTCTGTATCTTAGAAGATATAAGGCATTCAGTGTCATACTTAAGAGAAAAAAAAGTTTCTGTTTGAACACCACTATAAAGCAGGCAGCGCTGCACATTCTTCGCGCATGCCTGTAGTGCCATGCTACCTTCTAGTCTTTGATTCTGATCTACTGTCATCTTTTATGTGTGCCTCACCTGTTCATTAATTTCCTCCAGGTTGGCCGCGGTGGCAGAAGACTACGAGAGGCTACATGTACTAGCCTTGGAGCGTGCAAGCAATGCGAGACAACAGGCTGAAAGCTTACTGATACAGCTCGCACAGGCACAGTTGAGTTTACGTTTCACTGTTTACTACAGACCCTTTTCATAATTGGGAAGCTAGCTTTCCTGCTGTTGCCGCTTGCCTAACTAATGGCGGCTGGTCACTTACTGCATGCAGCGTGTTCAAGCGCAGTTTACTTCCCCAAGGGTGGAACGGCTGCACCATTGTGTGCCAAACTTGTTCATGGCACACTATCCCGCTCCAAACCACCCCGGCTGCGCCAGCCTTTTTTATCGGCGCCGCAGCACCTGAATTTAGCCCTAGGGTGTGACAGCCGTAAAGCCTCTGGCCGAAAACGTAGCTGTAGTATCGCCTTTTGGTTTTATTAAAACGGTTATGGTTTTGGTTTTGTCAAAGCTGTGATCTCTTGAGCAGCAGCCTGGAACTTTTATTCGATGGGCACGGTTGTGATTGCTGGCACGCACAATATTTAGGTAAGCATCAGGGCGGATGGCTCGTAAGCCCTTCTACGTGCTGCACTATTAACGCGAAGAGACTGTGAAAGGAGCATCTCGCGCCACCGTATTGCGTAGCTAAGCCATATGATATTCAGAAGAGTTAATTGTTAGCCTTTGTATGGCATTACAATTTGTTACCGCATTCATTGCTTCCTCCTCGCAGTGGAACTGTTTTTTTTATCTTGATGGCAGCGTTAAAAAAAGAAAAAAAAAAAGGGGATGACGGTAATGGTGCTCAAAAGGAGTGGGGTTGGTGTCCAGTTCCTGGAACAGCCTCGCAAAGACAGGCACACAGGACTACTCATCTAGCACGCGTGCATATTCTCGTTCATTACACCACTGTGCTTCGTTGAACAGCGCTAATCAACTGACTCTCGCGCCTTCACATTAAAAGAATGGGCAGCTATAGATCGCTAAAAAAAGTCACTGTCTCACCGTAAGGGCAAAGCAATGAATGCTATAGCAACAAGTTGCAATGGTATATGAAGTAAGGCTGCCAGCTAACTCTTCTGAATTCGATCACACGCAACTCTACAAAACGCTGGTGTAAGACGATATTGTCACGGGGTCGTGACGTGGCCGAAGACAGGAGACTTCGTGTTGGGATTTAACTGTTTATTTGGGCGAACCTGTGCCCGGTAAAAGGAAAGTCCAATTACAGCAGCAGTCTCGCACAGATAGCAATCTCGGACTGATAGCGGCGAACGGAGCGTCGGCCTTTGATCAACAACTGACAAGTGGCAAAGCGCGTCGGCATTTATACTCTTGCCGTCGAATTTTCTAGCGTTACCGCTGGCGGTGGCGTAGGTTCCAGAACAATCTGTACCGTTCGCACAGTGGGCGTGATCTTATCGAAATGATCTACTACAGTCCGGAACCTTCTCGAAAACTGCAGGCGCGGTTTGCGCTGAGAGTTGTGTGGTGTTTTGGGACGATAATAAAAACTTGGGAAATGGAACGTGGCAATATGGCTATGCCAGGTAGAGCAACACTTTTCGCGCAGTCTCTTTGCGATGAGTGTTGTCTTTGTTCCATGTGTATTTTTATGTATTTATTATTGTTTTTTGTTTGCCCTGCTAGCTGTATTGTAAATATTTGTATACCCATGGTGCGAAATCCTGTAACGGGATTGCAGTATTTGTTAATAAATTAGTAAATAAAAATGAGGGCGAAGTACGTAGAAGTGTATGCGAGCTGCCCGCTGATAGCTCCCGAGCTAGCACGCGTGCCAGCGATCGCGACGCGCCCTGTGAGGCAAAGTTCAAGCTTGCGGTTCTAGCAACACCTCCAGCACCTTCTCAAGCTCGCTCAAGATGGGTGGGGTGTTTCTTCTGCTTTGGTAGCAGGCCTCCCAAACGGGGGGGATGTTACAAAATGCTGCCTCTGAGGTACGGAGATGGACCAGCTTGTTTGATCTGTGCTTCAGTCGCGTTCGTTGGCCCCGCTCGCATGCTATTACCTGCGGGAAGAACATGCGGTGTGTGGAGCTAAATTTGGACTTTATATTGGACATGATGGCGATGTTAAAAACATGTCGAGGTTGTCCATATAATTGCAATCACAAATTAGTAAGGGTATTGCACAATTTAGCTCAGTGTTTAAATGCCGCGTCGGACAAATGCTGCTTCACGCGTGCTGTGAAACGGGGCTACATCTGGTGTGAACATTCTGTGTGACTGCTTCAAGCTTGCTTGAAAAGCCTCTCTGGCTGTTCCAAGCCTGCTACAAAAGGCACTTTTGCCTGCTCCCGGGACTGCTCTCAAACCCATGCACCCTGTTCCACCCTTGCTTCCACCATAATGTGTAAAGTGCCTCTTGACATAAACGCACATTACCGGCAAGCCCAAGCTGTGCGACTAAGACCCCATCACCATTTGAAGCACGGCAGCTGCTGTTAATTGGGCGAATGTGCAGCATTTATAAGAGAACTAGCACATTGAGCAAATGGTCTATAATTGTATTAACAATCCAGTTCACACCGTTTATATCATAGCCAGTTACACTGCAGAGCGAATTATAATGTTGTTTTTTCTGGCTTTCGTTTACCCTGTCATAGAGCTCTATGTATATGCATGCTGCTTATTGTGCAGCCACTCCCCCCCCCCCCCTTTTTTTTGAGATGAACTAGTTTTATAAGGCAGCTGCAGAAAAATTCTTAGAGACACGAGTGAGTGAACGCTCTTCTCGGCGGAGCTGAAGCCGCTGGGAAGCAAGGAGCCGCGGCTTTATGAAGGAGGATTGATTGATTTGTGGGGTTTAACGTCCCAAAACCACTTCTGATTATGAGAGACGCCGTAGTGGAGGGCTCCGGAAATTTTGACCACCTGGGGTTCTTTAACGTGCACCCAAATCTGAGTACACGGGCCTACAACATTTCCGCCTCCATCGGAAATGCAGCCGCCGCAGCCGGGAATCGAACCCGCGACCTGCGGGTCAGCAGCCGAGTACCTTATGAAGGAGGAGGGGATGCGGAGTGAACGAATGGAAAACAGGGAAACAAAAAAATTTAAGGAGAGGTGGGCAGCAGGGCAATGTGGGCAAATAATATGAGAAGAGAGAACATTTGTGTTTGATTCCAAGTCCGAAAATTTAGTCAATGGCTTTCCACTACAGCACTCTTTTTTTTTTTTTAATGCAAAACATTTCTTAGCGAACCTCTTCGACTCTGTGCGTACTTACCTTCCTCGCCGCCAACGACTTTGTGCTGTCCTGGTCGTTACGTTAATGGGATGTTCACTGACCTTGGTATGGAGGAAAGAAGTGTAAATTTGGGGGGGACTCGTTTTCTTTCTTAGACATAATGTTGATGAGGACTAACAGGCAGTGATGCCAAGGAAAGTAAGAGGGAAGCTGTAGTACTCGTAATGCAAATGTGAAAAAAGAAAAGTGGATGAAAAGGTAACTTGCCGGCGGCAGGGACTGAATGTGCAACCTTGGAATAATGCGTTTGATGCTGAGCTATGGTGCCAGTCATCCCTGTGTCCACTTCATAGGGTATACATGTGCATTTTAATGTGGCAGTGTCAGTGAGGCTGCCTGTAGTCATTACGGTGAGTGTGGAACATTTTTTTTTTCTTTTTGCCTGTTGGTGTCAAGTAGAAATTGATCTTATTATGAGCTGGCAGCTGACCAATAATCTCTCGTATACTACCTGAAGGCACCAAATCTGCTAGAACGAAACCCTCGCTATCAACAAAGGGGAAAAAAAGTGTTACTGTAAAGGCTTGTTTCCTTCGTCAATAAGAACTAACAGACAGTGATGCCAAGGAAAACACGCTCATATTTCATCAATCTGAAACTGGAGGGCTAGAAAAGGCTCTGTGGTTGACTTCACTGCATGTTCTTCACCACACATACAAACCACTTTTGGCAATAGTGACCAACTTCCGCTCTGGGCATTCTTGAAGTGAGAGTGGTCATCTGACAGCGGGCACAACTTTATATGTACTGGTTCTGCTTGAAGATGGGTGTGACATATGCGTCTCACTCTATTTTACCCGGAGCACATTGCCTTGGGAGCAAATCACACTAGAGCGATTTGATGCGATGCGAGTTGATCCGAAACAAACGGTTGAAAGCACTAGCCTGCTCCGAATTGGCCACTGAAAAATGTATTTGCTGCAGCGGAAGAAATCGTGCTCCAGATCAACCATTGAGAAACACATCTTAACTGTGATAATTGGAGAGAAACTGGGGCTCATGACTGCATAGTGTTGTGATCGGCCCCCATGTCTGGGCGCCGCTTGGACGCGTGGAATGGTTCCGGCTTCGCAGCGCGTCCTGAGACGTCCAGAATCGGCAACAACACAGCAGTAGTACTGCGAATTCCTTAGAGTCGTCGGCTCGTCTTGCCAAAAGCCCTTTGGGCACGCACGACCGACGGATTACCGAGGGGGGGCTGTTCGCTGTCTGGGCTGCCTAGAAGGAGTGGTCATTGCTTGGGTCGTCAACATTCAGCGGACAATGAGCCGAGCGCTTTGTATCCATCTTCGGGGACATTCCTCACGTTCCATGGCGCCTTTCCCGAGCGATGTCTCCTCGAAAAGTCATCTCGGCGCGTACGACTCCCCGTTCTCGCACTGTGCCAGTGGTGTCGTGTATTGTGTGTGTTACACCCTCGCCGGGCAGCGAACTGGGCGGGCCTCTCCTCCCTTCCTGGGTTGGAAAGGAGGCGGTGTGACTTTCTCCCTTCGGGGGCATAAAAACGCGAGCGCAAGACGCTCGGAGAGAGAGCTTCCTTCCATCATCTAGTATGATGCTTACTCCATGTAACACGCTACCTTCAACATCATGTAAAATAGTGTAAATAAATCGTTCAAGTTATCAGCTCCGGCTCCTCGGCCCGTCTTCGCCCTGACCCTTGGATGGCTCCGGGCCCGACAAATTCCCCCAGTCACAACAGTGGATGGCAGCGGTGGGATGATCTGCGCAGGAATTCGACTCCGGCTTGGTGAGTGCACGACCTTTTCTCCTTGAGAGTTGCCAGGCTTAAATTAGTTCTTCCTGGTAACAAGAGTGTTGGAAGCCTGTTCACGGGAACCTTGCTTCAACGCTTTCCCTTGAGAAACTTGTCGGCAGAAAAGTAGCGGCCATGGCTTGGAGAAAGTTGCACAGATCGGACCTAGACGTGATATGCGGGGAATTCGGGATTGATTGCGGGAAACATCTTAAAAAGGCGGAAGTCATCAGGGCTATGGAGGCAAGCAGAGATGACGAGGAGATCGTGGAGTTGTGGGAGGATATAAAAAAAAAAGGGAAGATCAGGAGCGCGAGCGCGAGCGCCAAAGGGAAGAGCGCCATAAAGAAGAGCAGGAACGCGTGCGCGAGCGCGAGCGCAAGCACGAACTGGAGAAAAAGCGCCTAGACTTAGAAATAGCTCGGGCAACTACCTCAGGAGGCGCAACACTCAATGCTCCAGTAAGTAAGGCACCAAAAATAAAAGACCTCCTGAATCCTTTTAAGATGGGAGAGGATATCGGGTTATTTTTGGTCAATTTTGAGAGAAGTTGCGAAGGCAAGTTTGAGCGTGAGTTATGGGCACAAATGCTCTTGACCGTGCTTCCATGCGAGGCAGCGGATGTACTGGCTCGTTTGCCGCGAGAGGAGGCGAATGACTACGATATTGTAAAGCGTGCGCTACTAAAGAGGTATCGGCTGTCTGCTGAAGCTTTCCGACGACGTTTCAGAAATAGTAGCAAACGTAGCAGTGAATCATTTGCCGATTTTGCATACAGTCTGAGGTGCAATCTCACTGAGTGGCTTAAGGGCGAGGGAGCTTTTGGAGACCATGACAAGGTAGTCGAGTTGATTTGCACGGAGCAATTCCTGAACGTTCTAAGTGACGAAGCACGCTTATGGGTATTAGATCAGCCCGGGGAAAAGAATTTGGAGCGTACCGCAGAACTGGCTGAAGAGTACACCATGAGGCGTGAGGAAATAAGAGAGCGCAACAAACCCACAAAGAAACCGTACCGTGAGAATTTTAAGCAGTCTGAGCGCAACAGTTATGCCCCTATTGCACCAGGAGGGACGAATGAAAAAGACACGCACGGGGAATCGACCATGAGTGGACGCGCTGGCAAAGAGAAAGAACAGGATAAGAATCGCGACAGAGCATTTGAGGCAAAGAAACCCATTGTGTGCTATCGATGTAATGAACCGGGGCACTTAGCAGTGGGTTGCCGTAAGGAAAAACTCGTTTTCTCCCTTTTTAACCATACTGATGAGAACATGAGGTTACTTGAACCGTACTTAAGAGAGATGACTGTCAATGGGCAAAATTGCCGGGTTCTACGCGATTCCGCGGCCACTATGGATGTAATACACCCATCTTACGTGCCCGCGGATGGGTTCACCGGAGACTGCGCGTGGATCAGACAGGTAGCGCAGGAAGACAGTGTGTGTCTGCCAGTGGCCAAAGTCCTCATCAAGGGTCCCTTCGGAGAACTGGAAACAGAGGCTGCCGTGTCACAAAGTTTGCCGAAGCAGTACGGTTACCTTTTTTCTAACCACTCGGAGGACCTGTTAAGAAAGAAAGGTCTGAGCTTTGGAGAACACACTGTACATGCTCTAACGCGGTCTAAGGCAAAGGAGATCGCAAAGGAGCTCGGCAGTTCCCAAAATAGAGAGGCACAGGGCCCCGACGAAACAAGGGCAGACGCGAATCAGGAGAACGTCCCGAGCGATGGCGAAAGCAGCTTTAAGAGTTCCAGTGAGGCCAGCGAGGAAGTTAACCTTCTTTCCGTGCCACCTTGCATGGGCGGGTTCTTGGAGCTATCGAAAGTAAGCCCGGAGGTTATCGCTGCGGAACAGGCCGAGGATAAAACGCTGCAAAAGTTGAGCGATATGGTGGAGGAGGGGTTGGCGCGGAAGAACGTCTTTTTGCACCGCCGCGCCGGAATTTTGTACCGTCAGTACAAAGACTCGAAGGGGGTGCACTATGATCAATTAGTGGTTCCACAGAAATATCGAGCCAAAGTACTGGAGCTGTGTCACGGTGGCGGGTGGTCGGGCCATCTTGGCAAAAAGAAAACGAAGACTCGTCTACTTAGGGAGTTTTATTGGCCCAATTGTTTCAAGGATACCGAGAGGTATGTGCAATCCTGCGATGTGTGCCAAAGAATAGGCAAAGCACACGACCAGCAGAAAGCGCCCTTAAAGTTGGTGCCACTCATTAGTGAACCTTTCCGCCGCCTTGTCGTGGACGTTGTGGGCCCCCTGCCTGTGACAAAGTCAGGGTACCGCTACATCTTAACCTTGATATGTCCTGCCACAAAATTCCCGGAGGCGGTTCCCTTGAAGGAGCAGTCATCTGTAGAAATAGTGGATGCTTTGCTTTCAGTGTTTTCGAGAGTAGGCTTCCCGTCAGAGTTACAGAGCGACCAGGGCAGTGTGTTTACTAGCGCACTAACTACCACATTCTTGGAGAGGTGTGGCATTAGGATAATACACAGTTCCGTCAGACACCCTCAGAGCAATTCAGTAGAAGCATGGCACTCGGTTCTCAAAAGGGTCTTACGGGCATTGTGCTACGAGAATCGGAAAGATTGGGAAGCATGCTTGCCAGCCACCATGTTTGCCCTGAGGTCTGTGCCGCACGAGGCCACCGGCTTTAGTCCCGCTGAGCTAGTATATGGGAGATCTCTAAGGACCCCACTTCGCATGCTGCGAGAATCTTGGGAAGGGAGAGGTGAGGATCCCACTGTGATCGAGTATGTGTTGGGCTTACTCGGGCGACTTCAGACCTGCAGAGAACTCGTTGAGGCGAACATGACAATAGCGCAGCTTAAAGCAAAACGTCTGTACGATAAGAACGCACGTCAACGTTCGTTTTCAGAAGGAGATCAGGTGATGCTTTTAGCATCATCTAAAGCGAACAAGCTCGCGGTTCAGTGGGAGGGCCCTGCGAAGGTTATGCAGAAGTTGTCGGACACCAATTATGTGGTCAAACTACCGGGAAGGCGGAAAGAGGTAAAGATTTACCATTCAAACTTGATGAAACCTTACCACCAGCGGTCAGCAGTAGTTCAACTCGCGCTTAACGTTCCGGAAGAATTAGAGACAGATTTTCCTTTTCCCGGGCAGGCTTCTAATTCTCAGTCCCTCGACATCTTGCTAGACACGGTCACCAGTAACTCGAATTTGAATGCAGAACAGAAAAGAGAACTGGAGAACCTACTGCGCGAGTTTGAGGGAGCTTTCGTCGACAGGCCAGGAAGAACCGATTTAGTTGAGCACGACATTGAACTAACTTCTAGGGAACCCATTCTTTCACGGCCTTATCGCGTGTCACCCAGGCAAAGGGAAATTCTCGCACGCGAGATTCAAAGAATGTTGGAAATTGGTGTCATCGTCCCGTCGGAGAGTGAGTACACCTCCCCTCTAATACTGGTGGAAGCACCCGGGAAGGAACCGAGACCCTGCATCGATTATCGGAAACTGAATGCTGTCACGCGAGACCAGCTGTACCCTATTCCCAACGTAGAGGAGAGAGTGGAAACTGTCAGCAGGGCTCAGTACGTCTCCACGCTAGACCTCACACGCGGCTACTGGCAGGTGCCTATGACCGAACGAGCCAGTAAATACGCAGCGTTTATCTCCCCCTTGGGCACTTTCCGACCCCTGGTCATGAGTTTTGGGCTCAAAAACGCGCCCTTTTGCTTTTCACGGCTCATGGATCGTGTGCTGGCGGGAGCAGAGAACTACGCTGTTCCTTATCTAGATGATATTGCAGTGTTTTCGGACAGCTGGGAAAAACACCTGAGCCACTTGCGGGACGTCTTGACGCGCTTAAGGAACGCGGGCCTCACTGTTAAAGCAGAAAAGTGTCAATTGGGACAGGCGGAAGTAGAGTATCTAGGGCACATTGTTGGGCGAGGATGCCGGCGGCCCCACGAGGTAAAACTTGCCGCCATCGAGAACTATCCCCGACCTGTCACTAAAACTGATATCAGGGCCTTTCTAGGCCTCACTGGATATTACCAACACTATATCCCCAACTATTCACAGATCGCCAGTCCTCTGACCGACAGTTTAAGGAAGGGAGAGCCCGTTAAGGTCCAGTGGGACGAGTTAAGGGAAAGTTCGTTCCAGGCTTTGAAAGCAGCACTGACGTCTCAACCGATTTTACGAGCTCCGGATTATAACCGACCTTTTGTACTTCAGTGCGACGCTAGTGAAAGGGGTCTTGGGGCTGTTCTGAGTCAGCGAGATGAAAGTAGAGAGGAGCACCCCGTGCTTTTCATTAGTCGTAAGCTTTCAACACGTGAGGAGGCTTATAGCACCTCAGAGAAAGAGTGTGCATGCTTAGTATGGGCTATTCACAAGCTTCGGTGCTACTTGGCCGGCTCGCCCTTTCTTGTCGAGACAGATCACTGTCCCTTGTCATGGCTTCGGAATATGTCGCCTAAAAATGGCCGCCTACTGAGATGGAGTTTGGCACTGCAAGAACATAATTTTGAGATCCGCTACAAAAAGGGGCGGGATAATGGAAATGCCGATGCTCTCAGCCGAGGCTTCCTGTGATAAGGAGCAAGCGCATTCCGATTGAGTTACGACAGCCAGTGTTTTTATTTTGTTATGTCATTCCGTGTATCTTTTCGTTTTTCGTTTTGGATTTTTTTTTTTTTTAACCTTTACTGCATGGTGAACCTGTTACTTAGTCTGCCTGCCAAGGCCAGACGTTGAGAAAGGGATATAATTTGTTAGTTGAGTTTCCCGACCTTCTCACTTCTCACTCGCCATTTGCCTCAAAGCTATGCGACTTGCGGCTTGATTGCAATTTATTTAAGGTAAATTCTTCAAAACTTTAGGAGCGTTGCCATATTGCTTTGTTTAGGGACGTTCCGAGCAACGTTCTAGTGTGGCTGCTTTTATGCCGACAACGGGCTAAGAGTTCAGTAGCCTGGCATATCTCGGGAGGGGTGGTGTACCGCCTTGTCGCTGCTTGGGTACTGTGCGGATTTGATCACTAATGTCAGTCCCAGCCTTCGACCTGCGGGGGCCCCTTCGACGGAGAAGCACTACTTACGGACCTGCTGACCCCACTTGAGCGAGAGAGAAAACCTGAGCCGCAGCCGTTCCAGAGCTGCTGCGCTGCCAGGCCTCTTCAAGGTGCAGCGTTGGGCTGCCCATCTACGAGTCCTTTTCCCGGCGGCGGACGAGCTGTTGTGATCGGCCCCCATGTCTGGGCGCCGCTTGGACGCGTGGAATGGTTCCGGCTTCGCAGCGCGTCCTGAGACGTCCAGAATCGGCAACAACACAGCAGTAGTACTGCGAATTCCTTAGAGTCGTCGGCTCGTCTTGCCAAAAGCCCTTTGGGCACGCACGACCGACGGATTACCGAGGGGGGGCTGTTCGCTGTCTGGGCTGCCTAGAAGGAGTGGTCATTGCTTGGGTCGTCAACATTCAGCGGACAATGAGCCGAGCGCTTTGTATCCATCTTCGGGGACATTCCTCACGTTCCATGGCGCCTTTCCCGAGCGATGTCTCCTCGAAAAGTCATCTCGGCGCGTACGACTCCCCGTTCTCGCACTGTGCCAGTGGTGTCGTGTATTGTGTGTGTTACACCCTCGCCGGGCAGCGAACTGGGCGGGCCTCTCCTCCCTTCCTGGGTTGGAAAGGAGGCGGTGTGACTTTCTCCCTTCGGGGGCATAAAAACGCGAGCGCAAGACGCTCGGAGAGAGAGCTTCCTTCCATCATCTAGTATGATGCTTACTCCATGTAACACGCTACCTTCAACATCATGTAAAATAGTGTAAATAAATCGTTCAAGTTATCAGCTCCGGCTCCTCGGCCCGTCTTCGCCCTGACCCTTGGATGGCTCCGGGCCCGACAAATTCCCCCAGTCACAACAATAGAAATTTTGATCAGCTGTGAAATGTAGATTGATCTTCCTTCTTAAAAGGTAGCCAGAGTTAGTAGCATCAAGTCAACCTGCACAAGGTAATTCTGTAGTGCTTATGCTGTTCTCACAGTTTAGGTATGGGAATACACGATTGTACAAAGTTGACAGAAATAGAAGCTTTTGGTATGATTGGATGGCTCCCTTCTTGAGGAGTCTGCTCAAGTTTAGCAGACAGTAGTCGAGACTTGAAGGGTTGAGTGGTCCTTTGACTTTCTTGCTGACCTTTTTTAAGATGAAAGATTTCTGTGATTTTACTTAGCCAAGCCTTACTGAAAACCGTCATAGCATTGAGGAAGCATTTAACCATATTCTCTGAGCTTAGATTAGTTGCAGTGTCGCATCAATTTTGATCAACAGATCGCATTTTTTTTTCCTGGTATAAGGGTGTAAAATGGCTGATTCTAATAGAAAAGAGCTCATTGTCTCCACTACTAGTGTAATTGGAGGCTCTGTTACAGAAGGTCCTTTATGGCTCAAGTGTACTGGGGCAGTACATTATACTGCACTGCAACTGGGAAAGATTTATCACAATCAAGAAGTGTTCATTGAAGTGTTCATGGTTTTCAGGGCAGAAAATAAACGCCTGGAGAGTGAAATGCATTCAACAACTAAGCGGTTGGAAGGGGACCATTTGCGAGAGCTTCAAGTACTGGCTGAAAAACATGAAGCACAGGTACAAAATATTCCTCTGAATAGATATTCTATATTTGCTTTTCATTTGTGTACCCTTTGGACAACATTGACATATTAGATTACATTATATTCTACACTGGAAAGGACAGTTGCACTTTAGACTTGATTGCTGGAAACTTCTCTTTATGCTTGGTCGCCTGACAATTGCGATGTCACTTTTTTGAAAGAAATATACTTCCTTAGTGCACAGGAAACTTTTCAGAAGGAAGATAGAGCAGAGATATAGGACAGAACGCTCTGTCCTATCTTTCTGCTCTATCTTCCTTCTGAAACCTCCCCTGCGCACTAAGGAAGTATATTTCTTTCAAAAATGCAATACCAACCAGCCCAAGTAGCCACTCTTTTGCAATGTCGCATTTTTAATGTGCCATATTGTGTGCTTATGGACTAATCATATGAAATATGGAGTACCTACAACAATGGCTTCATTGCTGTGACCATGCACTATTGAACACAAGATCTGGAGCACGATTCCTGGTTGTGGTGGTTTCAGTCAAGAATATTAGGCTCGTAAGTATCTTTTCGGATGCTCCAAGACTGCTACAAAAGGCACTTTTGCCTGCTCCCAGGACTGCTCCCTAACCCATGTCCCCTGTTCCACCCCTGCCTTATTTTTTGATATTTGGGAGAAAAATGCAGTGTTCCAAGAGTATCTTCTCTCTATATTATATTTGCAATGAAACGAAATAATTTCTAGCTCTCCATAATAGCCCCATAATAATTATTCAGGTGCTTTATTCAAGTGTTTAATGTGCAGCTTCGTGCCAGGCCGAGAAAGAAACCATCTCTTTTCACGAACAAATACATTCTCACAAGCACTTGCTGCCAGAGTCAACCAAATGAGCTGAAAATTAATATTCTTCTAGTTGTTTAAGCTTCACTTTTTTCCAGTGAACCGTATGCCATTTTGAACATAGGTGCTTCAATGTCCATTAAACTTGTTTCTCCAGTGTACTCCAGGATCTGAAGTTAGCTGCTTCACAGTGCTCCAAGATGAAACTTCTTGCTGCTCCAAAGGGCTCCAGAATGAAAATTTCACTGCTCCGAAAATTCCTTCAGATCAGAAGTCATCAGTAGCATCACTGCACGCATCAAACAAAAATGGGTTCCAGAAAACTCTTTGCGACTGCCTCTTTTTGCATTTCCATGGCAATCAAATGTTGCTCTCTCACTGGGCTCATAATGCGCTCTAATTTTACACGAATGTGGAAGTGATGCCTGACTGTTACATAGTACTTCTGCCTTCATTCTGTGCGAGTCACAATGTTTCAATGCAGGAACACTTAGTTGGCAACGACCATTTGAAAGGGCAACACCATTTCATGTCGATCACTGGAAATGCTATTAGCCATTGCAGAGCAAGAATCCTATCCAGATAAACTACCAACTGCACCGTAATGGTTAAAGATTTTTGCCCCTGGAGTCATGTTTGTGTCACAAATTGCTGAAGTGCCCTTGAACCAGATGTGAGTTATTGGATTCAAATTTTCTTGCCCTAATGCATTAATATATTCCTTTCCAGTTGCGTGCTAAGAGCACTGAGTACCAGGAGGGAGCAGCATCGTTGAAGAACCTGCAGCAACAGTACTTGGCAGACAAGACGAAGCATCAAGCTGAAGTGTCATCTCTTCATCATGAAAAAGTGGGCATGGCTGCTTTTTTCTTTCACATCCTTTATTAGCGCACTTAAAAAGGTCATGAAGAGCCCCTCAGGCTTGGCGAAAAAACACAGGCACTGCTCTGAACATCTCGGCTAAATCTTACAGTAGTGTGTAAGAAAGGGACCATAAATGTAGGAGTGAGAAGTTGCCATTTTTTTTAGGCACGCTCTTTTCCTACGAGTGCCTGCGCTCTCTTTTCGGAGCTGTTAGAGCCTGCTGTTCGACGTTTAATAGCAGATAGTATGCTGGTGGTGAACAACAGATAATAATAAATGTTGGGGTTTAACGTTCCAAAATGGTGAACAACTGACATAAATCAAGAACAGCTTTTGAATGAGATGTACTTCTTGCCACAGTATGTCATCATGTGCTGGCCCTGCGCTCCACAGTCTGCTAATGATATGCAGCGAGTCACACTCACACGCTGGAATCAAAACAGGAGAGAGTCATCGCACTTCATCACACGTACTGAAGGTTGTGACATGCACTGATGTAATTTATTCCCCAGTGCTGTACCTCCCTGCCGAGTCTCCATCACACTTGTCGATACCAGAAATTAGAGAAAGCGCACAACATATCTCTGTAACCTCGCTCGTTCTTGATGGATATGAGAAATTCTTGCAGCAATCACTTCGTGAAGCAGCTAACTTCGATACTAAGGTAAACCTGTGATTAATTCAAAAAGTGTTTCATGGCCCTTCTAAATAAAAAATCAACTTGCTTTGCATTAGTGTTTTCAAAATACCAAAGAAACCTATATTGTTACCATAGGGAGAGTCTTAGCATAAAAAAAAAAAGCAGTAACAGCCATATGGTCTTCAGGCCCCTTCAACAGTTTGTAATTGCATTGTGAATTGTGTTATATGGGAGCCAAAAACTGTATTTAAGGGGGTAAGGTAGGGCAGATCAACCAAAAAAGCCATTTTTTTATTTCATTACAAAAAATAATACACCCTTCAAGGAGCAAAACCATGCATAGGCAAGTGCATATCAATGTGCCAAGCCTATTAAAAATGGCACCTGAGACCATGCCTCCTGACAGATACGCAAGCTCTTTTCTATCATTCTTTCTCCGTGCATGCATCTTTTTTACAATAATTATGGCCTGATCAGCTGAATATATCTACTTCCGACCATTTTCATCCTTTTTTATCGTAAATTCTTTCACCAAATTGTATTTTTAGGGAATTATGGCTGTATGTTGTGAGAATGTTCTGCAGCTGTTTTTAAACATAAAAGCACGTTTTTCTCGCGATCAGTTTTCTGAAAAATTCCCTTTCCTGAAAAACTGACAGATCATGCTCAAATTTTGTCAGACTACTTCTGAACTTCCATCCAAATAGTCTGAACCTAAAACATTGGAAACGATGTAGGCTCTCCCATTGTCCGTTGTCACCTTAGGGGGGGCTGCTGTAATTTGGGGGGGGAGGGGGGGAGCTAGTCAGCCTTATACATTGACATAGGAGGGGGGGGCACTGAAATGGGCCTTTGTCGCCCCTGAAGGAAAAATCTGGGCATGCTTATGCTCACTGCAGATTTGGTGCGACGTCACTAACAACTTTCATTGCCATTCCTACAGAGCTATGTCAATGCTAGACGCATTTGCGATGGGCTTTGGTCAGGAGAATCGGCATTCTGTTGCATTTTGAAAGTGAAATAAAACTTATTCTAAACGTTTGCCATGTCCGACCATTCGTGTGGAGTGTCCTTGCATACAGAGGAAACCGACAAATGGCTTGTTATATATAGCCTTGAATATTGGTGGCACCACGCTTCAAGTGATTTCTGTTTACTGAGAGTCTCTAGTACATACGCAAGCAGCTTTATAATAACACAAAGGTAAATCACTGTTCTATGGCTCTTGTATTCTTATCTACTATTGTAGCGTTATGTTTTTAGTCCACGAGTTTGCGTACCCTAACTTTAAATATATAAATACCTAATAATTAATATCATCCCTTTAAAAACAAAACTTACCTTACTTTGATAACTTCTAGGGTTCTGAATGCCAAAACCACGATACGAGGCACACCAGAGGGGAGGACACTAGAAATATTGACAACCTGGGTTTCTTGAACACGCACCTAAGTTTGTGGGCCCCTAGCATTTCATCTCCATTGAAGTTTGACTGCTGTGGCTGGAGTCGAATCAGCTTTTTTCGGGTCGGCAGCCAAGCACCATAAACCCTGTACTACTGCAAGAGTTATTGATACCCTTCTTGTGAACGTTTTGATGTCTCAATCCGTTTAGTGCTATTTATTACTGTTCTACTGACTTCGCCCCACATCTGTTAGCAGGAACATACACTGGCAAGGTGGGTGGCTTTATTACATACATGCAGAAATGCTAATTGCCTTAAATATCCTTGAAGGAATATGAAGCACGAATATACAAGCTCTAAAGATGACTAAAGCTTACTATAAGTTGTCTTCGTTGGGTGTGAACTACCACATTGGTCTATTTCACCAAATTGTTTCAGTGCAGTGTCTTCTCCTGTAGTTTTCTGTGTCTTGGGTTGTTGTGTTGCTCAAAGTCTTTAAATATGAACCTCAGTTAACTCGCAGTCTCGCATTCTAGTACAGCTAGAGCTCCAGTTTTTCTCGGCCAACTGTATTTTGGAGAACTGCTTGCTATTTTGGAGAAAGGAGGCTGGACATTTCTGAATGCCCAGCGCCAGGTACAATTTCTGTTTAGCCAGCAGTACACTTCTTGAATTTCGCACCTAGCAGGCGTTAGTACAGTTTATATAGCCTCAAACCATCACTGCTGGCACTGTGGTTTGCACAAAATGAGGTGCAAGGAAGAGAGTGCGGAAGAGCAAAGTGATATCCATGGTTTTTTGTGCACCCGCAGGCTGAGCTCGAAGCACGACTCAAGGGCCAGGAAGCTATCAATGAGGATCTTATGTCTGTTCTCGAGAAGGAGAGAAACCTCAACCAACACCTTACAGTGGCCATGGGCGAGCACGAGAAGAAAATCGCCCAGTTGGAACATCAGGTGTGCAAGTTGCAGTCAGAAGTGAGGCACAAGGAGATGCTAAATGAAGTTCTGAGCAGTAAGGTCTCATTGGATATAGCAGCGGGAACTGATAATGTCAGGGGTCATGCACCTTTGCCGCAGACCGATTCCCAGAACCCCACGGCCGCCGCCAGTGGCAGCAAGGCTGACAGCGGTGTGCAGGGCATGTCTTCCGGCAGCAGAAGTCATGAGGAGGTGTCCGTGTGCAGCAATGCTTCGCAAGTGTCGCCACAAGAAGGATTGAAGTTGGACCAGGAATTAAAGGACATCACATCGAACCTCGACGAGAAAAAGGCTGCCGTGCTCCAAGCGAAGTGTCTGCTCCGAAGCACAACCAACGAGCTTCAAAAGTTGACAAAGCTTGCCGAGGAAAGGGCTAAAATGCTGCGACGACTACAGTCTCGAATGCAGAGCACCTCGATGTCGTTGTCCACCCCTGGTGGTCAGAAACACAGAGCCGGCGACGACAACGCGCATCATGTCCGCACAACCAGCAGCGGATTTGTGCCAATCGCAGCAGCTCCTTCATTTTCGAAGACCGTCAGAAAAGTGTGCAATAGGAAAACGGCCACTGCGCAAAAGGAATCGCTCGGCACTCTTGCAAGTGTGTCTAGCATACAGAACAACTTTGAAAGTTCTGGAATTTCAGATCACGTCGAACTTCCCTTGGATGAAATGTGTGATTCTGACGTGTTCGAATCGACTCATTTGCATGAGAAGCACTCTGCCATGCCCAAAGCAGCATATCGTCTGCCTCGGCACTTGTGTAGCACGTTTGAAATGGAAAGCATTGAAACGCCGCACAAACTTGCTGGGGGTTGCTTTCAATATTCGGAAGAGAAATCCTACATGTCAGATGCTGTTTTTAAATCTCACGTCATTGACGATCAAGACCCAGGATCGGCACGCAAGTTCAGCTTTGGCTTTAAACAGGCAACGTCTTTATTGGATCAGTCTTCAAAAGCCGTCACTCCCCTAAAAATCTCTACTGGAGAGGTCGACACAGATAAGGTGAACACTCGCGGTGCTTCTAGCAACTTGGAAGACAAGAGCCCCATGCAGAAGGCGATATCACGCAGTCCTTGGGAACGAGATCAGTGCTGCAGGAGGAGTCGCAGCGGGCCACGGGGTACAGTCCACACCCTCATACGATTTTCCTTTGCTGGGCAAGAGCAAGGTCTGGAATTATGTCGACCACAACAATCATGCTTCAAAGCCGGCCTGCCACAATGGCAAGTCGTGCACGTCAAGTGTGCAGAGGAAAGGGGCCCGGAGATCCCTCACATTTCCGGAGGAAGGACTTTGCCCTACAGTGCCCACCGTACATTGCTCTGCTGGTGCGTCAGATATTTCTGTGAGTGTCCCACAGGAACGTTCTTTTCGTGGTGGGCCCTATCCAGTGCCAGTGAATGTCACAGTTCAAGTGCAAGCTTACCCAGAGTCCAAGGGCTCTCACAGATAGCACTTGCACAATTTCCTTTTCATTGTATGTATACATACGCTATCTTTGTTTCAAGTTTTATTTTTGTGTGGTTGACACACTGCCAAATTACTTGGTACTATGGGTTTCGTAAGTAGTGTATATAGTATAATTTCAATGTTTCATTACTGAACAAAAAAGCGTCTTTACTTTCTTTAGGCTGTTTTGGGGAGCTCGGTACTTTATTAAACTGGGCACTATTTTTCGAAGGAATACTATATAATTGTTTTAACAGTATTGGCAAGCACACGTGTTCATCAGATGTGCTCGTAATCATAAAAATAGTAGACATCATTTATGAGCTCGCACTTATGTTTAGTTTTTATCATATAGTACATGTATGTACAGGCTTTTTGGATAGTGTGAGGGCGTCGGATATTTTTTTAATATTTCTCGTCTTGTTCTTATTACTCCAAGTAAAGCAGATGTTATGTAAGGAAATGTCCTATTTTATCAAGATGGAATAAGCTGCTCAATTCAAGTTGCATTTACTCTGTGCAGCTGCTTTTAAGAGTTGTGCCATCTGATTAATATAAAAAGATGCTGAGCTGTTTAGATTACTACACCATAAACTATTTCCAAACAGATTCCCGTGAGAATCTATCTTTGCTTACTGATACAGCTCTTTACAGGAGCCACGTTTTTCTATATTGCTCTGTAGAATATGACTTTACTTATGTTGAACTTAAATACTAGCTAACAGCGCTTTACACAATAACGCACACACAATGACTTACACAAGTTGTCGAAGCAATAAAACACCACACACGGTGGGGTGTTAGCATCTTATACTGTGGACTGTAAGATAACGAATGCAGATCGTTTGAGCCAGAGGTATGCGAAAGTGGTGGTGTGCCATGGAAACATTTCTGGAAAATGAGAAGACACCTATATTCAGCTATGATGGGTGCTGACAAAGTAGCAAAAGTGTGATGGGCATTTCATGCACGACTGCCTTCCAGAGCTGTGCCTGTGAAATTGTTTGGGCATTGTGTATCCTGCGTGTGCACTAGAACTGCTTGGGAATTGTGTACGGTATCCACTGTCACGCTCTTTGGGCTCGCTAATCTTTGTTGTCAATATTTCGCAGATTCACAAATTGTACTACACATTGCCAGTTTTTGCTCTGCAGCATTCTAGTGAGTGAGAGGCTCGTTTAAGTACCATGCAATTGATTCAGCAAGCATACATTTCTACTTTCATGTGTGCCTGAGAAGTGATAAATGAAATATCTAGCAGTAATGATAAAACATGCTTGATACAATAATACAATGCAGAGGTGTTACGTGCACCTTCATTGCAGAAGTACCCTAAAAATGTTTACACACACATAGCTTAATTTTAGGTCATATGGTTCGTCTCCATAAAAGGCATTTTAGTGCACATTCGACTATTGCTTGACCATTGAGCCTCTGTTTATTGTTCAACGTGTGTAAAAAATATGCATTACTCCTGTTTTTTTATTTATTTTTTCTTCTCTTGACATTATATGCCAGTTGTGCTGTTTTCAATGCTCAGCGGGGTCTTTTGATTGAGGTATGTATCACTTTTGCATGAGCTGCTTTAGCATAACTCTCTGCATTACAACTGTATTGCTTTGCATTCAAAATAATAAGGGATGGGTGATGCATATTCATTTGTGTGTGTGTGTGTGTGTGTGTGTGTGCGCACGTGCGTGCGTGTATATATTATAACAAGCAGAGAAGCTGTTTGTGTTATTTTATGAATTGAAAGGTTTGACAAGGTCTGTGCAAAAATACATTGTGCCTTGATAGCCACTTTACTTCTCAGATGCATGCTTTCACAAGTGAACCAGGGAACACCTTTTCGAACATGGCTCGCTTGTGAAGGTTAACAATCTGTAGTTGATGCACTATATGCAGGTGGAAATACAGGATTTCATGTTCTGTTGCCTTGTGAAGTGCGTATAGTCGGCTGCGTCATTTCGACAGGCACGTTGAGTGACCTTTGTTTTCACTTTCTTATCGGAAGGGTTTCCACTTCAGCCAGCATTATATTTCTCCACAAGCCTTTATGCCTCACATAAAGATAAGTTTTTAAATCTGCAGGTCGCTAAAATTTATTTTGTTTTCATTTACTGTTGCTCTCAGTCAAGTTAATCACATCAACTGAAAGGGAATCTTTGTAAGTTGTGATGTACATTTACAAGAAGTGTTCAAAGTGTCATAAGTGTACACGTTAAGGCAAGCGACATTAGTACACAACAGTAGAACTTATTTGGCTAAAAACAATTGGGAAACCAAAGGGTTATGATGATTGTGATGTAAAGAAACAATTGCTGCGGAATTAAATTTTTATAGTGAAAGCTGTTTTGAGATCACAATGAGGGTTGCGTGTGCCGTAGTTGTCTACCGCCACCGGTGTCTGTATCCACTACCATGCTAAATAAAAAAAATAGTAAATGAAAAACACCAAGGACACAATGCAGGCACAATGCAGTATGTAGCAGGCACCATGCTGCTCCGAAAAATGACAAAGGATAGCCTAGCGAATGCCTCCCTACCACACAAAAAATACTATGATTTATGGCGTAGTTCGCTTCTGCAAGTGTGCTTGTAGCAGTTACCCAAATAATATATAACAAATGCTCTGATAGGCCGCTCTTCCAGCGTTCGCTGCGACTTTACTACGCATTTTACGTGGGCTTGGCGTTTTTTTTAGTTAATGTAGGGGAAGTTCTAATAAGAAGTTCCAAAATATAGGCATCATTTCATTAGTTGCCATAAAATAATGTCCCCATATAATTGGGACTGCAGTGAATATAAAGTATAATTAGGTGTGCACGGTCCAGTTCACCACTGCAATAAGCCTGGGAAGGTTTGGAAAGGCACTGTTGAGAAGTTGGCACCCCAGACTGGCTTGGTTTCGTGTTGAGATGCGCTGCTCCTGTTCTTTTCATCCGTAGCAGCAGTGCGGAGCAAGTGCACGAAGGTGTCATTGAGCTTGTCTTGAACTTCATGGATGTGCATCATGGAGTAGCCATATGGTGCTTGGGAAGTAGGGCTGGGCGACGTCAATTCTGCCTTTGGTGTTAGACTTGAGACAACGATGTAACGTTGCCACTGCGCGACCTCCTTTGCGTTGGCCACCTTTCAGAAGAACAAAAGCAGAGTTGCAAATAAGCATGCTGGTCTCACTTCAGTGATTGAGTTTTTTTTTTTTTGATATTACCTGTATAACAGCAATAGGCTATATACATATATATATATATATATATATATATATATATATATATATATATATAGACACACACACACACACATTGTAAGGACAACACTGCCCCTGGGTGATTGCTCTCGTGCTAGAGGCTAGACTGTGAAGCAGAAGAAGTCTCGATGATAGAGAAATAGAACCGGCCCTGCGAACGTGTGTTGTCCGTTTCTTCGTGACAATATATATGTACGCTGAAAACACTTAGTGCCTTCTGTGGAGCAGTTGAATTAATGTGGATTGCAGCAGTTCGAAGCATTATGGCAAACTGGAAAAAAATAATTGCTGCTTCACAATACTGATAGCGCCATCATTACTGTGAGAAAGCGGCTGGTAAGCTTTAAAGCGAGCGAAATCAAAATACATGTGCAAGGCCACCTTGGAAGTTATTGCACCAGCCTAATGTGGCATCATATTTTTCCGACAGCGTCTAGAGGCCATCAAAATCTGCAAAAGCCTTCATAATCATTTATAGATCAAAATTGTTCACATTCTGTTCCAAGGGGCCAAAACTCGGAAAGGCAGGAAGGATAGCCAGCCACTTATTCACTTTTCTATCCAGCTAGTTTAAGAAAACCAAGAAAACCATATTGAACCAATGTGCTTAGAATATGTCAAAAGCATTCAAATTCGTGATGTAATTGACATGGTACAGTTGGTTGCCAAATTACAGAAATGTGGTGACCCATTTTCTCGTCTAATAAATGTACAATGATGAATAATTGTCTGATTTCACTTGGTTCATCGCTTTATTGTCCCTTTAATGTGACACCTTTGGTGTCCTCAATGAAGTGGCGGAAGAAAGCAGTGCATGAAAACATTTTTTGGACAACCCTGTGTCTGGAACCTCCGAGCTCTGCCGGCGAATGTCTTAAGTACGAAACCACACACACTTGCAAAATTAGATGTATCTGGATCATACATGCCTCGTACTGTATACAAGCTTGGTGAGGACACACGCACATTTGTGACATTATGGTGTTTGGTGCAGCTATCTTTAGGTGGTGTTTCAACGTGCATGTCATTTTTACGCGTTTTCTCGCTTGCCAAGCGTCGTGTCGCAGTAAGAGTGGTGTTCTCGGGAATGTGAAATTGCACTTTACTCATACGCGAAAAATTTTTTTGCTCTTTAGAGTCTTTCCAACTCGGTTCGGGCTTAACTTATTCTAGATATCTTTGTAGCAATGAATTCACGAGTAAATTTACTCCTCTGTATAGTGAGGTCTACTGGCGTAGCGGGGAGGGGAGGGGGGAAAGAAAGTTTTGGATTTCGTATGTGTATATATTCATATGTGCACATACAAATGCACACACAAACATGACGGAGGCCCCCACCCCAAGTTCATTGGTGTGGTCAAATTACGATTAGGATGAAAAGCGTTGCAGAGGCATTTGAATAGATCCACAGAATGTAGAAGTCTTGTTTGGAGTAGTTATCTAACGAAGTTACTATGGCTATTTCCAGGCATAAGGAAAAGAACACTACATTCCCCTGTTAAAACCAGTTTGTCTCAAGGGGTTCGATGTGCTGGCGTAGCCAAGGGGCAGGGTGTGTGGGGTTCATACCCCGAAATTTTCTCAATTCAGCATATAATTTGCATGCATCCTCACATGCAAATGCACACACAAACATACGTGAAGTTTGATGAATAAAATTAAATGAATGAACACCGACCAAAATGAAAAGGTTTAGAAGACTAAAAAATTGTGTCGGCTTCCCTGCGGAAGCCCAAACGTTATTTTTTTGTTCTAAACCTTTTCATTTTGGTCACTGAATGATGCTTAATACAGAAGCTGGAACGTCATTTTTTAGTGTTCTAGACCTTTTCGTATTAGTGGACATTCATTCATTTTGTTTTTTCAATTTTCTCTGTCCGAACAGCCCGACGATTCATCGAATTAATTCACAAAGTTTGGTTAGTCCCCTTCCCACTAAAAAATTACACCATCTCCCGCTAAAGGGAACCATGTGTGGATGCTAAGTATCAGGCGCTAATGCTTACACAGGCGGTGACGTTGTCGCTGGCGCTCATCGCGACGTTGCACAGGAGATAAACCTGGCTAGGCAAAAGTCACGCAGTGATGGACCGGTATTTTCTACTAGAACATGCGAATCGCTGCTAATTGGTGATGAGAGGCAAAAGACTTCGATTGGACACAGAGGCTATTGGAATGTGCCAATCGCTGCTAATGGGCAATGAGAGTTATTTGATTGGATACGAAGACTAATGGAATATGCAATTGCTGCTAATTGACAGTGGGAGACAGAAGACTCCGGTTGGACACATACTACAGGAACATGCCAAGTGCTGCTAATTGGCAATTAGAGACAGAATACTCTGGACACAGACTACTGGAATGTGCCAATTGCTGCTAATGGGCAATGAGAAACGGAAGACTCCAGTTGGATGCAGAGACCTGCAGTCTACTTTTACTTAACGCTCCCGCTGCTAATTTTCGTTGTTCAACAACCCACTGGAAAAATCTCGCACTGGCATTACCTTGGAGAACGTTTGTGCGGCGCGAACAGTCGGTTTTTTTCAATAAAAAACTCGCTAGCAGACGCTGCCTGCGTCGGTGTTGTGAGGCGAAAGAGAAGGGGAGGGGACGCGCATGCGCAATGAGGGTGTAAGCGCCGCGAGGAGAGACGCCTAGAGGAGAGAGGGGGGAGCGTTGGAGAGGAGAGAGAGAGGGTAAGCGGACGTGCATGCGCAATGGAGCGCGTACGTCACCAGATCAAGTTCGCTCATAAGATGCTCAGCATCTAAAAATATATTTTTTCCAACGCTATACTTAGGCTTCGTGAATGGTTCAGCGGCATTTGCTCGATCTTTATGACTTGTGGTATGCCCGCTGCCGGTGTCTGTGAATTACCGTGGTTCACTCTGAAACCACATGATGTTTGCTGTCCTGTAAAGTTGTGGAACTGAAGCGTTATTTCGCACATAAGTGAACAGCACTGACCTCGTCTGTGGACGTTGAAAGTTCCTGCTGGTCTCTTGTGTCGTCCCAGGCGACGTAGTTGATACTCTCGGTCGCAGTGACAGCTTGGTCGTCGCCCTCCAAGTGCCTGGTAGTCTTGATCTTGAAGATGGTGCTCGACTCCGAGGTGGTCATGGTGCGGTAGAACTCCTTCACTTCTTCCGGGTCCTCGTCTAGCTTGTAGGCTATGAAGCCTACCGAGTAGAGCAGGAACGTGCTGATCACGATGCCGTAGTAGATGAGGACGTTCACGCAGCGCACAGAGTGGTGTCGCTTGCGCAGCGGGGACTTGGTGCTTCTGTGGTAGCTGTCTTCGAGTCCGACTTCGAGGTCCCGCCGTGGACTCAGCTGCCCGGTACCGCTAGTGGGGCTGCGAGTGCCTGCTGGACTGCGAGTGCGTGGACTGCGAACGCTTGAAGGACTGCGAGTGCGCGATGAGCCGTGCGGACTGCCTGCAAATAGATACATCGGCCAGTCCTTCAGGATTCTATGCGGTCCTAAACCGTTCAGAGTTGTGAGATGACCGCTTGTTGTGATCACCCGCGTTCGGTAATCTGGCTTGAGGCCTGATGTGGATTGGAGAAACTTTATTTGTGCCTGCAGTTGGGCGCTCGCGCGTCCCGATGGGGGCCTACGTCGTCTTCGGTGTTGCCGTTACTCGGCGCGGGTCTCCGCTCGCCGTTGCCGGCTCGCTGGGTCCTTGCCTTTCGAGCGCCCCGAGTACCTGCTGAACGGCGCAGAGCTGTTCTTTCTGGTCGTAGCTCTTCGCCGTCGCCTCAAGCCGCGACGGGATCATCCTTGATCTTGCTTCCTCCGGCTGTTTGATGCAGAGGAAGCAAGATCAACGATGATCCCGTCGCGGCTCGAGGTTGCCACGAAGGCCTGGGAAGATTCTCAACTTAGAGAGTTTCTAATGTCGGTGGTGTACAACGCGCCTGTGCGATTTTAAACTTCCCAAAACAGCCACATTAATGTCGAGTTTTGTTCTTTGAGCCCTCACGAGCATTACTGCAGCGAAGAGCGCTGCGCCCCAAGTCTCCTTTTTCGACAATACTCGTACCAAAAGTCAGGGGTGCAGGATTATAGTGCCATTTGACTGCATCAAATTCAATTATTTCCTTGAAACGTGATATTTTCTTGTGGACATCCTGATATTTTTTAGGAGCTTCAACCCCCCTCCTCTTCTGGCTATTTCATTGAACCTTACCTGATGCACTGAAAAAGCCGGGGCTTCTCCGATCTAGCGGACTGCCCGCTCCGCTGAAGCCCCGTTGCTTTCGCGACCTCGGACTCGCGCTGGGAGAGTTCCGGTTGCTCTGGAGCCCTGCCTTTCGAACCGCTTTCCTTTGATTCATCCTTTGATCGATCCCTGGTTGGCCCACTGCTCTGGCCGATCTTCTCCCTCGGGCCGCCAGTTGCTGACGTCACGAGGGTGAAAGGCTGTCGCTGATGATGACCATTGATTGATTTGATTGATTTGTGGGGTTTAACGTCCTAAAACCGCCATATGATTATGAGAGACATCGTAGTGGAGCGCTGCGGAAATTTCGACCTGCTGTGGTTCTTTAAAGGAGCCCTGACATCAAATTTACTCATGTCAAGATTTTTGCATCAACGAGTGGCTATCGATCCCCTAGTACTGATTCGCGACCTAAAACGCATCTGAGTGATGAATAAATATCTGTAATGCTGATTAATATATTCGCTAACGAACGCGGTTCGAAAATGGGTGGAAAACCCGCCAAATTGTAGTGCTGGCAGCGCTACCTCGCAACCAGGTTGAGGCCGCTGCACAGCTGATGCCGCTTTCGCAAAAAATGGTGACGTCACACTGGCGTTTCGTCTCCTAGGAGCGCACGTGCAGTTAGCCCAGCTGTTTCTCTGATGGCGTAGATGCATGTCTCTGTCGCCAACATCATCCAGGCCGCACTCTCAGAGCTCAGGAACACCAACTACGCACCTCATGTCGCAGACGTTTGGCGAGTGGATCGCTGCTTTCAGCTGAAGCAGGGCACAAGGTAGGAATAGACCCGGCCTCTAGAAGGGGCCTCGTACTGCCAGTGAAACCTAACTGGTTCGCCAGCACAGGATTTATCCTGTGGCAGCTCGCCGCAAAGTGAAGGGAGCAAATGCGGCTGTTCTTCACGGGCGTCCAGTCCCTCGGTCCAATGGCACGTACGAAGTCAACCCACTGGCTGCGTTCAGGTTCGTGGCTTAGAAAGGCATGGAACGCCACGCACTTTGCGCTTTTTCCGCGCCTCGACGTGCAGGTTATCACTATTCGACGGTTCCCCGACATTCTGCCACGTATTGGCGCTCTGAATGATCCTACTCATGCAGTGGAGCACAACGCAAATCAGTCGATGCGACACGATGACTCGCACGCACGCTTCAACACATCAAGGAGAGCCCCTACCAGTGAGAGCATGGCTGGGAGTCGGCTCCAAACACTCAGAGATCGTTGACGTCATCGTTACTAGCGTATCGTCACTCAGGATGGTCATTTGTGGAATGTAACACACAAAACACGTAGCACTACTCTCGATGTCGCAGGGCGGTCTATTTTTTTTGTTTTTTCTCCTTGGATTTTCTACGCTGTTTGACGCCGAAATAAAATAACTTCCACGCGACGGACGCCATTCATATTTGGCCAAGAAGACCTATGCATGCCAAGCGATCGAATGATGGCCACATCTCGATGTTGAAATTTGATGCCGGAGCTCCTTTAACGTGCACCCGAATTTGTGTACACAAGCCTGCAACATTTCCGCCTCCATCGGAAATTCAGCCGCCACAGCCGGGATCTGATCCCGCGACCTGCGGGTCAGCAACCGATTACCTTAGCCACTAGACCACCGTGACGGGGCACTGATGATGATCATAAACCTCTTTTCTGGTGACATCGCACTGCGGGGCATGGACTAAGTGTGGTGGCAGGATTGATTGATTTGTGGGGTTTAACGACCCAAAACCACCATATGATTATGAGAGATGCCGTAGTGGAGGGCTCGGGAAAATTTTGACCACTTGGGGTTCTTTAACGTGCACCGAAACTGAGCACACGGGCCTACGACATTTCCGCCTCCATCAGAAATGGAGCCGCCGCAGCCGGGATTTGAACCCGCGACCTGCGGGTCAGCAGCCGAGTACCTTAGCCACTAGACCACCGCGGCGGGGCAGATGGTGGCAGGATGTAGTTAACAGCAAACACCCTGTACTTACGGACCGATCTCGGCAATCTTGAAAAATACTTGTATCTAAAAATATACGATGTTATGGGTCAATGCTGCGTATGTTCCGGACTCAGCGGTGAGAGTCATTTCACCTCTATTTTTTTCATTTGTTGTTTCTAAGTAATTTCTTGGATAAATGTAATGTAAGTAGTGATTTCGAGAAGATATAAACGGCTCTAATATATATATATAGATATATCTAGATATATATAATATATATATATAGATATATATATATATATATCTATATATATATATATATATATATATATATATATATATATATATAATATATATATATTATATAGGCGCCAATTTCCGAAGTTTTTACATATAAGGAAATAGCAAAAATATAAAAAAGTAAGACATAGAACCAGAAATCCCCCGATTGCATTTTCTACGGACGGCATCATTTCGATTATAGAAAAGATTAAGCTTTCTTCTTCTGCAGGTGTGGATGACATTAATTCAAAACTTCTCATAAATGTTAAACATGTGTGTGCCGCATACCTTACATTGTTATTTTCGCAGTCATTATCATCAAGCATTCTGCCAGCAGACTGGAAAGTAGGCAAGGTCGTTCCAGTCTACAAATCAGGTAACAGAGATTCTCCACTAAATTACCGTCCCATATCTTTAACAAGTATCCCCTGCAAAATCATGGAACATGTCATCTACTCCCATATCATCAACTTCTTGGACTCAATGCACTTTTTTCATCCTTCTCAACACGGGTTCCGAAGGGGTTATTCTTGTGAAACGCAGCTGGCCATTTTCATTCATGACTTACATTCTAACCTTGACTGCAACATTCAGACCGATGCTCTTTTCCTGGATTTCGCTAAAGCATTTGACACTGTCCCTCACAAACGCCTAATTCTTAAATTATCTCTGTTAAATCTAGATCCTAATGTACTTGCATGGATAACATCTTTCCTGACTAATCGTTCCCAGTTTGTGTTTGTTAATAATCACTCATCTAACCGACTACCTGTAACCTCAGGTGTCCCGCAAGGGTCTGTCTTAGGGCCTCTACTCTTTTTAATTTACATTAACGATCTACCATTGCATGTATCATGTAACTTTCGTATGTTTGCCGATGACTGCGTAATCTACCGATCAGTAACCAACATTCATGACCAAACACTAATTCAGCATGATCTTAACAACATACAAACATGGTGTGATCGTTGGTTAATGAACTTAAATCCTAATAAATGTAAGCTTGTTTCTTTTTCTCGCCACCGTAACCCTTTTGAGTTTACCTATTCCATCACTAATGTTTCCCATACAATCAGTTCAATCATTCAAATACCTCGGCATCACCTTGGCTCATGACCTGTCTTGGCGTCATCACACTACTAACATCATCTCGTCTGCTAATAAATCACTCGGATTTCTCAGACGACACTTACGCCATACTCCGCCTCACGTCAAGACGCTTGCGTACAAATCATTTATCAGGTCCAAACTCGAGTATGCATCTTCCATCTGGAGCCCTCATCAATCATACATCATAAGAGAACTCGAATCACTTCAAAATCGGGCTACCAGGTTCATTCATTCTGCATATTCGTACGATATCAGCATCTCATCTCTAAAGGCGGAATCAGGTCTAGAAACCCTTGCTTCACGCCGACAGTGTGCCACCCTCTCTCTTTTTCATATGTTTTATTTCAGTTCACTGAATCATCCACCGTACATCACGCCCCCTCCGCACATATCCCATCGCACTGGTCATCCGTTACAAGTCGCAATACCACGTACCCGGACCACTGTATTCCAAGCCTCCTTTTTCGTAAGAGCAGCAAAAGACTGGAACGGCCTTCCTCACGCCATCTGTACCATCACTAACCCATCTATGTTTGCAGAAGCCATTAAAAACACCGTTGTATAGTTCTCTTTTTTTCTTTTTTTTGTTATGCACCACCCCTTATGTAATACCCCTACAGGGGGTCTTTAAGGAAATAAAAGTGAAGTGAAGTGAAGTGAAGTTGGTATGAGCCATGGCAGAGGCAGCAGCATCATCACAACACCGAAGATTATGTGCACTAACTCTCTATTCTCCGCAATCATAGCACAGAATATTCCATTTATGCAAGTCGGGTCGGGCCTTATTCTATTTAAGCTACTTTTTTTTAACGTACCCGAGACCGCTGAATATTTTGTTGCATTCTGCGGTCTGTTCGCAAAGCAAATGCCTTAGGCAATTCGTTTCATCCTACTGGTCTCGCAAACACACCTACAATAATTCTTTCAATTGGGGTGTCATCGCTGGAACTCCTTCAAAGAGATGCACCTTAACGTAATATTTCATAATACACAAATAATTTATTTCGGAAATCAGCAAATATTATATATTGATACTTAATTTAATCTGTTATACTGTTATTTTATCTCATATTTCTGATCGCTTATAGATATGCGTTAAAGAACCCAGGTGGTCGAAATTTCCGGAGCTCTTCACTATACGCTGTCTCTCATAATCATATGGTGGTTTTGGGACGTTAAACCCCGCATCATGTATCAATCAATGATTACGCTATGGTATTATAAGAGTATCCCTTATCAATAGGGCGATGAAAAACAATTGTAACAACTCCTGTTGCCCCTCCCCTCGCGGGGCTAGGATTGTCGTCCGCCGGATAACCAAATAAAGTCTTTCTCACTCACTCCTGCCGCTTGGCCAACTCCCGGTAGTGGGTATGAGCCAGTGGTAGTGGGAACAAGAACACATCTTCCCAACGTAAGTACGAATTGATGAATGATTAGATGTCGGTCATTACATATAAAATTCGCTGCTCTTAATTGACCGATTTGGGGCGAGTTTCCTTTAGTTGTAGAGGAAGTTTTTCGTACTCAGAAATACTTGGAAGCCCGATCGATATTCACGAGGTGTTCGCATTAGGCCGAAAACAAGCACCGATTTTTCTCCGCGTGGTCACAAAGGCGCTTGCACTAATTGTCGGTAACTAGTCGCGCTGTAAGAACGACATACCGTATACTTAGGAAAATTAACTGACATGTTATTTATCGATCATCAATGTGTGCAAACACTAAATTCAGTTTTTTTTATTTCATTGTAAAAGTAAGCATCCCAAGTGTCGTAGTCATGACCGAAGTTTCCGCGATCGCTACATCAGCAATTTATTATATAGCAGAAATTCTACCACACTGTTATAATCATTTCCTGAAGCATGATTAACCAACCTTTGAGGGAGGTAAATATGCTTACCGTACCACAAAAATCACGTGGTCCAATAAAGCAGAAAGTACAACGAAATGTTCTGTCGTCGGCTCTATTTGACCATAACGATCATGCACGTTATGCTTCGCAAACTACTAGTATCCTCTTCGTAACTCTTTGTAACAGAGTGTATCTGTCGGACGCTGTAACATTCTGCAGGAAAATAGTGTTGAAGCATATATATGAGGAAAGTTAAAACAAGAGAACGATACCCAAGGATATGAAAAGGTGGTACATTAAGGTTAATTATCTGGAACGGGGGTCTCAAACATGTGGCCACAGCCTCACAAGGAATGAGTTCTGGGATTTTGGTAAATCGTATTCGCACTGTTTTCCCGCCTATTGCGATTCTTAGTACTAGCTTTGTTCGGGTAATCTGAAGGCACGGGACTGGCCTGAAAGAAAACTTTCTTTTTTTTTTTCTGAAGCACCCTATGTGGTCACTATGTGTTAAAAGATAACCGCGTAACGAAATGCGTATATATTTCAGAATCAACAACCAAATTTTAGTTATTTTGGAAATCGGTATCGATGTGTTTCTCGAATACTGAAGCACGGCCGCTGGATTAAAGAGCTCACGGGTGCTTTTTCATCCAGCGGCCGTGCCTGAAGTCTAGTCCCCTTAGGAAATGGTTCATATCAGAGATAATGGAAAGAAGCTCTTTCAAGTAGCAACTCGTCCCCACCCATCTCTCTCAGATTCCACCTTCTCCAATTTGTCAGCCCTTGGGGGACTAGTTTTGTAACTACGGTCTGATTGATATGTGGGGTTTAACGTCCCAAAACCACCATATGATTATGAGAGACGCCGTAGTGGAGGGCTCCGGAAATTTCGACCACCTGGGGTTCTTTAACGTGCACCCAAATCTGAGTACACGGGCCTACAACATTTCCGCCTCCATTGGAAATGCAGCCGCCGCAGCCGGGATTCGAACCCGCGACCTGCGGGTCGGCAGCCGAGTACCTTAGCCACTAGACCACCGCGGCGGGGTTGTAACTACGGTCTGCTAGTTGTGATGAGTTTGAGAGCCCTGGACTGAAACATGGTCGACCTCATCGAATGCTCAAATATATATGACTGAGTATATGGGATCAAGCTTGTGAACTGGCGGGTAATTCACCGCCTGTTATAAATCTTAGGTACGGAGAACACCTGTATGCTGTTGAATAAAATGTACGATAGTACGAACAATCAAACAAAGTCCAAATCGTTAACAACCTTCGGAAACAGGTCGGAGCCGGTGGACGGCGATCGCGATGAACTCGACAAAAGCGACAGGCCAAAGTTTGCTTATATAGATTGAAATGATTTTTATGATAGGCAACGTGAAGACGTTCTAGGCATTTCGGTCAGTGCAGAGGTATACCGGATAACCTACAGATGGCAGCAGCAGCACAACTTAATTCAAATGAGTCGAAAATTTATTGCGAATGTACTGACTGCACTCCGCATCTCTGCTGTCGTTAAAAAATAAAAGAAAAACGGTCAACGCATGGATGCTTGCAGGGTCTCTCAGCAGTGCCGCTTTACCATACAACAAATAGGAGATATACTGTTCCGTCGTGGTCGGCAGGCAGCTTTTTTTTTTTAATTCAGCCATCAAACGACTCCCAAAAACTCGTGTGAAACTACGCGATAGGCAAAATCTCCCCGGAGGCACTACGGATCCTAAATAGTGAAAAAATTCCCGAGACAGACAAATGATGGCAAGCCCTCTGGTTCTTTGCCCACTTCACCCCTATAGGCCAAACGGAGGTTAGTCTAAACGAGGTGGCACACGAATTGGCCCGAAGTCTCACATTCCGAACCAAGTTCGAAGAGGCACCCACTTTAGCGGGCTTCTCTGTGGTGGTGTGGGAATGGCTCGATTGGCTAAATAAATTCTGTGGAATCACTCAATACTATCGAATGCAAATGTGGGAGAGAGAGAAAAAATCTATTTTCGCATAACGTGGACATTTGCGAATGATAGGGCCCCTATTCCAGGGCTCCGCTGACTCTCGCCATCATTACTTCTGATGGTTCTGCCCAGAGGACCCGGGCCAGCCAGAGTCTCAGGGAGATGTCGAGGAGAGGAGCTGGGAGCTGCTAACAGTAACTTTTAATTACAATATTTACTGGTAGCGTGTTACATGATGGTGGTAGCATCGTGGAAGCTCTCGATGGAAGCATGATGGGGGCTTCTGGAAGCCTGCGAGAGCTTGTCGGGAGCGCCTCGGCGCTCGCATTTTATGTCCTGACCTTCCCAGGATTCCCTACAGGAAAAAAAAAACAATGGAATCCAGGACAGTCCAATAAAATTGGTCATCTTCACCTCCGCCCCGAAAGGGGAAGGTGAAACGCTGCCTCCTTCCCAACTCATTAAAAGGGGAAGAGGCACGCCCAGTTCAGCCCATGGCGAGGGAGAAAACACTGCACACCGCGTACGACACAGCACAGCACGAAGACATTTCAGTCCCACGTGGAAATCAACTCTGTAGACCGTTGCAGTGATGAGTAAGTGGCGCCAGGCAGACCACGACTTGAGGAAACAGCGGTATTAGGCACCACGGAGAACGTGGGAAATGCAGCCACAGATGGTTCTCAGTCGCTTGGCTTATTGTCCGCGGCACTCCGACGAACAGAGACGTACAGACATAACCACCCTTTTCAGGCCGTTTTCACTGTAAACAGCCTTTCGTCGCCAGTCGGTCGGGTAATTTCAAAGGGTTCTACCAGGAGAGACGGCTGCACCGCAAAATTCCAAGTATATACGACTTCCGTGTCGTTGTTGCTTGTGGTTTACCTCTGGGAGCGCTGTCCCGCAACCATCTCACGCCCAAGTGGCGCCATGTCAGGAAGGCCGATCATAACACTTTCTGTTGCACCAGCCAAAACTGATCCTCAAGGGCCAAGCTGGACAGCGGTGTCTCCCATTGTTCCTCTGTGTTGTTCATGCTGTGCTGTTTTTCATTGTGTAGTGTACACTCCCAAGTGATGTGAAAGAGAGTTGGTGTGTTCCCGCACCACGGATATATATCTTTGTATGCTGTGGGGTAGAATACATGTACCCTGTGTAAGATGGTGCGTGTTTGTCTGGAGTCTGCTTAAACACCGCAGATTCAGTTGCTGTGAGGTTCTTATGTATAGTGACGAAAGCACAAACAGGAACATACACGAACCCCATCATCATGAACCACACGCATTCCAAATTATATAGAACCGACCTATGCCTATATTGCAACGCCAGAACTTCACTAGATCACATACTATGGGCATGTCCAGTATCAATCAGCAATACTAGGGTCGCGGCCTTCAGTGAGGGCTTCATGCAACGTGCGTTGGCGGACTGCGTCGTTTAGTTTGGACTGGATCAAAAGCTGCGCGTGATCCACCTCGCCTAGGAAGCTATACCGGGAAACACGTTCTCCCCGTCGTCTCCTATGTAGCCTTGCACAGCGATGCGCCGGATATTAATAAAGTTGTCCCTCTCTCTCTCGCTCTCTCGCAAGTTGCTCATTACGCGCGCTAACGTGTTGTGTTGACCAGAGTGGCTAAACATCCTGCGTGTTGACCAGGACGGGGCCGTAATACCGTATGTATCGTATGCTTAAACCGACTCTACTAAATACTCTAATATGGCAAGACGTCGCTATACTTGCGTTTCTTTTCCGGGATATGAGCTAACCCGTGTCACCTTGGCGTCCGCATGTCCTCCTAACCAAAGCACTGCTCAGCGAAAAAAAAAATATTTCGCACACCACACGAGCACACAGCGAAGAAAAGCACAAGGACGTTGAGTGCGTTGTGTGCTCGGGTTACGTGCGCAAATACTCCACTATGCAGCAAAAACCAACTAGTCATCCCTGTTATGAAGACGCTGCAGTTGATTGTGTTCAGCAGACTGAAACGTATTCTAGAGTTTATATTGCAGGGACTGCTAGCCGTGGTGGCTGCCATTTTCGGGCGCCATGCAGTACTACAACAAAGAACAACCGGACGACGTCCGAGCCAGCGGACTGACGGGAACCCTGGTCGCGTACTTCGCCATCATGATCGTCATCATGTTCATCTTCTCCTTCGCTATCTTTGTGTACGCACGAAAGAAGAGGAACTGCGAGGAACTGGGCCTCACAAGCAGGGCGCTCGTTGTACGTGCTCTCCGGTCTTTGTCATCAGTCGACAAAGCGTTCAGCAATGCCACTATTCTTGCTTAGTGACAATACATATAGTCGCCAGGACCATAGAGTTTCTCAAAATTAACTAGAGGGCACTCTGGCGCTGCGATCATTCAGCGACCATGGGAATGATGGGTAGTACACACATTTGCCTAGTCTTCGTACTTGCGGGCGGCGAATCGTACTTGCGGCTTCGTTTATTGCCGTGTTTCGATTTTGTTTTGAAAGGAAGATTCAACCCTTTTGAACTACGTGACCCAATTTGCAAAGGTAATTCGAAAAAATTAGGGTGGTGAAGCGCAATCGCTGAGCATTTGCTGATTTTTGTTTTGTGAGAAAACAGCTCCAAGCCACACGGACACACACGGAGCCAAACGCAGGCCAGAAGTACGAAATTTAGACAAATGTGTGTACTACCCATCATTCCCATGCTCACTGAAGCGCCGTGCGTTGCAGCTCCCATAGACACTAGCGTCAGAGTTCCCTCTGGTGTATATTAAGAAACTCTATGGCTTGGACCGTGCGGCCGGACCCTCGTTATCAAGCTTTTTTGCATTTGCGATAAGTGCGATATAAAAACGGAGCCTGTCGGGCTCACTGTGTACTCTTAAAGGGTCACTCACCACCCCGCGTTTAAAGACGAGGGAGTGACTTTCTCATCTCCTTCATACACACGATGCGTCCTCTTCGCCCCTTAGTTCTTGAATGCACGGGAACAATACCGCCACTGAGCGTTAGAACCTATCAGGATTTCGCGCTTCTCGGCTGCACGCTGTTATCGCCGCTTGCGCAGTTGTAAACAAAAAAAAAAGTTTGATCGGTGGATTGTGCATGATATTCATGCGAGACAAAGAAGAAAAGATGGGCGGCTACATGACAAATTAGTTCAGGAGACCAATCACATGTGCTATTTTGCGTATACCAACGAATCGAGAGCATGTACGTTGTAGATGTCATGAGAACTACTGTCAACGTCATAGTAGTGCGCCAAGGACGAAAAATATCAGTAAATATTCCGCTCTTTTTTGTATTTCAGGAGCCTGGTGAGTGACCCTTTAAACGCGACAAAAACCACAGGCGTGCACAGGGTTCAATGGATGCGAAGAATAAAAGTTAGCCGAGGACGCGATTCTCGCAAAGGCCTGCCATGCTTTCCGAGGGTGAAGGTGGGAAGGAAACAGCCTTTTGAAAGCAACATGAGCGGTCGTTTGTCTCAATTATCGTCAAAAAACAAAAGCAGCCTTGACCCCCGGGTATTAAACTATGACGCCAGAGGTCCGACTAAGCAAAGGTGTGGGGCAAAACTGTCGCACCTCTGCATGATTAGACAAGGCAGCTGCACCCCCCCCCCCTCCCCTGTTTTCCGCACTGCTCATGCGCACGCCCAAGACGAAGTTATAGGCTGCAGGAGACGGAGGTCAGCGGGACCAAAGAAGGGTTATATGACTTTTACGTACTTTGAAAGCGACGCACCTCAACCCAGCTAACAGCAACATACTCCTTTAAGAGAGACCAATGAGGGAGGCCTTGAAAAACAAGTTCTCTAAAGCATCCTTTTGAAGTGCGAGCCGTGACGTATATATGTGAAAACCTCTACACGAGTTCTCACGAAGCCTCGCAGAACCTCGTTGATGTTTTAGTAGGGCGGACCGGAACATCTCGCCAGCTTTATGGTTAGCATGCTGAAACTTAGTTCGTATTTATGATTTCGACATATTGCCTGTGCATTCTTAAAAGAAACCATACAGTGAGTACTTAGATAATAAATAATTGTTTTTAGCAAAAATCCTCAACAATTAGGAGTATTGCGTGTTTTACTACGGGAGAACAGTGTGTAGCGGACCCTACTTATGACGCCATCACACGTGTGTTTAGAATAAATTGTGAACGCTTTAGAGCATTAAACGCGCTCTATGGGAGAGTCACAAGCTGTCCCGGTAATGACAAGTTTCATGACGTACGCGTGTTGAAAAAAAAACTGTTAACGATTTAGAGTACTAGGTACTCTATTCTCGGAGGGCTGAAAGCCGTCCCATGGGCCCCATACTTGATGAGGTCGTATCAACAAAAAAATATATGGCTCCAGAATAGCATGAACCGTTGATGATGCGGTGCTCATGGATTCCGCGTGTTTAGAAAAAGTGTTCCACGATTTAGAGTTCTTCGTACTCAACTATGGGAGAGCATGCAGTCAGTCGTCCCGATGAGAAATAGAGATCAACAATGATAAATGGACGTTGAGCACGATTTTGATACCGGCGTCGCTATCAATTTTCAGCGTTACTGGACGAAAAGGGACATCCGTGTTCAGAGCCTCTCAGATCGAAAAATACCGCTTAAGAAATAACTACGTACTTTTGGGATTAACTACTGCAGTTACGAACAATACGAAGGGTATAAGCTTTCTGTCGTGCCGCAAAAAACTGGGTCTTTTCGAAGTTGTCCGTCCCTTTTACTCATCGGATTTCGAAGTATAGTTGCCTGGAAATGGGCGGTTCAGCGTAAGAAGAACGAAGAGGAGAAGGTTAAACGTGCTGCAGAGACACCGGGGCAATAGGAGGAACGTCTATAACAACGGCGCCTCCAGGAGGCCGATTGACTGACTATACGGTGAAACTTGGCGATAGTGCCACTGCGACTCGGACCTTCGAGACATACTTCTTAAAAAATCCGTTTGGACATGTGTTCGACTTCTGTGAAAGACACCAGACGCTGGCAATTAGTGCAATGCGGGAAAGGTTGGGTTAAGCGGTGCCCCCTTAGCCCACGCCACCCATATCCTCGAATAGCCGAGCTAATTGCCACTGCTATACACTTTTTTCTCACGTTATCACGCATCGTCTTTGGGTCTTACACTCGCTGAACAATTTCGAAACGGACACATATGGGCCCAACAGACAATCGTCGTTGCGTCGTGTTACAACGATTCGTGCACTTCTGCGAAATTTTCGTGCGGATATCTTGTATTCGGAGTGGAACAGGTGGACGTTTGCGCGGAAAGCTACTTTAGGTGTAACGCGAGTAACTCAATGGCGGCGAGGTGCAGTATAGATACGTATAAGGACGAGTAGCTTTGACGTTTATGTCGCGAAAGGGATACACGATGCTACATAAGCCGCAATCATGATATATTCATGCGGCAGCTGCGCAGAGGCAACCCTTCGACCACTGTAGCCCTGTAGCAAAACCGTTAGCCACCCGCAACTTTTGAAGATGCCCTTATATATACATCACTGCCATCTTGTGGCGATTTCAGGACCGTAGCTCCGTATAGGGCCGCTACCTGCCATTGCCGTCGAAGCTCCCCGGCGCGTCACCTCTCCCTACCGTATACCTCCTTCACGAAAGCTAGCAGCGAGATCAGGCGCATATTTGTTTGCGTCCCATTTCTAAGGAGCTTCGCTCATCGGCTGTATTCGTACACGGAACAAAGGCTAGTTTTGGTGGTGGTGTTGTTGGGGGGGGGGGGGGGGACTGCATTTTTCGCTTCCTCACTTTTTTATGTTCGTTCTTGTGTTTACATGTGCGCGCGTATATATGCATGTTCTCATATAACATGAGGAAAATCTCGGCGGCCGGGGTCCATTTCTCCAAACTACTCTTCTGGCAATGCCGCTGACGTTATTGATCTTGCCGTCTGCGCGCAGGACAGAGACGAACGACAAGCCACGGTGGGTGGATCATTCCAGGCGCCACCGCCGACAAAATCCGACTACGCCACTCCAGAAGCCGTCCGCACAACTGGGAGCGAAGTGTTGCAAACTTTCGCGAACTTGGATCATTGGTGAAGCATGCAATCGCTGCTTGTATGGAGTGCGATTCAGTGGCGACATATGTGCTCACTTGCCTCCATATTGACCCTTCTAACGCCACAAAGTGACGAAGGGCAACTACAAGGCATGTAGTTGCCCTTCAGTATAAAAAGAATACCGAGGGCAACGACAACTCGATCGAAACGCTGCAGAATTAATTCATCTTACAAGTTTTGCGAAGGCTACCTGCTTCATTTTTCGAAGGACACTCGCAGTCACTAATGTTCATTTCGTAATTACCTTCGCGAGTCTTGCCGTGTTTTTGTTCTTATCATGTCACATTGTTCTTCACTGTTCACGTCGTATTATATCTTTAGGCGCTAACGGGCGTCGACGAGAATGTTTGTATAAAGATTTTATTCGTTTTCATCAAATTTTCGTTAGGAAATTTCAAATCTCCTAGATAAACCTATTTGACTCTTCGGCCAAGGCTCCGTTCATTTAATCACCGTAATTATCATCATCATAACTATCATCATGGCCGTTATTGTTTGCTTGTACAGTTAGCGTCATACTTGCTGTTCTGTATCTCCTATACGCTGCAAGGGAACAAGCACCCAATATTTACAACTCAGAATAATGTCGGAATGAGAGAAACGCTTATTTAGTAGCGAAATTCACACTCCCGGCTGGCACTGTTACCCATCGGAAATGTGCCTCAGATGTAAGATTTATGTGCACGTCGTGAACTCCGGCAGGTCGAAAAGAAAAAAAGAAAAAACGCCAGGCCTGCACGGAAGGCGCAACACAGTCACAACGAAAGCTAGAAGAGCGGCCTTTCAGAGCCTTTTCAAAACACTCATTGATAACTACTGCAAGCACACTTGATTGGTACCCTCTAGGGCATTATTAAGAATTTTTTTTTAGTAGTAGGCTGCCATTCGCTATATGCTATCTTTCGTCATTCTTCTGAGAAGCGTTGTATCCGCTAACCACTTGCAAGAAATTTCGTGACAATTGATCGTGCAGTGGCTGACGACGTTGAGGAATTATAGCTGAAGTGGGTATGCGCCACTGTTAATAGGGGAACAAGAACAAGCTTCTGTGATGGGCTGAATCGTTGGACGACCCACTCGTTACGCTATTCGCATTGTGTTACGACTGGTTGTTTTTTCGCAGTCTTAAAACGCTTTATAAGTCGTTATAACGCGATTGCTTTCCCGACATGCCTAAGGCAAGTTTACAAATAAGTCCCAAGCACTGACGTGGTTCAGTGGTATGCTGGATTGGCACGCAGCGGCATGGGTTCGAACCCCTCTGTGTCATTGGTGCTAATTTCACGCAATGTGGTTACGGACACCGGTGGCGCCGTCGGCGGCAGCGGCGGCGGACAACGGCGCGTGACCGAAACCGAGTTGTGATTTCGTAACAGCTTTCGCTGTGAAATATTATTACAGGATCCTCTTATACGGCTTGCCTCGCAATCTTACATTATCTGCATGGAACGTAAAATCCCTCTATTACATTACTGTCGTTAATGTTAATCATGACAATTTCGGGGATCGCCCAAAATGGGTGGGTTATTCCGGTACCTACTAAAGGGCTTAAATTATAGGGCTGTTTTACAATAAATACTACATATCGCAATACCAGTGGGGAATTCCTTGAAGTACATACGAGTTAGCACTACGCCAATTTAGACTATGAAGTCTACCATGTGGCTGTATCCCGGAGTGGACTCCCAAAGTTCTTTCAGTTTTTCATCGCGCCGCGTTGCGCGAACAGGAACTATCATCATCACGAACGGCATGCATATCTCATATATGTTCGTCATACACTCTTGTCACGCCGCAGCAGCTTTGGTACATATTAAGTTATTGTCATGGCTCCAAGAGTACCAGGACCGTGGCATGTAAATCATGTCATACATAACATTAATATTATAATTTTCAAGCTGTTACCTGCCATTTATATTCTTAGTGCAGTCATGTAATGCCCTATATCATTTTAGGTATACATCCCAGTAATGAAACGGCCACGAGAGCACAGAGTCGTTGGTGGCTCGACAGATAGATAGATAGATAGATAGATAGATAGATAGATAGATAGATAGATAGATAGATAGATAGATAGATAGATAGATAGATAGATAGATAGATAGATAGATAGATAGATAGATAGATAGATAGATAGATAGATAGATGTGCATACTTGCGACGATGTATCTCAGCGCACTGCGCAAGAACGTGGTGCTGCGGAGAGGAAACGTCCCAAAACCACCATATGATTGTGAGAGACGCCGTAGTGGAGGGCTCCGGAAATTTTGACCACCTGGGGTTCTTCAACGTGCAGCCGAAAATCAGAGCACACGGGCGTACAGCATTTTCGCTTCCATCAAAAGTGCAGCCGCCGCAGCCGGGATTCGATCCCGCGACCTGCGGGTCAGCAGCCGAGTACCTTAGGTAATAGACCAACGCGGCGGGGCGGCTTGAAGAGTTGAACCCCTCTGCGCCAACGCTCACTTACAAATGTGCATACTCAAATATATAAATGATAGTATCTGTGTATTTGTGCGCACTTTACATTAATGTATGGCAACGCTTTTGCACGATGATATCTTTTCCAATAAAGGTAATCAACCAATCAAATTATTTAGGCTAAAGCCTTTAATGTCACGTGTTGGCGTCCGTCCGTCCGTGTCCTGGAACGGTGATAGCTGTGGCCTCCGCCCATATACTCCCTCATCAATCACGTGATTGCGGAGATAGTGTAAAACAATGTACGAAAAAAAGAAAAAAAAAACGAAATACGGCATATCCACGGAGTGAATGATGATGAGTGACGAGAAGCGTCCGTCTGTCTGTCCATCTCTATGGGGCAGCGCCATCTATTGTATGATAAGGGAGACGCTGTTTGTTATGCCGGAGGGATGAGGGATTGCCATAAGGAGCTCAGGCCCGAAAGAAAAGCTCAGCGCATCTACGAGATGATTGATGACGAGTGGGGCGAAGCGGACGGATGGACGGACGGAAGAATTGACTCATAGACACTTCGCCCCACTCATCATCATTCACTTTGGGAATATGCTGCGACATCTACCACCCACGGCGTAATTAACTTCGCCCCTAAAAAGATGGCAGGGGGGTACACATGGCATAGGCAGCCGAATGGCCAGAGGCTTTCGCTGAACGCACTTTAGAATTTGCAGCGTCTTTAATTTTTCCCTAAATGTTGCCGTAACAGAAACAACGAAAATCGACACATTTTGTTTCGTATTATTTCATGAATCATTTTTCATTTCCTCACGCCTTCGCAATTGTGGCGTGTGGTGAAAAAAAAAAGAACGATACACGAGTTGCGGCACGTGCTCACGAGGACCGTTCTCTGACCGCCAGAAGGTTGCTGTGATCCCGCGGTGTTCTACGTCCGGAATTCAGTTCATGTGGTTGCAGATTTCGTTTCTGCCTTAACGATAAGGCGCCGCGTCGGCCCGTCAGAGCCCACCGCCGCACACCTGTCGAGAATTCCCGGCGGTCCACCGAGAACTACATCGAGCCATGGCTGATTCCGTCGACGTCTCGGCTTCCGGTGACGGCTGCAGCTCGACCCGTCGTCGTCGGCACAGCGACGATGACGACGAGACATCACTGCGTTACATCCTGCGCAATCAAAACCTCTGTCTAGTCGTGTTTCTGATCGTCGGCGTGGTCACGGTGTCTTGCGCGTGCGTCGCCATCGTCGCCGCAGTGGTCGAGCATTTCTGGACGTCCATCGACTCTGACGAACCAAATGCAGCAGAAGGTGTTGCCGACGCCGGGGCAAACCCCGTGGGCTTTCCGAAACGGCAAGGCACGTTTTCCTCGGCCGAGTACGCCATGCAGCGGCAGTCCGAGGTGGACGCCGCGGCTCGCTCCGTCTTCTGTTTCGTCAACTTCACGGCTTCGCCCGGTTCTCCGCACCGGTTCGTCATGGACAACGTGTCGGCCGATCTTTGCGACGCCATCGTCTTCGTCTCCGTTGGACTGGACGTGCGGCAGCAGTGCGTGCGCTTCAGGCGACCCGTCGAAGACGCCCAGACGCTCCGGGACTTGGCGTCTCTGCCCACGCCCGTCTGGGTCTTGGTCGGCGGAGAACTCGCGGACTCTCGCGACTTCCCGAAGGCGGTGCGACAGAAGCGGACGCGGCTATCCCTGATGCACAACGCGGCTTCCTGGTCTCGCCGCACGGGACTCGCCGGCCTGATCCTCTACTGGAAGTATCCGACGTTGAAGCACCGCTCCAATTACAGCACACTCGTGAACACCATGCGCATCGTCTTCGAAAACAGAGGGTTGCGCGTGAGCGTCGTCATTCCCTGGGAGACAGCGAGGCGACGCGACGGCTACTTCCTGCCGTCTCTGTACAAGCGGCTCGATCTGGTCGTCGTGGACACGCACCGTACCGTGGACCCGACCTCGTTTCCGGTCACCACGTGCCAGAGCCCGATGCGGGCCGTCTTCAGGGCGCAGCACAACGGCCAGATGGGCCTGTCCTCGGTGCTCGACGAGCTATCCATGGTGACCGAGCACATGCTCACCAAGACCATGCTGAGCGTCTCGTTCGCCGGCGCCACGTTCACCCTGAAGCGACCCTGGATGAAGAGCGTTCGCGTAGGCATGAGCGTGCTCGGTCCCGGCAAGCCATTCGCTCACACCAACCTCTCGGGCCTGGCCAGTTACTACGAGGTGGCCGAGGCGCTGGCGCGAAGCAACGAGTCCTCGTCGTGGCGCAGCGTGACCCACGGCTTCTCTCGCTGTTCCGTGGCCCACTGGAAAGACCAGTGGATCGGCTTCGAAGACCGTGCCAGTCTGCGTCTTAAGCGCCCGGTGGTGCGAAAGACCACGGGTATCGCCGTCTGGGACTTGTCCATGGACGACTTCGCGGGGGACCTGGGGTCCCCGTGGCCTCTACTTCGCGAGGCTCACGACGTGGTGCACGGTTGAGATGAAACGTTCAATCACTTTCGCTGGATAACGAAGGACGTGAAAACGTTTCTCTAAAATAGTTTTTCCCCGTATTTGTTCTTTAGTTTACACGTCCATTTGAAAATTCCTTCGCGTTTCTCAGTTGGAGATATCGCTTGGCATCGCTTCTTTAATTCTGATTAATGTATCGCCTAATTACATATTGCATTACTGCGTATATTTCATGTTTCAAAGGAAAACATTTTTCTTTCTCCTGTGCGTGCCATAAAGGTACTCGCATTTCGCATAACCATCGTACGTTTCATGATAAAAATGATATACGCCAGAACCCAAGCTTCTGATGTGCACCTTCGTTTACCTTAGTTCTCAAATAATCATATGGTGGTTTTGGAACGTTAAACCACACATATCAATCAATATCGTTTACCATAGTTAGCATAGGCGTAGCTAGAGTGGAAGGGGCAAACAGTTCATTTCTCCCGAATTTTTTAGAGGCGAAACTACGTAAGCCTTGGGGCGTGCGTCCGCGATTTATGCAGTAGTAGTAGTCGTCGTCGTCGTAGTATTAGTAGGTAACCACCTCTCATTCGGTTCTTCGAATGTCCGCTCGATGGTGGTTTGTTTACATGACGGATATATGCTGAAAAGATGCGAGATGGCGGTACTTTGAGTTGGAGTGTTCACTAGACGGACGCATGGATGGACGCATGGACGAACGCATGGACGGAGGGACAGGCGCAGGGACGGACGGAAGCAAGAACGAACTGACGGACGCTTAGTCCCACTCATCATCCAGCACTCCATGGATATGCTGTGATTTTTTATAAGCGTACACACAGGCAACACACAAACGCACATTACATACATACATACATACATACATACATACATACATACATACATACATACATACATACATACATACATACATACATACATACATACATACATACATACATACATACATACATACATACATACATACATACATACATACATACATACATACATACATACATACATACATACATACATACATACATACATACATACATACATACATACTTGTTAAGGGGTAGGAAGCCCCCACTTCCCTGAAATGAAATCCTGGCTGACGAACACTTTCATTTAATCAAGCCCTATATATGACCAATCTTAGGGGGCAACTATGAGGGATACTTCATATGACATGCCTACCAATCCAACATCACGTTGACGAAGTGCAAATGAACACTCAATGTTGCGTGACAGAGAATGCGGAGACAAGTTGGACGGCTCGTATACATTCAGATCAGAGCAACCGCATCGTTCAGAGCGTACTGAGCTTTCGCTAAACAAAAGAGAAGCTTTTTGCCGCAAAGCCGTATCGAAAACGAAACCACTCGTTCTGGGACGTTTTCGTTCGGAGCAAGAACCCTTTAAAATGCTTCGCTCGAACACGTCTCATACGCGCGGTTTCGTGCGTGTCAAGAGGTCGCGCCGAGTGCGGCTGTGTGCAGATACCGCACCGCGAACTGAAAGACGAAGCGAAAACGGGGAGTGCGAATACGTATGCGTGTGTGCATATCATAGCTGCTTCGTGCGAACTTAGTGATGCGCACATATCGCTCCGAGAAATCAGCGTGGTGCAAGTCTCTTCGGCAGCTTGTGTCGCGTGTCTCGTGAGTCATGGCCGTCAAGAACTTTTCCAGGGGAAAGCTAAGCTCCTGTGGCAGCTTTCTTTCTTTCTTTCTTTCTTTCTTTCTTTCTTTTTTTCTTTCTTTCTTTCTTTCTTTCTTTCTTTCCAAGTTAAGCTGAACGATATTCCTCTTGCTCCCGAGGATTCGATTTCCTTGTTTCGCAGTTTGCTTTACATTTTTTTTACAGGTGATCTTATCAGACTTGAATTGAGTGCCGCGTTGAGCTCAGCAGTGCATAGAAAAAGAAACAGTGGCAACAGCAAGCTGTACTTTGAGAACCGTTTTATAGTCAGAGAGAACCGTATATATAGTCACGCAAGAGACGACAGAAGGCTCTATGCAGAATTCGTGAATGCGCCTTGTTGCGAATTCCTTCTGCCTTATACGGATAACCTAAAACGAAGGCTTCAGACCTTCTTTGCTTTCCTCTGAACAGGGAATATCTGTACGACTCCTGTCAAAATGCCCAACGTGCACATGGATTTCTGAAGTAGTGGTTTGGGTAGCATCAACCTGAGCGTGATAGGATGCCACGAAGATTTGAAGTTGAAGGCGTCTCTGTCTTCTACTAACAAGTTCTCTTTGTCTCAGTTAGAAGACAAATTTTGCCCTCTTTTGCAGTCAAATTCGACGGCACCCTATTTCCAGTGACATGAAACTGAGTTTAGCCGCCGCTCTTTCTTTTGTGTGTGTGTGTGTGTGTGTGTGTGTGTGTGTGTGTCACTCAATTTTTTTATTTGCGGTCGTGCCCCCCCCCCTTTTTTTTTTGCCGTGCGCAACCAAATAATGGCGTCGTTTTACGTGCGAGAACATGGTATTATGGTGTCGAGTGTACTCGGGGCTGCCGCATCCGAAACGTGTTCACTTGGAGAGTGCGTCACACATTCGTTTACACCGCAACTCAAGATGTACGACAGGGTCGTGCTTCTGTGGTGTGAACCTCAGCTATGGTGAAGCTTGCGTGGTCGCAAAGTGCGACAAGAAACGCAAGAGAAGCAAAAAAAAAAGGCAATAACGAGAACGTGACACCGGGTAGTCCTCACTTTTCATTTGGGCCTTCAACATTTCATGTGAGTGTAACATTGCTTTGATTCCCCAAATAGCCTTTTGGTTCTCCTAAAGGCTAATGTCCTAAAATACTCTTTATATGGCTCAAAGGTGCTATAGATTATCGAAACACCTGTGTGAAATGATAGCTATATGACTAGCTGATTGAAAAGGTGTTGAATGTCAGACTAGCTTTTTGTGCTTGTTTTCTTTTTCCTTTTAGTGCTAGATACCAGTTAAACTACATAACATTGATATTTTTGTCTTTTAGTTCATTTTATTTATCTCGATGAATTCTACATGTGTGTAAACAAATGCAGAATTTATTGTCGTGTTGTGGGGTCTTAAGTGGAGAGCACCACGCTCTTGGAGTGAACGTACACAGTAGACGCGGTTGGAACGAACCAAACACACATTTATTTAACTCTTTTTATATCGACGATATCGTCAGCCGATTTATTATACATCAATTGTGATCCACACAACCTTACACAATATTACACAACATTCAACAACGTAATAAACCCAAGAACACTCTCGAGACGGTTTCACTAACATTTGACTTACCACGAGGGCCCCCGGTGCGCCTCTCGCGGTGCCGCGCACCGGGTACATACTGCTAGAGACAACCGTTCGTGTCAACCGCCGCCTGCCTAGAGGTACCCGTACACCCGCCAGAGGACCGCTTCTTTCTCATCTGCGACCACCAAGGCTTGCTGCCAGGCGTCACCGCCAACGCTACTGCTCTAGAGTGCCTCGATGCGAGCGGAGTGCGCGGGCATCAAGGCACCCTATACTGCTCTAACAATTATGACGACGATAATGATAGGGGTGTTGGTTATAAACGCTCGCCAGCACAACGCCACCTAGCGCTCAGTAGTCGTGAACCCAAAATGCGGCCTATGCGCAAAACACGTGCGCCATGAGGCGCAACCAACTTTACAGGAGATGTTAGCACCCACTCAATGTATGGTTTCATATTCGTAGATGTGTTTCTGCTGTTGCTGTTGCCAATGATACAAGAACCAGAACCCAGTTCTGGTAACGTTGGCCGCTGATGTATGGGTGGCACGGTCTAGTCAGACAGTGTTTGCCTTTAGCCGAGTCTCAATAGACAATTTCAGCGATTGTTCTTAATAAATTAGTAAGGAAAAAAGTTTAAATTAACAGATAGCTTCTTTAGAGCTATATACCAGCATGCCATAAATATCTAAATTATGCGGAACCCGAGTATCCTCACTGGCGTTTAATGGCGGTACAAGATACCGTGGCTATACATAATAGATGGTCAATGTAAAGCTGTGCAGCGCGAGCACTTCGTCTATGAGGTATTCGCTACGTTGTGTGTGTGCGTGGTTGGGCGCATATGTGCACTGGTGGCAATCTGCCACCAACGTACGCTAGGTGTCTCGGCAGCATTTTAAAACGGACAAAAGGTCGCTTCACTGGCCCGCTTTACTGTGGTTGGGTACCAGAAACGTCATTTTTAATGCTTTGAACCTTTTCATTTTGGGCGGCACTATTTCATTTCGTTTGTATTCACACTTTTTCCCGACCAGATGATGCTTCGTCAAGCCATCGATTTCATGTAATCTGCAGTTGGATGTTTCCTGACTGGCAGTTTTTATTTTTCGCCATTTTTCAGTTACAAAGGTGTTTAGACGATTGGCAATCGACCCCCGATGATATGGACGTTTTGAGGCGCGAAAAATTATTTTACTGGGGTGTAATTACGTTATAGACACGATGAAACACCCTTAAGAGTGTAAACTGGTCAACTGTGCTCCGCAGCGAACCGTGTGAAGTGCACATGCACTGCAGCCTTTACAGTGAACGTGCACCGCCTTGGCACCTGAGGAGTTTGCTGGGCGCCAAGATGGACTGGGGCGAATGTAATTATGTGACCTAAAACTTGGAACCATTGTTCGGTAGCAAGGCATAGGTGCAGTTAGCGGCGAATCAATAAAAGCGCCTCCATTGTGCCTCACAGCCTTGGGAAACACGAGGCTTTATATTGCCAGAACCTACCTCGTTTCACAACAGATGTCTCTTTAGTTCTTAAAAATGCCGCTCGGTTTCCAAGCTGTGCTGCGAAGGAAGTTTCTGGATGTGGGTGTTTCGGCCATGCGAATCACGAATCGATTCTTCGTGCCGAATCGCGCAAGCCTCGTTTCGTGATTTAGAACGTCCCAGCAAAGATGGCACGGCGCCCTGTCGCCCATTCGCGATATATGCTCGCCGCGGAGGCGACGCAGTTGCCTGCGCCGGGACTTCCTGGAAGCCCTTGATGGTGCTGCACGTCCTCGCAGACCTTCCATGGACGTGTCTATATGCTGTCGTGGGTGTCGCGCCCGGCTTTTTGTGTATGCGCATTCGTATAACCTGCATTTCAATACCGTGCCCTTGTTTTTCTTCCCGCTCACGCCTGGAAGTTGTGTTTGCCTCGCCCGTCGAGTGGGAAAGCCGGCTAAGATATAGTGTGCGCACTGTATACCACCGCCTCGTGTTGCGCGGGGGCTTCGAACAAACAGTGCCTAACGCAGTGGCAGCAAAACCATTGAACTGAAACACACCCCTGCCATCGCGAAACTGTCTAGAGTTCTGTATTGTTAGTCGAATTGGCTATTTAGCGAATCTTCTTCGCTCTTTTACTCCCATAGCTCAATAAACTCGAAGACTTATGCCATCCAGCATCTTCGCGACGCCAGTGACATATGCAGCTTTCGTACGTGTGAGTGTTGAATCATCATCCCTTAAGACAAAAGCTATAGAGCATTTTGGTATTTCTTATATAGTGCTTTAATATCCGGAAAGCTATCCTATTGTATACAGTAAGCCTGATTGATTGATTTGTGGTGTTTAACGTCCCAAAACCACCATATGATTATGAGAGATGCCGTAGTGGAGGGCTCCGGAAATTTTGACGACCTGGGGTTCTTGAACGTGCACCTAAATCTGAGCACACGGGTATACAGCAAGCCTACCACTTGTAACGGCTATAGATCCTCATCAGTTCTCGCCACGCCTGATAAATCACACGGAGAGGTGTCAGGTCCTTTGATGTTTTTATTTGCACCAAGGACGTATCGCAAACAAAAAAAATTACTGTGAAAATTGGGTTCAAAGCATCTGACTGTGTTTTTTACTACTCAAGTAAAAATGCTCCTGCTATCATTAAAGTTCGTTCTGATCTGCACAAATTTCAGAGTACTGGACGCAAGGCTCTAAACACAACTAAGTGCAATTACATTGGTTTTTGGGTGAATGAGCTGGACTCACCGAACATTTATACGTTACCAACCGTGTAATTTTTCCACGTGTATAATATAAGCAAAGTGTCGTGGTGTATCTCTCATCCATCGCCTTTCGTAAGATGTGCTCATCCCGAAAACCGCGAATAAGGCCAACAGAATCATGGCCATTTTCCTCCCGCGCTTTCCACGCTTGCCCTGAAACAAAAAAAAAAAATCTATGTCTACACGTCATACACATGTGCTATTCTCGAGTAGGCGTACATACTCCGTAATATTTATCTATAAATCATAATAGAATTGCTGAAGCAGCACTTTTTGCGCTCGTTTGCCGTGATTTCACAGATTTCGATTGCATCAGCAACGTATGGTCTTATCGGTAAAATGAATTAAGTCGCACAAAGGCGGAGCTAGACAATGAACTAGCCAGGTTTCAAGCAACGTTACATATATTAAATATAAAAAAAAGCTGGGAGACTTTGAAATCAGTGATGTCACACTGAAGTTAAGGTGTAGACCCGTGTGTTCAGATTTGTGTGCTTGGGACGTTAAACCCCACATATCATCAAATCAGATTTGGGTACACGTTAAAGAACCCCGGGTGCTCGAAATTTCTGGAGTCCTCCACTACGGCGTCTCTCATAACCATATGGTGGTTTTGGGACGTTACACCCCACATATCAATTAAGGTGCTGAAATTGCGGTACAGAATTCCGAAGTTATATTCTGACCTTCAATTTAGTAAGTCAAATAACGAGATTAGAATCCCAAGAGGCTAATCTATCGTACTAAACTCATTTAGTGTCTATTTGAAGCCACAGTTTGGTCAGCTCGTTGGCGCCTCCATAGTAGGTGCCCAACGGAGAGGCACCGAACCTCGACCCTGCTTATAAAGGGTCTTCGGCGCCATCCAGTCTGATCAAGGAAGAGTGAAGTACATATACGGGGTTCATTTCGTTCTCTTTATCTTGATGCGCACCCGTCAAATGGCATCTTGCGCAGCAGGAGGAGGGTTGGCTGTCCTGGATGCTTTCTCCAGGAAAGTGGCATGCCTCAAGTCCGCTGCGCCGCCGATCACTGGCCGTCGCCAGAGGCGGACCCGAATGGTGGCCCAACACGGCAGACATCCGCGGCTCCCTAGAACACCGGCGAAACCAGTTTGTTTATTGGTGATTGCGATGCGCCGCTTATATTCCCCCTCCTTGCCCCGTCGGCGCGCACTTTCCCCCGCTGTCACTCGCGGCAGCCCTGGAGGGCGGCGGTGCAGCAGCTGCCGCCTTGGCAGCCGACACGCTCGCATTCCCGCAACGGGACACCAGCCGAGCGTTTGGCATCGCGCCTCTGTAGGAACCGCTACCGTGCGACCAGCGACGGCAGCAGGCAGGCGGCCCACCGTCGACGTATCGTCCGTGCGGGCCCACGTGGTCGACGTCCTCGCCAGCGGCGGATGCATGGCCGTCGCCGCGTGCTCCCACCGGCGACCGGCGCCCAGACGACGTGCCTCGGTCACGAAGCGTGGATGGGCGCCGCTGTTGGCCGCTCTCCGCCGTCGACGGTGTTTGGCGCGCGTCGTGTTGTGACTCGTGTTGTGACGCGGCCACCATGTGGTGGTGCGAGGCCGCGGGCGGCCGCGACCTGACGCCCCCGTCCGGATGCCGGTCGGCGGTGCTCAAGGGAGGCGCCCCCTGGGGATTCCAGCTGCAGGACAGGGCGCCCGGAGGACTGCCCGCCGTCGTTGTGTCCCAGGTTAGTCAGTTGATCGCCTCTCCGATGGCTTTCACTCTTCGTTACAACGTGAATTGTACAGTTCGCGTTCTCGAAGGCCACCCGGATCAGCTGTTTTCTTCGGACAACCCGATGTCCTGGCACCATATACCACATACGAGTGCTTTGACACTATAAGGCTCATCGCTATACCCCCCTCTTTCGGTCAGTCGAGTGCGAAAGAAAATGAGTTTCGCACTGAATTCTAAAAACAAAATAAAACGATGAAGCACTTTCTACACCCGTATACCTTTGTTTCCACGTCATCGCGGAGGTAAAGTTGAGAAGTAAGCAGTTTTCGAACGCGATATCAAAGGTGCTCGGCCACCGTTATCGTCAAAAGCGTGTGTCAAACGACGGAACATCTCCGACTTTAGTGGGGAAATTCGGATAATTCAGACGTGTCCCCTGGTCCCGTCCAGCTCATGCATTGCTTAATGACATCAAACTCGTTAATTCGGTCACATTCGGCAGTGACCCGGTTGATTCGGACGATTTTCGGAGAACGCTGAGCGCTGTGTATGTGCGACGCAAAAGAAGGCAAGTGCCGTTCGCAAACTAAACGACGTAGCGATGTTCACATCACTAATGTCATCAGTTTGCAGCGCACGAGTGCGGGCTCCAAGAATCCAACCATCGGAAGACGACGATACAACAAGCACGGAATTTCGTAAGGCACTATATAGCTACACAATTAATATATGACCCCTTCTATTTGCTTATTCATTTATTGGCCAATCTCGCCCGGAGTGGGTGTGAGCCATACATGTAAGTCATCGTTATCATCATCATTGTCACGCCTGTTCTTGTTCTCGTGTGTGCCACTGTTCAGGGCTCTACTCTACTGTACTCTTGCTCGCGTCTGCATAAATGGCTTCATACGAGACAAGTTGAGGTCTCGCAGCATCGACGTCTGTCTGCCTGTTCCCACAAACTAATGATGCCCATAGTTCTTTACACATGTGGCACTCAGCGAATTCGTCTTGACTTAAATTAATGCAATGCTCGAGTAATGTCACAAAACTGAAACATGGCAAGACCTGTTGACCTTTCAGCCGCGGTCAGAATTATGGCATAATACTTGTTTGCTACATTACGATGGATGAGCTTATCAGCTGCCGGCCATTTTACCTGTTATTGAACTGCTGTCACATGCGTGTGGTGGTGGCGTATACCTAAGAAGGGAGAGGAGCACAGCATGTGTCAGGCTAATTAAACACGGAAATCTGGCTCCGTGGTCACACTCAAAACGAAGTCGGAGGATGACAAAAGGTGCTGCTATTGCGCTACTCTAATGCAAAAAAAAAGAACTACAGGATTTACTTGTTTATCTATCAAGCAAATGAAAACGTATTCATGCGACAGAATTCTGTTTATTGTTTTCTTGATGTTTACAATTATCGGGCATTTTTTCTGGTGCGGTGGTATTTCTGATATTTCTGGTCCGGCGATTTTTCTGGTCCGGCTCCTTTATTTACACATTCGTCTGGTAAGTGCTGCCTTTCTGGTCTCTTCGCGCAGTTCCTGGGTATGCATATAAAATGTCTGTTACCTGTGGCATATACCCGCATACCAGTGGCACATACCCGCCCCTGGGAATGTGCCACTGTTTTTCGCAAAGCGTTTGACGACGTAAGCGACGAGATGATGACATTATTCATATCATGACCTGCGCGTCGTATTTGTCAAACCATGTTACCCTCCCGTACTAATCTTGTCTACCCTAAGTTGAAGGTGATCATGAGAGCACCCACCGGACGCATAGGCGGCTAAATTAAACAGACAGACAGACAGACAGACAGACAGACAGACAGACAGACAGACAGACAGACAGACAGACAGACAGACAGACAGACAGACAGACAGACGGACGGACGGACGGACGGACAGGACAGACAGACAGACAGACAGACAGACAGACAGACAGACAGACAAAAGTACTTGCAGTGCGCAAAGAAATGATTTTTATTGTTTTTATTTATTGATACTACAGTCTCAAGCAGAGACTATAGCAGGCGTGAAACATTATTACATGATATAAAAAAGGACACAATAGCATTCAAAGAATATATATGAAGTCAAAAATACAATGCATACCGGTAAAACAATGAGGCTAATAAAATAAACAAGAACACAGCGGAATTTAACAGCAAATAGTAAATATAAAATGCAAGAGTTCAAGAACAAGCTGAGTAGACACACAAAAAAATAAAATTTCAAGGAGAGAATTTGTCAAATTGAACGAAATTGTGCAATGAATTGGAAAGAATAATAAAAGAGAAGTATATTCAACGGTACTAACGAGCTACTGCTCATATTCTTCAAAAACGTCGAGGCATGTGTTGCAATATTGCCCGCTAGGTTATTCCAATCAACAATAGTTCTAAGGAGAAAAGAGCATTTAAAGCAGTTGTTTCGTGGATGTAAAGGTGTTATCGTGAAACAATGTTTTTGCCTCGTTGCGTAACCCTGAGAATAATTGATAGTGGGAGAGAAGTATATATGTTGTAATGTCATTTAACTATTACGTAAAATAATCTCAGTCGGCAAGTTCTACCTCTATTGCTAACTGAGGGCAACCCAGATCATTTGATGAGTTCAGTAACTGAAGAACGACCATATGAGTTATATATGTAACGAACTACTTTTTTTTTCTTTTGACTTTGCTGATATTTGTTTTGGTGTATGGGTCCCAAATTGGCACGGCATATTCAAGCATATATATAGGAGATATAATGGACCGGTATGCAAGGAAACGAATGGAAGGAGTTGATAAATTTAAGGATAGTCTTAAAAAGAACAATTTCCGCAATGCCTTATTCGTAACAACATCTATATGTTTTGACCATGATGAATTAGCCGTGAACCAAAGACCCAGGTATTTATATTCATTGACCTCCGAGAGAGTGTTTCCGTTTGCCCCGTAATGAAAAAAAAAAGTGGTTTCTTTTTGTGGGTTATTCGCATAAAGATTGTCTTGTCATAATTAATAGTCATCTGCCGCCCCGCCGAGGTGGTCTAGTGGCTAAGGTACTCGGCTGCTGACTCGCAGGTCGCAGGATCGAATCCCAGCTGCGGCGGCTGCCTTTACGATGGAGGCGGAAATGTTGTAGGCCCGTGTGCTCAGATTTGGGTGCACGTTAAAGAACCCCAGGTGGTTGAAATTTCCGGAGCCCTCCACTACGGCGTCTCTCATAATCTTATGGGCGTTTTGGGACGTTAAACCCCACACATCAATCAATCAATAGTCAACTGCCACTGATCACACTACGATATGATTTTTTGGAAGTTTTCATTTAACCTAATCTGATCCTCACTTGACTTGCTTCATAAATCACGCAGTCGTCTGCATAGAGTTTAAGCTTGACTATAATAACATTGGTGCTGTCATTTATAAATATCAGAAATAAATAGAGGCCCAAGCAGAGACCCCTCGAAGACACCAGAAACAACGCGAACTCGACCTGAGCAGGTGCCATTCAGGGAAACGTATTGGTAACGGTTCATCAGGTAAGCTCTAATCAATGCCAGATAAAATGTTGGCATTTTGCATTCAAGACGAAGCCCATTTCCATTTAAAAATGGAGAAGAACAGAACCGAAGTAAGCAAAATTAGACACAATGGGCGAGATCATGGTGGCCATGACACGCGCGAACCAATGCTTTCCAAAATATATTATTTTAATTCTGTAACAGGTGGTTCGCTTACGCAAGAACCTGCTTCTCGTTTCATCTGCGCAGCTTCGATGCTTGTGCTGTCGTCTCCGTGTTGTATGAGAACAGAGGTCTCCTGAAGTTGTGGCTGGCAGCCGCAAGTGCTGCAACGGATCATTAAAGAGCACCTGTCGTTTGTCTGCCCTAGTCCACTTCGTGGATTTAGCGTTTCATCCCTCCCCACCCCCGGTAATGATGCAACAACACCTATTAGCCCAAATTACTACCCTATCGAGGTTATAGTTTGACTGATGTGCATGAAATGACCACGAATATTGTGCAAAAAATGCTTGAAATTGTGTTTCAATAAAGTTAGCGTCTCTATAAGTTGATGCATCCAACACCGAACAACAATATGTTGTGTTGGTTTTTATGTGATTCACATGTATGCTTTGCTCAAGCTCAGTTCGCAGTGCAAAGTTCCATCATTTGCCGAAAAGCAGTGGTGCGATATGACGTACATGGTATTGCAGCTCGTGGCTGATGTGGAACTTGATATGGTTTAGGTTTCTACGCTGATTCTGGGAGCTAGTGCCTTACAATAGATGCATTGAGACGTAAAGCGGAACTTATCATTAGACGCCGCCACAATGATGTCCATTAAAACTACTGCCTTGTGTCAAATGAACTAGTAACTCAATGATAGATTTGCAACTCTCACTACTCCGTGCAACTAAAGTGCAGCAGTTTACTATATTTACAGTAACATATCAGGAGAACAGGCAGGCTAATATATGCAGCATTTTGTTAAACCATGCATCTCTCCCTCTGAGCGCGTCTAAAGTAAGGGTCGACTGAGTGCTCTCGTCGATTGACGGATATACACGTGTATATATAGTTGTTTAGCACTTTAGAAGGCACCGGCGTGTCCTTTTCAAGCGCTCCTGAAATTTGGGTCAAGCACCAACGGAGGTGCGCTCTAGCATGACGTCATGAGCCGGACGGTTGGCGACTCCGACATCCGGCTCATCAGCGGGAGTGTTTCTTTAGCCGCGGCGGCAATCAGCGGTCGCACTTTGCTCACCTGGGCGGGGCCTCTCCTGTCAACTTATGTAATCTGCATCCAACGATAGGGTAAAAAGAAAGAGCGTAAACCTACACAGCAAAACACAGCAAAACAGTTAAAAGCAAAACAGAACACAACGCAAACAGTCCACAGCAAAACAGTTAAAACAGAACAGAACAGTTGCTTTACGTTTTTAAACGTATGTAAAGAAAGGTTGGTGTCAATGTGTGGAGCTGACCACTCATCAAATCTTGCACATAGTTGCCGTGACCAATCACAAAAAAGAAAAAAAAGAACGTAAAACCTGGGGTGGGGGGAATCATGCAGATTTCATAATCATCTTCTTCTTCTTTTTTCTTTTTTTATTCTTTTTCTTTTTCATGCTCGGTTTCAGTTTTTTATGGCATGTAGAGGAGAGTGTTTCTGCTCCACTAACGTCTCAGGCTATTTGTTGGGGTAACTGTCGCATTCCTTATTTTTAGTGGAGTAGAAGCGTGCAATGAGATTCACGCACTGCGATGACTACATGAAGCACCGTGACGACAGGAAACGCCGACAAGCCTAGCCTACAAGGTGCTTCGAGCCTATAGCAATACAAATAGGCACATGAACGAACACTAACACAATAAGCTCCGGTTCAATATGAAAAAAAATGATCACAAAACACAAATATTCGCAAAAAGAAAACTAAATGCCCGCTCACGAAAGTCCGCCAAGATGTTGCCACAGCTGATCATTAGGCACTTGCGAATCGTGCCTTATTCTAACTGCAACAGTTGCGTCCTTCGTCACTCTCCGTTAGGGAGCTTCCCAACAGGGTCATGCCACCGAGAGACCGCAGACTAGATTGTATGCTATACTGTTATAGCGACAGCTTTTAAATTTCGCCAAACGCTGCCCGGATTGGCCGAAATGATAATAACAATATTTAAATGTGTTTCAGACTGTATTTGTTATGAACAAGGACCCACGCGTCTAGCGAGCAGTCACGTGGGATTAATGTCATCGCCGATAGCGGGCGCCCTTGCGGAGGTATCACGCGCGCGCATAATGCGGTTTTCTGTGCGCAGCCTAACGCCCAGCTTGCATTTTTGTTCCCACGAGCTCGGCCGCGAAAGTAATTAAGTGACTTGGTTAGGTGGTCGTTCTTTCTTCACATGTTGTGCATACAGAACGGCGAAGCTATGCATGTCAAAACATTTCTTCGAGGTTGTCTACACGGACGTCAAGCCTACGCTGGTGAAATTCGTTTTGTTTAGTTTCGAGGAGATACGGCTGTGCCGCCGAACAAACGCCGCTGTGTTGGAGGAGTCGTGTCTCTACTTTCACACATACAAAAAAAAGCTCTTAAAACAAGCACATGCTCACAGAACACCGTACTTAACCAAGGAAAATACACCGCTGATACATTACGGCATGATCCTTCCAAATTAAGAGCGTATTTGTCCCACTGCTTGAAGTAAGGGAGCACACGCTTTATACTTTTTCTCTGGCGTTTTGTTTTACAAATTGTTTTTAAAAATAACTTTGGTATAGTTTTTCTATTCAATTACATTGACTCAGCGCGTGACACGTCCTGGTGGTGTGGACTACCCCATTTTCGTTTCAAGCGAGAACGAACAAGCGGATGTGACATCAATGTCGCGTACCACGCAAGAGTGACTGGCTGTGACTATCTGTGTGCGTGCTGCACTGTATACTGTCTTTCTCTCTCTTTCCTCTCCGTCTTTTGATCCCCTTCATCATGTTCGCATGTTTAGGGCAGCATAGTGGCTGTCCGAAAGTGGTTAACCTGTCTGCCTTTCCTTTTCTACTACTTCTTCTATTTGTACATAGGGGGAGAAACACACACACACGCACGCACGCACACACACACACACACACACACACACACACACACACACACACACACACACACACACACACACACACACACACACACACACACACACACACACACACGTACGTTCGATAATAGAGAAAGCATCCCTAGTCTCTCCACTTGGCCGAGTCCAGAAGACCGCGAACTTCGCACTCGATGCAAAAATGAAAGGGGTGTTATGACGTTCCCACCCTTCCGGGCGCAAATATGTGAATTAAAGATTTCAAGGAATGCAACATCAATGTTCCTCGACTGGTTGCCGTTGGCGAAAACCTGCATCACAGCATGATGTCTATGAGTGACTTTGGTCACGTACTTCACTCGTCTGTCGTGTATCGCGCCAGAGGTCGCGCAATGACCCACTCAAGACTTTTGCCGATGAACGCACGTGCATAAGAGCACTTAACTAATTTCAACTCCGGTAAGTACACCGCCAATAAATTGCGATATGAACCTTCAAAATTTGTTAAACTATTGGGTCTATTGGATCAAATAACCGAACACACTCCTTATCATTACTTGTGATTAACAAAAATCAGTTACATGTTTTTGTTTTTACACAAAGTTCCCCCGATATATTTCCCCTACTCAATTATCTCACACTGGCTGAAGCCCGTTACATCTTGCGATGGTTCGGTCCACCCCCTCTACTTTGCTTTCAGTTATTTTCGCACACGAGGAGAGAAACTCAGAACGCAGGAGAACCCGTTTGTTTACGTATACGCGTGGCAGCGCGCGTGCGTCATTGCGCGCGCGAGATTGAGCAACACTTAATTCCGCAACTCCCGTTACGCGTAAATGACTCCGCTTTCCTCCTTCATTCCTTCACGCGTTTGCCACTGGGTGGCGTTGCTTCTCTCTTCTCTTTACTCTCCTTCACTCGACGTTGGGGCTCTTCTTCGAAGTGTGTTGTTCCGACGCTGCTTCCTGGTCAGGCGCTGGCGCACACACGCGCAGTGCGTATGACAACACACGCGGACCGACCTGCGGCGGCTAGCGTGGCTCCCGCCGGAGCCTCATCGCGCCTTCGCCTCTTGTCACGACGATAGCTTCCTCGTTTTTGTCCCTAGATGGAGCAAGCCGCGTTGCGTGCGCTCGGCGAACGTGCATGCTCGGGGCTCTCTCAATTTCTTTCGTTCGCTTATTCGTCGTTTCTTTTCCTTCCCTAACGACGTCCTTGCTCCAAATGCGTCGGGATTTTCACTTCGTAAGCGCGCGTATACCGCTCAAGAATTGGCGCTGGTCGCTTTCTTTTCTGGGCGCTGTTCAGAAACAAGAAGGATTACAAAAGTTTACGAAGGGAAATGGCGAGAAAAGAAGGACGGCTTCCGCCGTCGCCGGTTGGCAGGACAGTGCGAATGGTTATGCAAAGTTGTACAACGCCGCACGACCGGATTTCGGTCTCTGTTCTCATCCTGGCCAGCAGCTCTCTTTTCAGACAAACAGAAAGAAATAGGCTCCGCCCAGTCGTTAACGCTGATGCATTCAGGCTGCATACGTGAAAGCGCAAGGCTTGCGTGTTCTCGCAGTTTTTTTTATTGAATGCAGGTATTTCTTCTCTTATCTCCCCCCCCTCCCCCATTTTCGTGGCTCACGACGTTTTCTCATTCTTGGCCAACCGTCTGGTTTGTTCTGTTTGCATAAGAAAGGTGGAAAGGGGGCAGTCTTGGGTAAGTCTTTCGTAATTACGGTTATCATGTTCATCTGCTTAAATACCTGTAAATTATTGCACGCCAGCGTGGCTAGAAGCCCCGATGGTTGTAGATGAGGCCGGCCTTTTTTAAGAGGAAGTTATCGAGTACCTAGCCGATGTTTCTACTTTAAAATGGTGCTTAGCAGGGTAGGGATCACGAGGAGGCTTCGCTGTACTGCGTGAAAGAAACAGGAATTTGAATGCTTAGAAAGACTGATGACGTCCGTTATTGTAAACGAAGCACACGCGCCATGCAACCATTTGTTTTAGGCGACATTAATGAGTTGTTGGCTCTTTTATTATGGACAGCCTGACATCACGGAATTCCTTTAAAGAACAGGTTCACGATTGATTGATTGATTTATTGATTGATTGATTGATATGCGGGGTTTAACGTCCCAAAACCACCATATGATTATGAGAGACGCCGTATAGTGGAGGGCTCTGGAAATTTCGACCACATGGGGTTCTTTAACGTCCACCCAAATCTGAGTACACAGGCCTACAACATTTTCGCCTCCATCGGAAATGCAGCCGCCGCAGCCGGGATTTGATCCCGCGACCTGCGGGTCAGTAGCCGAGTACCTTAGCCACTAGACCACCGCGGCGGGGCCAGAACAGGTTCATGAACACCCCTCTTCTTCACAGTTAAATTTTGTCTTTTTTTTTTCAGAAAAGTCGCCATTGGAAATACTCGCAACACAGCACAAAAGTTCGTCGTTCTGGATTTTCTTTTTCCGAGTCTCTGACGTATACAGTTTAACCCCAAGTGATAGCCTTGCCTTTCAGTCACAGGCTGGAGAACTCACGAACTGACCAGCTCATGCTGGTTTCAAAGTATTTTGAAAAGCCTGAGGTACAATGGTAGCGAGGGCAAGGGTGGGCACCTACTTCGTCAGATGTGGAGCCCATGCAGGTAGATGGGGTCGGGTGTCATGTTGTGCTCTGCACGCCGCGACAAAAAATTTCTGCGCTGGAGGGTAGGTGTCACTAACCCGGTGTGCCACCCCCTTGCTACGCCACTGACCACGTGTAAATGTCGGCGAGTGTTACTGGACGAGTATGCGAGTGCATTCGAGTGAAGTATTGTAGAAACGACCGTAATCATACATACGAATGTGTGTTCGTAACTGTGTATCATTGTGAACAGAAACAGAAGCGAGTACTGACGACTGATGATGTATGTACCAACATGAATGTGAAAGAGAATGCATATCTCTAGAAAAGAATGTTCACGAGCTAGAGTGCACTTAATTTTCATACCTATACTGTCAGAAAACATTGATCCTTCAGTAGGTTGAAAGAGAAGGAAGATGAGAAAGAGAGAGAGATAGAAATGAGCTTTAATTTGACCAGGCGTTTTGTACTTCAGCCCTAAGGTGGGTGGCCTATGGCTCGCTGTCGCGTCCCGAGCCCTGTTCACCAATCGCAGCTGGTTGTCAGGGTCTTGCGTCACCAGCAGAGCATCCCGCTAGTATTCGAATTCTTTCTCTGGATCCACTTCTTTTTCTTCGTTTTCACTATGGGGTGACGACGGTGGTAAGCCCGGATTGTTATTATTACACTCCATCGTGCACCATGTGGCGCAAGTTGTTGCGGGTGTCCGAAGGGCAAAACTTGCATTCCCGCCTTTAGGATATCTCATTTAAATTTTTTTTGTGGAAGACTGCTGTTTGGGAACCATCTTGCAACGTCATAAGAAGCATACGTTATTACGCAGGAGCAGTTTTACCGACAAGGCGACTTAGCGCCTGCTTTGAAGTCTGTCATCGTGGGGCACGTTCTCGTTTTGCATGCACGTCAGCTAATGTCGGTTCACGTTTTTTTTTTGATCTTGCCTGATATATACACAACTAAAACTAGCTACCGTTTTTCCTTACTGATGCGTTATAACGCAAGTTAGGACGTGGGACTTGTCTATGTTACGAAAGATTTATTTTAAAGCCTTCAAATAGTTGAGAGGGAAAGGGATCATTAGTTTATTAATACTACTATTAAGGAGTTGTTTCTTCGCCCAAGGTTAGCGGCTCCTCCAGTGCAGAAAGCCATTTGCGGTAGCTGCTTCCTGTTTTCGATCGACCAACTTGAGCTGACCTTTCAGATTTGAGGCTGCGGACGAAGCTCCCCACTATATGACACGACCTTCTTGTGCTTCGACCTGCTTTTCTGTGGCGTTCACCTCCTTATTAATCACAACCGTGATCGATTGGCCGCTCAGGTACTCCGCCACCTTGTGACAATGTGCATCCTGCCATGGCCTTGCAAATTAGCTTCGTCAGCACAAAGGCGTACTGCCGGGCCAATCTCGGAGGCCATGATCCGGCACTCTGTGGCAGATGAAGTAGTACTGAAAGTCAATTGAATGTAGCTGGTGCGTTATAACGAAATGCACGTGGACATAATCGTTTATCGCAGTACTCCCATCCCTGGTAAGTCGATGTGTGTGGCACACTTTACGCCACCCTCTTAGGTGACAAGGGCGGGGGGGGGGGGGGCGCCTTATGCTCATCTCGTGCGCATACCTGCGCACGTGGATGTTGGTTCGGAGACGCCGCCGGGAGACCAACTCCTCCATGCTAGAAAGAACTAAGAAAAACCGATATGTGAAGGCGCTGAGCAGATTTATTTCCAGTTGCGGTGTTTCGAACACTCTTATTTGTATTGTTATGTTAGTATGAAGACCTAACCGAAACGTGGGAGGCGAAGCTCGCCCTCGAGGACCTGGAAGAGCAACAACTCGTCGCCAGGGCCAAGAGGGCAGTAGAAGCCAGAGGGTTCCTGGACTAAGGAGCCCTCCCACCTCAGGGTGACACCGGGCATTGCTCGGGGCACTGTTTCAAAATAAACGTTTACTTCTCTCTCTCTCTCTATGTTAATATGAAAACGCAAGCTCTCAAGCTGCAGCGTCACGACAGCGATACGAGAAGACCGCCAGAGTTATTTTCTTCCTGACACTGCATTGCAAAGCTGCGATTGCAGTGACCAAAGGGAAGTCTTATCTGACACCTTTGGTGGCATGAATTATGGTTCAATTAACCCACCGATAAAATCTTTCTTGACCACCACCCTTTAGATTAGCGAGCAGTCGCGGCGGCCAATGCTATATGCGGTGGCCGAAAGGACTTGAAATATACACTTCGACGGTGTCACACAACCGGCCGACTTCAAGGTGGTGCTACGGGAGATTAGAACTGCTGCCTCTTGTTGTGCGACGCCTTGCCCACGCAAGCCTTGACTTCTAAAAGCCTCGCTCCCTCTTCTCTATTCTTGCACTTTGCAAAGCGTTCCTAGAGAGTGTGTTAATCGAAAAAAAGATTTTCTTTCCTCTCCTGGGTAAATGTATGAAGGTTCTATATATACGTCAGCTTTAATCGATGCCGAACAATAAATAAATAAATAAATAAATAAATAAATAAATAAATAAATAAATAAATAAATAAATAAATAAATAAATAAATAAATAAATAAGGAGAGCTGGCTATTGGTCAAGCCCTTCTCCGATGTCGACAGTTATCGAACCACCTTGACCAGCTTTTTTTTTTTTTTCAGTCGCTTTTAACTGAAGCTTCGCTCGCCTCCACGTTACTCGCCCATTGGCAGCGGCTGTTCTTCGGATGCAAATCAGCCACGCCGAAAGCTTTAGTTGGAGTTAGGAGCGCGCTTCGTAAACATAACTTACATAAAACAAAAGAACTCCGACGGAGTGTTTTAGTTCGGAATTCGTAACTGCTTCATTTAAAAGAAAAATATTGTAAAGAAAAAAAGGAATGTGGTTCGTGCTGTGCATAGCGGCGTGCACTTAGATATAACTCAGTGCAGTCTGGTCTCTCGCTGCATGCTAAGCAGACCGTGACCTTCCCGACATGCATCCGTCATGCCACTCGTTATCGTTCTCGCTATAGTGCCGTGCTTATCTCGTCAATGTTTTGACGGCTCTTAAACTCGTGGTCCCGCAATTCGGGACTTCCTGGTTAAACTTGATGTCGTTGTCGAATAATAAAGACTGCTCTTCTACATGCACTTACTGCAGCTGCGAAGAAACCATCGCGCACCTCCTGTGTGAGTGCACTCATTTCAACGCGCAAAGACAAGAACTGACTGCAGCTATGGATAGACTGGATGATCGGCCTTTGTCGAAACATAGGATTCTGGGTCATTGGCCGAGCCCATCCATAGCCCAGAAGGCTTTGAAAGCTTTGCTGCGCTTTTTGTGGACAACTGGCCTCAGGGACAGGCTGTAGTGTCCTATACGCTTTGATGTTGCCTTTCCTCTGTCGCATTTTTTTGTAACTTCTCTCTCTCTCTTAGCAACATTTCTTTTTACCATCTTTCATTCCCCTCACCCCTTTCCCCAGCACAGGGTAGCCAGCCGGTTTAAGAAGTGGTTAACCTCCCTGTCCTTCCGCTTAAACTTTCTTTCGCATTTCGATAAAGGCGAAAAGCTAAACGCCCATGCCCTTCGATTTAGATGGACGTTAAAGAACACCCCATGGTCACAATTTCCGGAGTGCTCCATACAGCGCCTCTCATTATCATATCGAGGTTCTGGTACGTAAACATCCGATTATTATTGTATTATTATTATTATTATTATTATTATTATTATTATTATTATTATTATTATTATTATTATTATTATTATTATTATTATTATTATTATTATTATTATTATTATTATTCATAGTTGCGTACATAACCATTTTCTTCATAATTATTTCATCATTTCTTCATAATTTATGTTTTGAGGTGAGAAAAGACAGAGGATTGAAGATTTATTCAAGCATTATACCTTTTCTGTGAGTGAAAAACAGTTAAAATTATCATTGGTTTGTGTCGAATTTATTAATCATTACTTAACAATAAATGCAGTTCGATGCACGGTTTACATTAAGTTTCATAAATGAGATTTGTTTGACGATATTTCTAAGGCCACTAGTCTGTAAAAAGCTGCAATCAAAACTTTGTATTTCTAACTTTTTGTTAGATTAAAGAAATTCAGATATGTACTGTAACAAAATATGTTCTTTCGCGCGATTTCGGCCAATCTTTCTGCATACGATATGCAAAGGCCTGCAACGTTAGAAACTATGATCAATTTACCATTCGCGTTGAATCTTGCGGTATTTCTGAGCGTTTTATCTGTTTATTTTAGTTGTGGAATTATTCAAGCGTGCAGCAACCAGCAGTATTTTTGCTAAGTGTCAATTCTCCATGTAACAAGCCTGTTCTATTTGTTGATCTTTGTTACTTACTTTCCTATCTACTTGAGCTATTGCATATCAGTCTGCAAGCGTAAGAGCTACGTCCTTAGTATAGTTTTTACAAAAGAAAAATAAAGAACAAGAAAACGCAGCAATATTGTGCATGATGGCATAGCCAACCTCCCGATTAACATCATTTCACTGGCGTAGCCAGTAGGAGGGCGTGATATTCAGCTTCTCGTCTGGGAATGTTTCAGTTTTGCATGTGCATGTACGCATACACTGACACATACAGATGCATGTACAAACATGCGTGAAGCATAATGAACCCCTCCTTTATATACCATACTTTCCCATGTTTAGCCCACGCTTGAAAAGTCGCCCAGGGGCACAGCTGCTGTGGCTCAACCATAATGACAAGGCGGTTTCTTAATATAGGTTCGTATAGGAAACGTACTACAGGATCAACGAGATTGACACAGTACACCTCGTTCTTCTCCATGTCGATTGGGACTTGCGCAGTGTGTTAAGCAGATCCTTCAAAATGTCCCTCGCACGCTTGAAGAATTTACACTTCGTATTCTCGAAGGCTGATCGTCTCAGCCATCCGCTTCGACTCTAAAGTGAATGATCAACGCTGCTACTTGGCTGAAGCGATCCCTGTGCTTTAGTGAATGAATATGGCGAGTGAACTGCGACCGTAGGTTATTAGATGTAGATGTAGATCATAAACTTGTGGCTCACATTCACCTTGGGGGATTGGCCAAGAATCAGGTAGCTTAACAAAGAAAAAGCAAAAGTATATATTTAAATACTGGCGAAAATAAAATTCACAGAAATATTAATTTTTTGTAAATTGTTTTTAAAAAAATTTGATGAATTAGTTCCTACTGAATGAAAAATAAATGATTGATATCAAAGAAAATTTTTCTATAGCCTACATGGGTTAACTGAGAACCTTTTGGTATTGAGGTTATTAAGTAACTCTCTTAGACTGTACAATGAAATATTGCACGGCCGCGCACACTTTCCCCTTGCTGTGCCTTAGAGTATGTGCACCTAGGGATAGTAAATTTGACGTTGTCAAAGCTAAGCCAAGGTTTAGTAATGGTATTTCTAGTGATACCTTTCTTTATGTTGAAAACTTTCTACAAGAGATCCAGAAGTGCTCCACAGTTTCCTCTTCACCACAAAAAGAACAAAGTGGGGAGGGAGTCAAGCCTGCTCAAAACAAATAAAAATTTAATGGAGGAATATGACAGCGTAGTCGAACGATTAAAACTTCCAGACATCGGCTATGAAATGAGGAAGTTTTCAGGGTGTCATTAGATGGTTGAAATACAAAGAATTTTTTAAAGATGGTGTGGAGAATTCTCGCATCATCATTTGGCCTCCGAAATCTAGAAGCTACTATAAAGGCTGTTGTAGGGGTAATATCGATATCTGGTCCGTCTAACGACGCTTTCGCTAGTGCATCAGCTGTTTCATTTAGAGTTATGCCTCTATGCCCCGGCACACATACTAATCGTACCTGGGGTTAAGTGATTCGATACTAGAGAGTTGAATTCGCCTATAATGCTTTAGAATCACCGGATGCCGTGAGCGCACTGCAGATCGACAAGGAGTCTGTTATTATTACGGCGGAATTCATTGATGTTGCCAGTTTTCGAAGGGCCAATACTATACGACTAAAGATTCTGCAATGAAGATAGGTTACGAACACTGTGTGCGTGCGTGCGTTACTTATTTTCTTTACTTTGTACATTTACAAGGAAGATTTTATACGTGGTGGCGGTCAATTGATATTTGAAAAAAAAAAGACTGCAAGCAAAAAAATTGCATACTCAATTACATGACATCACACAGGGCCCGTGACTTCCTGCTTGAGGTTCGCGCTGACTATCCTTTAAAGGATGTACTCATACAGGAAAAAACACTCGCAAGGTGGTGACATCACTGCGTTCCTAAAATAAAAGGGAAAAATAAAAGAAAGGAAAGGAGAGTAGAAAGTGCGGTTACTTTTCAGCATGTCGCAGATGTCGTTCGTTAAGAAGTGTGGGGAGCCTCCACATACCAGAGGCATCAGTGGTTCAAAATGATGGCAGCGCCAACAGTTCAGATGCCGAGATAGCTAAGAAGGGTTTGACACTATCGACGAAAAAAAGAAAGAAATCAGGAAAAAGATATGACTGGGGTTGCTAAAAGAGCATAACCTTACAGCATGAAGGTGTTTATGAAGGAAAATGGTATAAGGTGGAGGAATAGGTAAAACTCCACAATTAGATAGATGTAGCATAAAACGCAATTACTTCGAGGAGGTTAGGTGAGCCTTTGTCGTCGTATAGTTTCAAAGGAGATCCTAGTCCTCCTCCTTTTCATCGTCATCACCATCATTGTGGAGTTGATGAAAAGCTTCGTGCTTATGCCAATTTACGTAGTATACAGTCGGCGGCAACTCAAAGGGACACTAAGTGAAGTAGGCTATAGTGAATCGGTCTAGATGAATAAATTGTGCTTTTATTGCTCTATATAATGACGCTAATATTACCACCGCAGGTTTGCTAAAGATCAAGGTCATCCACTTTTCAGACTCGTGTGAGCGCTTGCGTGTGTGCATGTATTTACACACATGCGAAATTAAAGAGAAAATTCGGGTGAACTTTGAACCACCTGGCTGTGCCGATGGCGCACGCGCACAGCGTTTCTTGCTGCGTGCTATTGTCGCCTCTTCAATCTCGTATACTCAGTGTCGCAGAGACCCCCGTCTCGAATTCTGACGCACGCTTTGCCTATGTTACACTCCAACTCCACTCTGTTTCAAAATTGCATGGATGTTATCAATTAGCTGCAGCCGCAGGGAAAATATGAAGCACGTTTAGGGGCGTCAACCTAGTTTTAGGCGCGGAATTGGTCCCTCGTGTAGCATATTCTCTGACCTGACCTACATGGTAGCTCTTATCTGCGGTCAGACGAAGAGCTTCGTGTCCGTGAGTGGTGCAGCGGTTCAAGAGAGCGCGACATCCTCGCCTGGACTCAGTCATGTGTGTGCATAGAAAGTCGCGCGTGTATAATACCCGCACGAGGTGCACCACCGCCGGTAATGGATCTTGTCCTGCGCAAACGGCGCCGATATGGCTGCATGGGAGGCTGTTTGAACACGGCCGATTTTCTTTACGATTACTGCAGCAGGACGACGCGAGCACACGGAGAGGCTCGAGCCATTCCGACTATTTATAACCAACAAATATCGACAGGGCATTCGTGTAACTGCTCCTTTATTTTTGTTTATATGTTGCTGTTATTTTTTTTCTCTTGATAAAATGGTGGTGTCACGTGACGGACCATATTTCGAAATGTGGTCGAGTCGCCTCGAATGGGATAACGTAAAATACAGAAATGAAAGCGAATGAAACACAGACACTTCGATTGATGCCCCAGAAATACCCTGGGGTAACTCTGACGTGATCCGTTTCAAAGTGTCTTCTTTTCTTTTTTTTTCTTGCTTTTTGTTCTCTTCTTGGTAATCATATGGATACCATTCTCGCTATGGCGTCTGTTTTTTTTTTTTTTGCTCGTTGCGCCTTTATGACGAGATTTCGCCATGGTGATATTCTTTCTTGCTTTTTTTTTAAATGTACATCATTTATTTGTGTACTGCAAGCACTTCTGGCATCTATCTATCTATCTATCTATCTATCTATCTATCTATCTATCTATCTATCTATCTATCTATCTATCTATCTATCTATCTATCTATCTATCTATCTATCTATCTATCTATCTATTCGTTTACGACTGGGTTCTCTCGTGATCGCTCGTTTAATTTGGCGTCAACCAATATTAGTATGGGAGGGTAAGATGGTTTGACGAATATGACGTGCTAGTCAAGACTTGGATAATATCGCAATCCAGTCGCGTACATCGTCAAATACTTCCCGTTAAACAGTGGCACATACCCGTGGGCGGGTATGTGCCACAGGTGATGGACATTTTATATCTACCCAGGATCGGCGAGAACACTCATGGCTAATTTTAACGCTTTAGCGTTATGAAAAAGCTGACATAAGCAGCGCTAACCCAACGAGCGCATACAATAGATATCATGGTCTCAGCAGGAATCGAACTCCAGTATTCTGCGTGGCAATCAAGTATTCTACTACAAGTATTCAAGTATACCCTAATGTTTGTGAAACGTCAATTGTGGTTGCAGTGCTAAGGAGGGGGCGGGGGCAATCCTACTTTATAAACATTACATATGTAGTCCTATCACACAGCTGTCACGTCGGGCTAACGTCAAGTGTAATTAGGTGACATTCGCTGAAATTCATTTAAGTAGCAGTCACTTTCCAGGGCTGCCATCTTCGCGAGCACCAGTCCTTCATGTATCACTTCCGGTGTTGCTGGTACTCACATTCTTGTTGGCATTGCTTCGCAAATACAAACAACTGGTTTATGTAAGTATCTGCAACTGTTAAACATACGTCTATGCGTGAAACATTCCTATTATATTTAGCGTCATTTCATGACGTGTCGCCCAATAAAAAAGTTACAACACGGTCACCTTCCCTCCACATTCTTCGCATAACGTCGATTTCCAAAGTACGTGGGATATGCTGAATTTTTTTTTCTATCTTCGACATGTAAGCCGAGCGGTTACCCGAGAGGCATCACTTTTCAGGTGAATTTAAATAAATACTCAGATTCTGTGCGAATGTCGTTCTTATATTAGCATAAGTTACTATGGTGAACCCATGAGTCAGATGCAACCTTAAAGTTCTTTCGCTGTTCTTTCCTTTCTTGTTGTTCTTTTGTTTCTTTTTGAAGGCGAATACTTGCCTGTCAAGCATAGTGCTTAGCGTACATGTACTCTAGCTAGCTACAGTAAACTTCCCATCAAACGCATTTCAACTGTTTCAAAAAAGCATCCCCCCGGTCGCCCCCCCCCCCCTCCTTCCTAACGCCCCCTTTGCTTTGGTGCTGCCATCTTTTTTAATTTTGTTCCGTTATTTCCGGGAAGCCCCCCCCCCCCTCACACCGCCAGGAATTTTGACTTGGTGTTAGAGGGAAGGGAAAGGGGGGGCTGCTCGGGATTTGACGGTACACATTTTTTTTTTTAATCAGCGTACGCAGTTGACTTCACTTTTCCTAACTTTTGGGCGTTCCGATGATTTGGCCTCAGCTTGTTCGCGCATTAATGTCCCGGACCCCTCTGAACACACACACGCAAAAAAAAAAAAACTAAGAAGCAACAATCGATACAAGGGCTTCCTTATCCCCAGCCAGTACACGCGCAATGTCACCTGGATGGGCCGCTAGATACCTAATTGAAACGAACCAAAGGAGGTCTCTCGATAGCCCCTGTAGCTTAAGTTTGTGGACGGATTACGATCGATTCGCTCTAACGCACTCAGTATATATGCCCAAGATCCACGTAACCCCTATCTCGACTTTCGACGTCGGTCCCGTATTCAACTCGCGTGAATCCGTATAGCAGTGAAGCGGTGGTCGTGACCGTTTCTTGACGGCAGAGCTGGAGGGGACTGCTGCCTTTCAGATAGCGGGCTAGTCGGTCGCGCTGTTGCCGCCTTATTTGCATATCACCGCCCTGAATTCGATTCGTCCATTGAATCCGCGTTCACGCACTCCCTTCCCCCCCCCTTTTTTTTTTCGAACGCTCGCAAGAACACGAACTGCTACGCAACCTCGGCTAAGTTGCATGTATTAACCGTGATTGTAGACCTGTAAGCGTAACCTCTAGAACGCTTTAGTGTATTTAGTTTAAAGGAGGTATGGACGCGAATATACAAATGCACAAGTAATGATACGGTGTTATCCGCAAAATTTCGTGGTGGATCCTGCCGATTGTCTCTCTTAGGTTTATCCCGCGTTGTACTGCCATTGAAAGTTAGCACGTTGAGTGTATGTTCGCGACAGCCATTAGCGAAGCTGCAGGATAATATAAATCGACTAGAATATTTAGCCCGCTTAATTCGAACAGCAGGTGCCTGCGGCAGTGGCGGTTTCGTGCCCGGCGTGCGAAGAGTCGCTATTCAGTCGATCTGGACACCCAATCTACGTGCGACGGTTGTTCGAACGACTTTCTCGCGGCCTGAATCTGCCCTGTGTTTGAGTGGGATATCACGTTCGAGCAAAAAGCACAAAATCATAACATAACAACGTAGCATACGGTGTGCCGTGGAGAGGCTCGCCTGTAATCCGCGGGTTGGTTTACGAAGATTACCGGATATTCTGCCTTGTGGAAGCAACGTTCTACATAAAAATGGTGCCATTATAATTAATCGAGATAACCGCCCATGTAATTTTCGGCCGTTTCCTGAAATGAGTTAAGGTATGTACCATGAATAACTTGACTATATTATTATTTTGGTTGACCTATAACTGAATGAGCATTGCTCCGTCTACGTACTGCCTAAGCACTGTTCGGTCTTTGAATCAGACTTGTCCGTATTAGCCTCCTCCAAAAGATCCACCACTTTCTTGCTCAATATATGAAAGTCTATATACATTTTTGTTCAAGTCTAGCGTTTCAATGTTAACGTTATGGCCTCCTTACGACACAAGATCTGTATCCCTAGGGATACAGATCTTGCCCTGTAATTGTCCTGGACATAACTAGAGGGTTGTTATCTCTCTCTCTCTTTCCCTTTTTTATCTCGACTTTGATTCGCTGCGGCAAATCATGACATTTGACACCTGCATCAGAAATAGTATATCGGGCTACACCAGTAGGTACAGTTTCTGTCGCACTATTAGGCGAGCTTCGCCGCAAGGAGAGCTTCGGCCAGCCAACACACTAGATTGAAAGTTAACTGGAGACTAAGGAATCTTCAGGCACATTGCCTTTGTTACATTTACCTCTTACTATATATCTGACCCTATTCTGTCTGTGTTGTGTGCACCGCTTGATGACCGACTCGCGCCACGCATGGTCACCTACAAACGTATGTGCACGCGAAAGTAGAAGGCATTTAGAATAGGGCACGCAAGCAGCTTGCGTATACTAAAGAACACAACGTGCGGTTGGCTTGTTTCGGTGAAAGCCAAGCAGCTTGAGTACGCAGTGGATCTCCTTTAATCTGAAACTCTCCAAACGCTTCCTCCGCTGTAGCGGGCGTGTAACTTCGAGAGAGGTTAGATGTCCGTGGCATTCCGCAGCTTGGCCGGTGCATTCCTGTCCGCCGCCTCCTGCAGTACGCCTTCAACCGCACGACGCGAGATTATTGGCGAGAAGCGAGGCCAGGGCGCGCTCTTAGTAGGAGCTGGTGAGGGGGAAAAGACGGGAGAGTGGATGAAGGATGGGAAGCGTTAAAGAATCGCACTACTTCGACAGTTGGCCGGTAAGGGTCAAGTCTTGTGTAGATGCACAAAAATGCAGCGACGGCGACGCTTGCGTGCGTGCGAACGACGTTGGATCGCAGGTCGCTGCGGCGCGGCGTCACCTGGACGCCGGGCCGTGGAGGAAGGAGAAAGCTGGCCTGGTACAAGACTGCGTGGAAAACGCGGCCCACTCTTCGTCTTCTTCGTGTCTTTATCTCGTTCCCACTCCTGCAGCGGCTTCCGGTGGCACGTTTTCCTTCGATTCGGGGCTTTCATTTATTTGGCGCGCAGACCACTATCGGACGATGCCGGCGCCTCCCCCCCCCCCCTCGCTCCAGGTCCCTGGCGTCGTCGTCCGCGCGCCTTTGTACATTCGTACCATCGGGTCGTCCCGGATAGAAGAAGAGATGTCTCCACGGCGTCCCAAGTCACACTACACAGCGTGAGCGAAAAACCTGCTCCTCTCGGATCTTTTCCATGCAGTACGTCTTGCTTCGCGTTCACCATTCCGCACGTTATTGCCTTTTATTTTGTTTTTTTCCTTTTCTTGAATCTCTGTATATCGGAGAAACGAAAAGAATAAAAAAGAGCATCAAATATCAGAGAAACACAACATAAACACAATGGAAACACAGGCGAATAAATGCTCCGCAGTTCTTACAGCTTCACTCATAATGAAACAGCCTTAGATGTTTTGTTTTTATTTTTCTCGATACTTTGTAGATAGGAGTTGGTGCACTTCACAGCCTTTCCCACATTCCAGGTGCGAAATTTGTCGCTTTCGCTCTCAAAAACCGAAGTGGCGAGAGAGAATGGTTGTCGGATGCCATTTGAGGTAATACGTCCTATGTGGCCTCTCTCCCGCTTCAAGCTGGATTCGGCAGGTTCGTGAACGCGGATCAAGTCTATTTAGGTCGCGTTGCTGGCCAAGCTTAGGTCACTAAAAGTACTCCGCTGTACGCGCGAAACGGAAGCTTTGGTTTCTGTTGAACTGTATGACTTCGCAAGGCTCACCATCGTCGTGTATGCATCGGCTTTTCACATTTTTTTCTTGTGAATTGTTTTAATCATTATAATTCCTTGATATTGTACCGTTCACCATAACTGCAACGAAGAACGATTTTGAAGTGCTTGAAAGGTATCTTCGGTGGTAAGGTTCTGCGAAGAAACGTGTCCAAATAGTGTCGCAGGCGTGAAGATGGCGGAAAGGTTCTTTTTTTTTCGGTTTTGACCACCTTGCTATGTCCACGATACGTTTACAGTAGGGGAAATTACTCCGACAGAACTACTTATGTGAGAACACGTTATGCGTGGATTTATTGTCTAAATTGTCGAATGTTTCATAAAGGGACTTAAGCGTAAAGCTCGACAGTTAAGTCCACCACTGTATTAGGAATTTTTTTTGTAGCACATTCCGGCTGAATGACCGAAAAAGATGCGCTCGTAAAAATGGCCTTTCCTAAATTCAAATAACATTTTACGTCACAGTGATAGCTCAATGTATGATATCTAAAACGGCAATATTATCAACAGCAGTGCCATACTTATCAAGAAATTAAGGTAAGCACACAAGAATACATGCGCCGCAGTAGGACATTCTCAGTATGATACCGATGACGTCTGATGAACCGCCTACATTTAATCACTAGTCGACCTAGCTGCACTAAATAAAGAACCTTCCGTGCATCAAGAGATGCAATAAAATGCTGCTTGCTTGTTTCTGGTATATATATATATATATATATATATATATATATATATATATATATATATATATATATATATATATATATATATATATATATATATATATATATATATATATATATAATAACGCGAGGTCTGCGTGGAAGGCGCAGCACAGTCACAGCAAAAGCTAGAAGAGCCGCCTTTCAGAGCCTTTTTGAAACATACATTGGGTAAGTACTGCAAGCACACTTGCTTGATACCCACTAATGCATTAACAATAAATTTTTGGGTAGTAGGCCGGTATTCGCTATGCTATTTTTTGTCATTTTTCTGAGAAGAGTGGTATCCGCTAAACACTTGCAAATAATTTTGTGCCAATTGTTCTTGCAGTGGCTGATGATGATGAGAAATTATGGCCGAAGTGGGTATGCGACAACAAGAACAAGCTTTTGCAATGGGTTGGAGTGCTGGACGGTCCACTCGTTATGCTAATCGCATTGTGAGATGACTGCTTGTTCTTTCGCTGTTGTAAAACGCTTTATAAGTCGTATTAACGCGATTGCTATACCGACATCAAGCCTGTCTAAGGCAAGTTTAACAACAAGTCATAAGCACCAGCGTAGCTCAGTAGTAGAATACTGGGCTAGCACCTAGTGGACGAGGGTTCGAGCCCCCGCTGTTCTTTTCTTCTAATTTTGCGCGATATGGTTACGGACTACAGGCGGCAGCGGCGGACAACTGCGCGTGACTCGAGTTGTGATCTCATAACAGTTTTCGCCGTAAAAATCAATTTTCGCGCGGTTAAACTGGGCAGATCGTGCCATCTAGCGGGGTGCAGTTGAACCAAAACACACCTGCCATCTCGGAGCCAACGGCAGGGAATTGATCAGTGGTCGTTGTTACTGCTGCGGCTCCCGCTGCTTTTGTTCGGTCTACAAGTGTCGGCGACCGCGTAGTAAAGCCGGGCAACGTTGTGCACGGCAAGAGTGACGTGAGTCGGTTCGCTTCTTGTGGCGCGAATTCGAAGTGCGCTAACCCAATGCGGGCCACTAAAACGGGATTTAATTTCAAAATAAGCTCTTCCTTGGCACCAAAAGTAATACCCGTGCCACACGGGCATAGAAAATGACATTTGGTGGCGAAGGCCTTCAGTTCCCGAATGACATTCGTTTCGCCAGCGCTGCTACACGTCCAAAGCGAATGACATTTGACTTGATGATGTCGATCACAGCACCTTCCAAGTGAGCATTGAGTGAATAGCAATAAAAAAATTAAGAAGCATTTACAAGCCTCATACACATCAGATAATCATCAAATGTAGAAATAAGCGTATTACGCTGTCCTAAGTTTTAGTTTCTTGCTTTGTTTTACAACGTTGCAGCCGACCGTAGCAACCTAAGCCAACACTAGTCAGATCCACAGCGTAAATAGACACTAAAATTGGCAAGCGTTTCATTATCAATACTTTATTTTCTTTGTATAACGTTTAAAGCACCTTTTTAAGACTTTAGTGCAAATAAAAGACGGGAAATTTCATTTTAGCTCAATATGATTTTTTTTATATACTTTCAGGTAAATCGCACTTCGCGAGCTGTGTCGTCGAGAGTAGGCATTTCTCAGTCGACTGAGTTCTGGCGAAGGCAGTTGGTGGCGAATGGCATTCGAATGGCATTCGGATGAATGCCATTTTGTTCGCCCGTGTGGCACCGCGCGAATGGCAATAAATCTGAAGGCATTCGGGGGTAAATGCCATTTTTTCTGCCCGTGTGACACGGGTATAACACTACGAGGTTTCTGGACCACTATTTCAACAATAAACGCCGACTTAATAGTTGCCTTTAGTGTCCTTTTAAGCTTATTAAATTGTTGGCTGGTCAAGTTGGAACAGTAAATTTTGATGCATTTACAGCGCGTTTGAAAAATAAAAAAATAAAAAAGAACCTAGTTGTAGAAAAGCAAAAAATAAATAAGTAGTAAGAATGCGAAGGTTCAAATAATTTTCGAAGAAGGCTTTTATACACAGCCTAATGGTTGTTTTCTAAGCCGTATTGTATTGGTAAATGCGTATTTTAAGGCCTTTCTTTCTTTCTTTCCTTCTTTCTTTCTTTCTTTCCGTCTTTATTTCTCTTTTTCTTTCTTTTTTCATCAATAGGAATGGTTCGTGCTCCTGGCATTCCTGTGCCCGCGCTCCAGTCCAGGGTTACCAGTAGGGTCAATGGTTGAGATGTATTGTGGAGCGCGGAGTCATATAAAGAGAGAAAGATAACGTGGAAGGGACATAGGTGTATTAAAGAGAGAGAGAGAGAGAAGTAAAGAAGAATCTGCGGGCGTTTCCATCTTCCTCCTCTCTCGGCTCGTGCCTGCCTCCACTTGTCAGCGGAGAAAGCATGCGTTCCGGACGCGGAGCACGCCAGATGCAACGTGCGAGGGAATGCGTGGCTGCGGGCGACATGTAGGGGTCGCGGCGCGATTCCACCCCGCAACCAAAACTGCACGCTGCCCACTGGGCGCGCATTTTCCCGCCGATGGGGCCTCTCCTACCCGCGCGTTCGTGAGGGCCGGTCGCCAGCATCACGCCGTCCTGGATCGCGCAACCCTCCCGAAGAAGCACACACACACCTTCGTCTCTGTCGTCTCTGCTGCGCCTTCGGTGAGGCGTCGAGGGGGGGGGGGGGGGCAAGTCGAGGATGCGAAAAACGAGAAATGCGAAAAGTGAGCGCGAAATAACAAACATTGCGCGAAAGAGAAGAGACGGAGTGACTCCTCCTGACGTTTGAGTTGCGACATTTCGTTCCTCCCGATTATTCGAGGAGAGGCTGGCCGGGCCACATCGAGTGTCAGTTGCAACGTTCCGCTTTCGCCGAACACCGGCTATCCGTACGTATATGCGTGTATCACAAAAAAGGCAGACGGAGAATTAGGAAACAAGCCGGGCACACGTGTAATCTCGCTGATTGAGCAACCGTGCGGGCGAGCAGTCGGGCTGGCCGAGCCTAGCAGCTCGGCGGAGGTATGCGGGGTGCCCGGCTAGCCTCGGAGATCAGCTGGCGTTTAACGACTCAAGCACGCGTGCCAGCGCACAGAGTGCGTGGAAGCGACGCCTCCGACGTGGCGCCCGCTGGTGGGCGAGAACCGACTTGCACGGCAGATAAGCGTGCGTGTGTGGTGGACACTCGTTTTCTGTCTTGCGGGTGAATCTGGCGAGCCGGCGGGGGACCGTTGACCCCACCGCAATGGCAAGGTGGATGCAGTGATTGCCAATGCCAACCGGTGTCACTGCGTATATATAACACAGATAACACGAGACATTCAATTGTGCGCGCATGTGCGTGCGTGCGTGCGTGTGTGTGTGTGTGTGTGTGTGTGCGTGTGTGTGTGTGCGTGTGTGTGTGTGCGTGTGTCTGACAGAGAAAGAAATATGTTCATTTGCTGAAGAATCCACGGAGTGAATGGTGATGAGTGAGGCGAAGCGTCCGTCCGTGCGCCCGTCCGTCCGTCCGCTTTTTTCCACTCATGATTCCCCTTGTGGATATGCTGTTTTTCTTTTCATATTACATGGGTATAAATGCACGCACACATGCAAGCACGTGCACGAGCTTACGTAAAGGGTGGTTGACATTTCCGAAGCAAGGTGCGTTCCAATACCCACCGCAGACGGCTAAATAGACAGCTACGTAGACGGCGGCCAATTTAAGTAAGATTCCATTTCTTACGTAGCCGGCAAATAGCCAGCTTCGAGAAGACTGTATTGTAGACAAATACGATGCAGGCTACTTTACTGTCTAAAGAATATGGTGGCTCATTGAACTGCTCGAAAAGCTTTTTTATTGCCCGTGTTGTCGTCTGCACTCAAGAATATAGCTGCTCCAGGCGCTGAATGGGAGTAACGCCCATTTTTTTTTAGATTGTAACACGAAATAAGCTAAAAAATAACAGTTACGTTTGTTTATTTTAGTTTTCTCGGCGCGAAGTGGCGCCTTGTCGCGTAGGAGCCGTCCAGACGTGTTCCATTTTTTAGACATGAACTCGATGCTGTCTTCTAAGCTGTCTGCATAGACTGTATACGATGCTGTCTTAGAATTGGAACACAGCCATAGCTTCCGGTACTGAGAAGTACCAGAATACTAACTAGCCAAATACCACACTTTACACCGGTTACGTGCTCCCCTGGCCTGAGCTGCAGGTTGCTCTGTGTAGTACAGAAAGTCCTATACGAAAGAGAAGTGAGAGTAAGGAGCAGGGATGTGAACGCGGAGAGGAAAGAAAGGGGAACGGGAGGGTGAAGTATAGCATCATCATGTGTAGTATAGTATGGTAAGGAGTGGGAAAGTAGAGTGAGGGTGAGGAGGAGGTTAGAGAGTACATGTACATGTACCGTACCATACCTTGTACATTGGTATGGTACGGGTCGGGAAAGCAAAGTTAGGGTGAGGAGGAGGGAAGAGGGTAAATAAAGGCACAGTCTTTTACTATAGTATAGCAAGGGCTGGGAAAGTCAAGGGAAGATAAAGAAGAGGAAGAGGACGGGGTAAGGCGTTTTCTTCCGCATTTTTCTGTCTCCGCAACACTTGTGCGTAGCTGTGTCAACTTTTATTCCGTGAAATGTACTAAGTGTATGCTACAGTCTTTTTCATACATCAGGTGCAATGCTGCAAAAGCTGCGCAAGGAATCCGGCCAGCGAGATGTGTGAATGCGCGCGTCTCGCGCTTGTCTTTGGTCAATGTAAACGCTGGTGCGAGCTGTACAGGTGCCATCCGTCGCGACAGGCTGCCATGCAACCGTGTGGCGCCCCCCCCCCCATATATATATATATATATATATATATATATATATATCATATATATATATATATATATATATATATATATATATATATATATAGAGAGAGAGAGAGAGAGAGAGATCAGAATAATATGGTGAATTTGTTCGACTATATCTTGGTTCAAACGCATCTACCGCAATAAGTCTCGCCAGCCTCCACGGTGTTGCACCAGCATGTGACACGCCAGAGTTGCTCTGGAGATGCTGAGGTAGAAAAATAAGTCGTAAGTCGGCTGCTCTTTTTTTTAGTGTTATACAGAAAAAAAGAATGATCATACTAAAATAAACGAACGAATGAAAAAACAAAACAAGTTTACGACATCTGAGGGGAGAGTTCATTGACATTCTTCACAAATGCGTGCCCATATGTTAGGTACAAAAGTGCACCTTGGTTCAAATGTCGTCCACATCAAAGCGCACAAGTGCATTGCGTACGCGACAGCCTGCAGAAGGCTAGCTACCTTGCATTAAACGCTTGAGAAGCTCTGTGTCCACTCTCAGCTAATAATTCACTTACGAAATCGTAGCGCGATTTTCATGACACATAGCTTAATACGCAATCCGATTTCCTGTCACCTTCAAGTCCTACTACTTGCAGGAATATCGCGTCCTTTCGCGCACTTAAACTCAGGAACAGTCTACCGTATGCAATTAAATTGCCATCCACTTTGTACTGACTTGAGTAAAACCTCAATAGTTAGATTAATTTATATATTATTTCTTTGATAAATAAGCCATTATTGTACTTACCTTGTTCGTTTTCTCATTGTCTGTATTTTTTGCTATTGTGACTTTTTTCTACAGTTTATTCCACTTTCTATAACACGTATTTATAACAATTATTCAGGCATCTTGGTGTAGTCTTTGACTTTGGCAGCCTTTTCTGTATATAATTCATTGTATTATTGTGCATGAATGAAGATAAACTGAAACTGAAGGATACACGTGACAATTTGTCTTCATGTTGCAATTGACATATTATAAATACCCAAAGCCCACGAAGACATGAGAAATAAACGCAGAGTTTCAGCAAAAAAACGTGTAGCCTAAATATGTGCAATAACGTAAGTCCTCTTTTGGGTTGTTAGTGCAAATTAGAACCTTCAGAATAGCAGCCAAGTCACCGCCATGTGCTTTACTCTGTCTTACACATTTTGCTGAAACTGAAAGAAAGAGAGAAAGAAAGAAAAAAAAAGCAAGAGAAATGATAACAAAAATTTATGCATGATACCGTGTTGGGATCTGTGCCGTGTTAAAATAAGCAAACCAGGCATCAAGAAATAACAACCGCAAGCAGCGACTGCATTCCGCGCCACCTGTCGTTGTGACCCGCTTCGCGCCGCATCGGTGCCTTTGCCGCCGGCAGCAACAGGTGGCGCGGCGTGACTCGGTCAGCGGCAACCGGTAGGAGGTAGTCGGAGGTATAGAGGAGATACCGGTTTCGTTTCACAAAAGTAGTAAGACATACGAATGTAAAATCATGCTTCGGCACTTAGCTGTGTAGTAGTAGCGGCTATGATAGTAGTTTCTGAGGGACAAAACGTTTCCTGCTATTGCCTCATGTTTTCTCTTCTTTCGTTCTTTTTTTTTTCTCATCGTCTTGCCACAGGGTATTCATGAAGCTGGATGGGCAGAACTAAAAGTCGTTTACGCTACAAAATCATGTTTGTAGACCTGCATTTTGCTTCTGGGTGGCATACGCAGCCTCTATGTGCTTCGGTTGTACGTATGCCACACGCCCCGAATTCCTCGTCGAACTTGAAAGAATCCATTAGTTGAAAGCATGACATACGCTCCACTGCAAGCCCTCCTTTACGTGTAAAGATATGGTTTCCTTCGTTTACCTCCTCCCCGGCCGGGGCATCCGCCTTCCCCTTCCGCCTAGCACGCCTCTTCGTGGCTTTCTGGAGTATGTCTTCCTAAAACAGTGCAACAATGTGCAAACCACGAGCTGAACAGAGCAGGAGCTCGGGTGGTCTCTCAGTTCGTACGTTAATCGTGTTGGTTACTTATGCTGCATCGCTGTGTGATGTCACACACGTAACCACTGATGCTGATGTCATTGCGTCTGTACGTGTGGCCAGAGCTCAATCAAGCCTGGTCAGCCCAGATTTTTTTCCTATTGCCTCGTAATTTCGCAGTAACAGTATATTATGTGCAGAGAAAATATGTTTTGAATAAATGTAGAGGCGTTTAAACTATGTGAATAAATTACACTTTATATTTCTTTGTTATCCACTCTCTGGACGACGTGCTATGTAGTGATTAGTCATCTTAATATGGTTGTACGTCAGCAGAATAGATACATAAAAGCAATACACGGCGTTTTATAAAACTAGACATATAAATGTCTGTATAATATATATATATATATATATATATATATATATATATATATATATATATATATATATATATATATATATATATATATATATATATATATAATGTGTGTGTGTGTAAAATCGCCAAGGTTCGCGAACACTGACGAAGACCGGTCTACCGGTCGAAACCACTGGAAATAAAATTAAGACAACCGCTAATCGTGAATCATCTCTTCTGATATATATATATATATATATATATATATATATATATATATATATATATATATATATATATATATATATATATATATATATATACTTGTTCATACATGGCCATATTTGTCTGATTCCTTATATAGCCATATATGGCACGTTTTATATAGGTCAATATAGCACATTTTTGTAAGGTGGATTTTTTTGGTAATCCGTAAAACTGCTTCACATAAGTTTTAGTAAAATTAAAGAATGCCCTGTTCTTTTGAAAACACCCCAATTGCCTGTAGGGGCTGAGCATATGCAATAGTAATTAATAGGATGTTGGCTGGGCCCACCAATGCTGCCACAACTTCTGCTTACTCATTCAAGCTGCGGTATCGGAATTTCACAAAGTGTCTCCTTAGTAAGCACTATATACAGTTGGATGGCCGGATTCTGTGATGACATGTTCTTCAATGGGATTTGCTTAAATATTCTATCGCGGACATTTTCATCTTGAGACGTTTCAGTGGATACGAGCCCGGTTATTTGGAGCGCCTCAGTACCTTGAGCGTGAACGTGATTTTAATTTAATTCCCAACTGCCAGATGTCGCGCTGACAATCAAGAAATAACAAAGTTTCTGCCTTTGTGTAATGACGAAGCGTGTTTCAAAGCAATAAGCAAGGCTAATAAGCTTAAGATAATACGTATTTTTACATCAGTGCATGCATATTTTATTGGCAGTGAATAATAATAATAATAATAATAATAATAATAATAATAATAATAATAATAATAATAATAATAATAATAATAATATCTGAGGTTTTCCTTGTCGAAATCACTGTGTGGTTATGAGGCACGCCATAGTTAAGGGTTCCAGGTAATTTAGATTAACTGATGTTCTTTTACATCGAACAGTATACTGATGTAGAGCATTTTGTCTCCATCAAATCGCAACGATGTGGCCTGGGTCGTAACTGTGGCTTGATCGAAAGCGCAAGTTGCAGAGAAAACACAGCGAAGAAAGGACCACGAAAGGGCGGGGTTTGCGTTGCCGCAATCAATCAGCTTGCGTATCAGTGCTAGTTTCCAACCAACGCTACCTTTTCCCCTCTCTGACGTCACTCGCAGTGCGTGCTTGCAGCGCCGTCTGGAATGCGTCTGCACAGGAATGCAACGCATGCGGCTGTTCGACGCGTGTCCGACTATGGTGGCATTGATCGGACGGCGCCATCTCCAGCTTCCACCTGCTTCCTCAACACTGCACTGCACCACTCTGGGTAGACAAACTGTGCAGCCGCTGGCATCCGGCGTTCTTCTGCTCTTCCACCAGGAAAAGGACCCTGATTAGTCGTCGTTAGCGATGTTTCTCTCTCACTCTCTTCTCTCCCTACCGGCCTGGTTTCCTTTTATCGAGTGCAGTACATTTACTAGCGCTTTATTTCTGCTTTCTTAACGCTCGGCGAGAGCCAGCAGTGCCGGGCGTCGTTCGAGTCACTGCAGGTGGAAGGACAGCTCGCGGCCGATGACGGGGCGGGAAGTTTCGCACTGCACACCCGGAGGGCGCTCGCAACCGATACTGTGGGGCGCGACTGGAGATCGCTCTTTCGCTAATGGTTCGCGGAATGGAACGGACGCCCTCTGCAAGGACGTCGGCGATTATTCCTTTGCGTGTGCAGGCGCGTGATGAACGTGGCCACCCCCGGGGTCGAACTCGGGCGGGACGCTTTAGGACAGTCAAGGCGGCGATGCAAGCTGGTTGGTTTCGTTCACTTGTATTCATATTTGTAGCGCAAAACGGATAGGAATAAAGACACAAAACGAAGATATAAAGAGGACGGGCGCTAGACATCAACTGATTGTTTTTTTTTGTTGGAAAGGCCAAAAAACCGTCGGTCATTAACGCTTGCGCACAATCGCACTCTGAAGTGTGTTCTTATGTTTGTCACTTCACCACCACCTACCGCCAATTACTATACCTCCCGTGGCATCCCTGAGGGTGCCACGGGAAGTATCCTCGGTTCATGGCTCGAAGCGTCGCAGGCCTTCAAAGCGACGCGGGCATTGCTAGGTTTTCTAAAGACGGCCGGACTATACGTGAACGTTTATAGTCGTGCAATCGATAGGGTCACATGTACCCACATGATGCCCTTCCCCTCTCTTCTCTTTGGATCCCCTCAGCCCTTCCGCCAGTGCGGGGTAGCAAAACGGACGTGCGTTTTGTTGACCTCCCTTCCTTTAATTTCTACCCTCCTCCTCCTCCTCTTTCTCACGGGTTACCATCCTGCATGTCTAGGATTTACTCGCAAATACTATAGCTCTTTTCTGGATAAGGCAACCGACGCCACACTGACACATTTTCCTCCATTCTCGCTTATAGCGAACACTTCTATGATCTCTCGCGTTGCCTTATTGTTGCCTTTTCCAAGCACACGTGTATAGGCGAAATCGGGAGCGCCATCACATCTGCGTCAAAGACCCGCCAAACGACCCCCCGCTGCCTGCGCGTCAACTGCCGAACGTGGCTCTCGCAATCTGTCATTAAGACAGCGCCCGCTTTGTCCTATATGTAGCATTCGCCACATGAAAGGGTTGTCTCATACACAACACCCGTCTCGCAAGGCACGAAGAGTGTAAATCTTACGCATGCAGGGTGGTAACACGTGATGTGACGAAAAAAAAAAAATCTGTCGATGTACAGCGCCTGTGCTGTTTATGTGTTCCTTTCCGTTTCGCGCTACAAATATGAATGCAAGTGACAGCGTGAGAGTGATGTTTGAATGTTCAGCTGAGAACCAGTCGTAAGGGTGCGTCGGACATTCTTATCTTATACTGTAGCATGGTCGTGACGGTGCAGATTTATTTATTTATTTATTTCAACATACTGCAGCCCCACAGGGCTATCGCAGGAGTGGGCAAATACATACATAGAAGAGCATAACAAGTGCACTCTACATCAATGTTTAGTAATATACAATACAAATTCATCCAGTTATAAATATTGAACGTAACCAGACAAACAATTCCACAATTCAATTGAATGAACAAAAAAACTATATTTAAACGCCACCGTACGATGAACAAAAGTACACATGTTTAAATTATGGTAAAAATGGCAGAAATCGGGCTGTTAGCGGCGAAACTGTTCATTGCACGAACTTGTTTCCAGAAAATGACGAGTCAAAAGTGAGGCCCCGGAAACTCGGCGCTAGTTTTGGTTTCAAAGAACCTGTACGCTCGTAGCGGATGCCGGGCATCCTAAGATACGGTTGGCGAGGTTGATGTGAATTTTCGCATTTAACGGCTTTCACAAGTTTTTGCAAATGAAGAATCGATATCCCAGTAAACAGCTTCACTTTTGTTTATATGTATTTTATTATTTCTCATTTCATGAATTTTGAATCAAGCGAGGTACGAGAAGCGATTGACTTGCGTTCGTATATAGCGCTTGCACTCCGCTCCTTCTCGCCCCTCGCTCAGCAATATTAGAAGTTGGGATCGGGCTCAGTTATCTCGCTCGATTGGCATGTAAACTGCGGGAAAGATAATGAATGAAAATGACGTTTATTACACTTTGTTCACACCGGAGGCGCTGCGGTTGGCGCGGGAAAGATAAAGACAACAAGTTGTGGCGGAGAGAGAACGAAAGCCGCAATGAGCTACGCCGAAGAAGTCAACCATGCATTCGTCGAAGATCGCTTAATCGGGCAACACATGTTTTCCGCGGCTCTGCGGTGTACTAGCCCGGGGATTTCTCGTTCCGCAAAGGTTTTTCAGCGTTTCCTGAAGGCAACGGGTGATCACAAGAATTTGGATCCACTATCGGAGCAGGTATTCATTTTGCATGAGTACATATGAGTAAACCCAGTTCTCTGCTAGCCTGACTTTACTGACAGAAGTGCAGTGTCGCTTGACTAATTGGTAAAGACGGCAGCCAAGCTCCTGTCGAGAAAATGCGTTTATTCAAAGGCTTGAATTCAAGTTGGCTCGGCTATATTGTCTTAGTTTCTTTAACCTTTGGCGTGTAGTTCAAATGATGTCAAGTAATTATAGGCTGCTCCCTGCTCATGAAATTCTTGTAGCCAAGGTTTCAAAATTTGTGAGTCTTTACTTCCAATAGTGTCGCTCAAATACACGTGATGGACTGAAAACTTCTAAAAATATTACAGAGAATGTCGATGGAGCCAATGCTTTGACAAGCGAACTTTTCTTCGACGCTGTTGCCCTGACGAAGACACGTCATATTGCCGAAGCGCTATTTCCGAGCGATGCTATTTCCCTGAAAACTTCTGATCGCTTCAAGCCTCTCTGTGCCTCTGAACTTCACTCTCGTTTGGTAATCAAGTTCTGTAAGAAACCTATGCGCGCCGTCATAACAAACGTGATCGAGTCAAATACGACGTGTCCTACTCGCGATTGTTGATAAATTTCGCATTGGTTCAGATATTCTAGGTTCAACGTTTGATTACTATGTCTGTATGGCAGTTGTAAGTTAAGGATGTTTTTATAGATTGACAGTTTTACACTACGTGTATGTCTGTTTTTTTATACAAAATGTGCAAAAAAAAAAACATTTTGGTAGAGCCGATCGAGTTTTATCTTACTGAGAAATCAGTCAGCTTAACTTTCGCCTCTTCAGAAAACATGAAAAAAATTAAGAAAAGAAGATTAACAAAGTTTTACGAAGCGGACCTGAAATAAGGCACGAGCGCATTCCGCTTGCATGCGAAGTGGGAAAGGAGGGCTGACGCGTAACCCTCCTCCTCACAATTTTTCGTCCTTTCCCTCTATTTCGGGACGTCACCGGTGACGTCATGACAAAATTTTCTGTTCGTGATTTATTTTTAGCAGGATGCCTGGCAACCGCCAGCGGTAAAAGCGGCGCTGCCGCTGCCGAGAGCGAATACATGAGAGGTATAGAGAATTTCCGCCCCCCGTCAAAAATGCAAGCTGTGCATGCTGTTCACTGATAGCTGTGGTCGCATCCAGCCGGTCGGCCGTTGCTATTGTGCTCGTTTGTGCAATTCGTCAGGTTTTATAGATGCCTTTTACAGAGGAGTGAGGGCGTGGGGGCACAATCAGTGCTCAGTCACTTGTATACTCGACCACTGTGCTCAAGGTTGGTGTGCGGTCGGCGCGGTGCGGGAAGGTCGGCGTAGAATCTGCTTCGTCGTGGGTGGCCCACGTTTACTTGCACCGCCCAAGCTACCGCGTACGCGCTATGGCACGGTCACCGTGCGTACAGCTGGCTTTGCACACCCGCAGGCAAAGCTCGCACGTTTTAGTCGCTCAACCGAAAACAAGCTCACATGTAGTTGACCGAACACATGCGCGCACACATTATGTAGCATATATTCCAACAGAACTTTTCATCCACGTTACGTATACTCACTTGCTACAAAAGACAAACGCGCTCGCCGTATAGCAAAAGAAAATTGCCCAGACGTCCGTGTATGATGTGCTGTGGTTTATAAGGCTGCAGAGTATGAACAATTTTTATGTTTTTATTGCTCGTATTTAGTTGGTCTGGAGAAAGGAAAGGGTATACACACTACAAGTAAACCGTGCTTCTGAAGTCATGTCGCCGATGCTGTGTTATGTACAGCCGTCTCGTTGGCTTGCTCTTTTGTTTTCGTTATTGGAGAGAAATACAAAAAAATGGCCCCATATCTGCATGTTAATCTGCAAATGTCGTCGAAAAACGATAGTCTTGCGTGTGGAGAGAGTGAACAAAACATTTAATTGGTGTTCATCGCAAGAAAATCGGTGAATGGTACTCCGGAGGCGCTGCGTTAGCGTGCCTCGAGCGTGCAGAGAAGGCGAACGAGCGTATCAAGGCACGTCACACGTGACATGAGCGCCATTTGGCAGTTTCTTTAGGAAAAGACAGCGCGTGGCCGTGCGCGCCCGTCTCCGAGGTGATAAGGTGTAGAACGCGAGGCGACGGGTAGGTGCCACCACCGTCTCGTCTTAGCAAGGCGTTGGAAACACTTCCCGTTCCGTGCAAGCGTTGCATGGTAAGCGCAGCGTGATAAGTTCTACGGTCCTTAAAATTACTTATGTATGCGTTTTCTAGTAAGAGATGTATATGCAGAATATATGCGTGTTGTTATGGTGCCCCAGACATGCACAATAATTGCTTTTTAATTGACAATTGCACAAGCATGAACGCTGAACCTTGAGCAACATTGGTGGTTGCTGCGAATGGGGTCGGCCGTTTCAAGTACCCGATGCCGGTAAGAGTGGACAAACAGACAAATGTACAGGCAGATAGACAGACAGACCAAAATTTTTGCGTCGAAGGTCCCCAAGAAAGACTATCGTCTTTAAAAAGTGCCGCCACATCCACGAAGTGAATGATGATGAGTGGGCGAAGCTCCGGAGGTAAACCTGGTAAACCATGAATCCTCCGTACATTTTGCCCACTCGATTTTATTGCAACGCTCCCCCTAGCGTACGTCGCCGCACTATATCGAACGATGACACGCGCCATATGTGGCATCATTCCTATTTTATAACACCTCGCATCTTTCATAATCAACTACACGTACCGCCGTCTAGTTTATAACATCTTGCATCTTTTGGATGGATGGATGGATGGACGGACGGACGGACGGATGGATGGATGGATGGGACGGACGGACGGACGGACGGATGGATGGATGGACGGACGGACGGACGGATGGATGGATGGATGGATGGACGGATGGACGGATGGATATGGCTGTACCCTTTAGATCGGGCGGTGGCTAGCGTAATACTTATGCCGTCAGCTACAAGTACCGCCATCTAGTGAACACTGCAAGAACTGAACGAGAGGTGGCTACATACAGGGGACGCACAGCCCACGCCTTAAGGAGCTTCGCTCCTAAAAAGAAGCCTTAACCACCTAACCGCTCTTCCGCTGAAAACGTCGATCTGCAACTTTGTGCGGAGAGCGTTCCATTGCTTGTGCCGACGATCGCCCGATATGCATGCATCAACAAGAGCGTAGCATACGAGGCGCGTCGTCTTTACGCGACCAGAATTCGTTATAGTATCTTGTAGGTTACCCTGAAAGACCTGCAGGCTACGCGTCACTCGTTCTTGTAACGTGATTGCGAGAAGGTGTATATATACGGGAGTGACTATATATGGAATATACGGAATATACGGGAGTGACTATATACGGAATATACGGAATATACGGGAGTGACTATATACGGAATATACGGGAGTGACTATATACGGAATAACTTTAGACAGGTTTTTTCGAGAGACCGTTTATTCTTGTAATCTGTTTTTTTTTTTCGTGCCGCGTAATTTGTTTTTCTGCAAGTCGAGACATTTAGCGCGTCCATTATTGCTGTATAGTGCGCCGTATAACAGTCTTACCGTCAGCAGTTAACGTAAGATGTGGGGAAAATACGCACGTGTATTTTTACGACGCCATAAGAGAGTTTATAGTTACTGGGGGTTAATTTCCCGCTGATTGCCATGATGCTAAACAGTATATAAAATGCAGAACAACGGAAAGATAAACAGAACGGCAAAAAGCGCGGATGCTAGCTTTAAAAGAACGAAACAGAAAAAAAGGTGGCTTGCAGTAGCGGGAATGAAGCATTCAAGGCAAGTGACTAATAAAACAGGCACGAATCGCTCCGGGTATCTGCAGTGGCAGCCTTGAAAACACAATTATATCATTTATTTTTATTTGATATTTTCTTGAACGAAACTGTATGAACCAAGCGTAATGAGATGCCTAAGAAGAGAACATTTAGTTAAGCTTGACCTGAACGGGAAACCAGGCAAGGAAAAGCAAAAGATGAAATTATTTCGTAAATGGCGGGGCGTTGCGTTCTGATGCTGTACCCATTAACCTGTCAGTGCTCCGCTAAACAAAGGCAAAGGCTGCGAAGGTGGTGTTGACGAGAGGAGGAAGAAATGAGAGGCACGTAGGTCAACTTCCGGTTTACTACCCTACACTGGGGGAAGGGAAGGTGCAATTAAAAGAAGGAAGAGGGAAGAAAACACCGTTGTGGTATATGTACTCCTCTCCATCGCACGCCTACAAGCGGTCGCTTTAAGTCGGTCGACATTAAAAACGGCAATGCTCGCGCCTGCGATGCGCAGAGCCACAATCCGAGAATCTTTTCTTTGGTCTGTCGTCGAGTTTGCTCAGCGCATTGCATAAAACGTTACGTTCGCATACGTAGCGATCACGGAGACGCAGTATATGTTCCATCGTTTCGTCACTGCTGCATAAACCACATCTGCAGGTTTCTGCCATGCGTATGCGAAAAGAGTGTATACACTTTCGTAAATGCTACTACTAACCACAGGCGACGCAGTGAAATCGCGTCACGGTGGGGCAGAGATTCCTCATTCTCGATGAAAGGTGCAGGGCGCGGATTCGATTCGTGGCCGCGGAGATCGCAGTTCGATGGGTCGATACGTAAGAACACCGATCTGTTTATATTTCAGTGCATGCTGAAGAGCGTTAGGTGGTTAAAATGATGCGGAGTTGCCCCAGTGTGGTGTGCCTAATATGCATATTGGGGTTTCGGTCCATAAAACACACAAAAAAAACGTTATTATTTTTAATAATAATAATAATAATAATAATAATAATAATAATAATAATAATAATAATAATAATAATAATAATAATAATAATAATAATAATAATAATAATAATGTAGCTTCACGTCCCAAAAAACATTGTGACTATAAGGAATGCTGTAGTGTTAAAATGTCCGAAATTTCGACCATTCGGTGCCTTTTAGCCTGCACTGACAACTCAGAGTACGCGGGCCTGTAGCCATTTCGCCTCCATCGAAACGTGACCGCCGCGGCTGGGGTTCGAACAAGCGACCTTCGGGTGAGCACCTGAGCACCGTAAGCACTAGTGCTCCACCGCGGCGGACTGCTGTTGCCCACAAACGCAGTTAACGAATTCTCGTTAAGCTGGTGTTTCGGTAGAGTATTTCTTAAAAAAAAAAAGACTCGTCTCTCCGTGAAATCCGTGTTACATAGGCCAGTCATGCCGCTTCATTATTGACAGGCTGCGCGATCTGGCTAGCAACGTTAAGAATGGAACAGATGGCTGATTGGGAATCCGCTATAAGAATTGCGGGCGCGTACCTATGGTAGAACAGTGAATAATAGCTAGACGCAGAAATGAAATCACTTGTTTGACAATAGGGAAGATGTGTAAATTTAAGAGTTCGTTTTCTTTGCTAGTCAATATTAATGAGAACTAAGCGACAGTGGTGCCAAGGAAAGTATAGGGGACGTTATCAGAATAACAGAAGTTTGAATAATTTGATGTGATAATATAAGCACGAAAACTTTATAAACTATAGAAGATAAATGCATCAGAGAGCCTTCCGTTGCCTTGTCTGTGAAAGAAATTGAGTTTTTCAGTGGGCACACTTGTGTATTTAATTTCACGTAATTTTTCAAGTCATACCGCTGTTAGCCTGCGCTTTGTGCGTCGATAATCGTATCTCCCTTTTTGTCCGTGTCTCAATCGCGAAACTTTGTGCATTCTAATGGATAGCTTGCGTGTAAGACCATGCACGGTGTGCCGAGGCATATCAATTAAAATGGTGCCGCGTACACGAACTACATGCACGGTCGGCCTCGGTATTTCAGTGGCGTGCCTTTCGTCGTTTCGCTAAGAAGTCGACGAGGTCACCTCGTGTCACGTTTTTTCTTTTCCTCCTCGAATGCCACGCCCTTCGTGTAGGACATCTGGAACAACGCTGACTGTCCATGTCTGCTGCTTGCTAGGCAGCTATAGAGCCAGCTTGTACACGCGTATTGCGGTTAATGAGATAATTATGAATGAAATGCAGGCGACGGGACGAAAGCATGTGCCCGCAATGGCCAAACTTGGCGTTGTTATGAGGCGCACGTTTCAAGTCGGTGTTGGTTTCGACGAGCGCCGTTTCCTTCGTGACGAAGCCAACGTACGACACCGTCGTTCCCGATAAACGATAGGTCCGCGCGCGGTTATCTCGCTCGAAGCATGCTGGAGAAAGCTGCAATACGGCAGTGCATGGTGTTATGACCGTCGTCCGTAGGCGCCATGCTGTCGCTGAGAAGCGTAGCCGGGCAGTGTTCCCACGCCTGGAATCCCCGTTCTCTCGGAACCAGCGTCCAGAGCTGACGGGGGAGCGGTGCTCTTTTGATCCTCAAACAAGTAGCCGACGGGCCGGCTGCCTATGCCCGCCAGGTATTGTCCCTGCTTGCCGGAGGATGAGACGTCGTGTCGCCACGACACCGTAAGCCGTTCCAGAGAGGACCATAAAGACAGCGTCTTCCTTGGAAGAAACCGTGGCCGTGGCCACAAATTACCCTGCTAATTGAGCGGACAAATCGGCGGAAAGTTTGATGTCTGCTGTCAGGAGCGTGGGACCCCACGACCAGCGGCAGACACACGGCGAGGAAGAGCCCCTCTGGCGCCACCTTGCAGTGCAGTGATCACGACTCAATATTGGATGTTCACGTGGGCCGTGCATGCTCGTACCCCTCGCCTGTTGTGTGTGTGTGATTGGTGTTCTACTCAAGAAGGAGGAGCCCGGCAGGGCTTATAACGACGCCGCAGAGTGCGGGACGTTGCGCTGAACCATGTAACGGTTTAACCACCACGCTCGTTGTTTGTGAACTCTTAACCTCATGCTGTAAATATTTGTAAATAGTGCCATAAACCTGTTTGTTTTTTCGTATTCCCATCTTGTAAGCGCTCGTTTCCTCAACCCGAAGCTACACCACGCTACCACAAGAGACCGGGTTTTGTTTTCGTATCCTCCAGCGACCTTCCTTCCGACCCGCAACAACTGGTTGGCAGAGGTGGGATACGACTCAGCACCCCGAGTCACAACAATGGGCACAGTCGTATGCTTTTATCATTAAGAACGATAGCCTTTCTTGGGGACTTTCGACGGAAACATTTTGGCCTGTCTGTTCGTTTGTCTGTTTGTCCGCCTTTAACGATATCCTAAAGGTTAAACGGCTGGCTTGTTGCGGTGAGTGAACGCTGGCTGTGTGACAGGTGAACCTTGGCCAGGTAGCTGGGCGCACAGCTCGGGGCTGTGGCCCGAAGGCTGTTGCTCGAGACGCAAGCATGCGGCACGAGACGTGAGGCGCGAGCATGCGCAGTGAGGTTGCCGACGCCGCTGCCGAGGCCGGATCACAGCACATCCACGCAGTGAATGATGATGAGTGGGGCGAAGCTTCGAAAGGTTTTATCGTCATGCCGTGAATCATCCGCTGGCAGCGTCCGTCCGTCCGTCCGTGTGTCGTCTATCGTCTGTCTGTTGTTCCGTCTGCCTGTCCACATGTCCGTCTGCCTGTATGTACTCCGCTGACCGCCACTCCCGCTCCCTGGACGCCTTCCCTCCGCCCCGTCTCGGTCAATGTTCACGCGCGTTCTTCGTTCTTTTCCTGTTGCGCACTTTTCCGATGCGCGCACTTCAAACGTTCACTGAACTCATAACAGCAAGGCTGGTCCTCTTGACGTCAGTACGTTCAAGTGTTCAGCTTCTTGTGAATGTGCGCCTAGTACGAGAACCACGGTTCATGGCAGTTGTAGCGGTGATGATAAGGATGGAACTGTACGGAGGTATTCTGTTTTCTTTGGGATATTGTACTTTTACCGAACTCGCTTAAGTTCACTCAAATATATTTTCTTTACTTGAAAGTTCCGCCAATTTGTGGTTTGAGCAAACGGTCCCACCCAGCTTAAGGCCAGACGTTCTTGAGTCCTGGCGGTTGAGTCCCGCTTTCCAGCGGGCCGAGTTGATCTTCACAGTTGGTCTGAAAGTTAGCCTTCGTGGTTGCTATAAATGTTGTATCTTATACTGGGTTGTTACTGAAACAAGAAACGTTACTGAGCCCCCGTGTTGTCAAATGGACCTGTCTTCGTCCGGACACTTCTGTGTGTACCGACTTTGACGAAGACAAGTTTCCTTATATATTGTGCATTGGCTCTATTCCTTGATTTCGCGAGCTACTCCTCCTCAAAGAAAGCCTCATTCTCTTTTTCAACTCTCGTGTTATTTGAACTTAGCATTTGAGAACTTGACAAACTGACCTTCATAGAAACACTGCTTCTGCTAAAGTCTCTTTTCGGGATTTTCGAAAAACCACTGCGGAAAGCATTTGAAACATGCGCATGGCGCCCCAAAGTGTGTTGCACTGACCTCCGAGAAGGTTTCTGTGCAGCTGGTCTTCGAAAGAACTTGCATAACAGCTTGGTCCGAGAGGACACGAGAGATCGTTGCTCCGTGGCACTCCACCTTTATGTCTCCGCACCGCCATGCGACAGTTTCTCCCGTTGGGAACACTGCGTTTCTAGAATGCTTGTCTCCTCTGCACTTTTATGCGACAAGGTGAGATCGTGTGCAGTATACCAGCCACGAGCCTCGCTCGAGAGGCACCAAAACGCGCGCTTCCAGTCTCCGCATTTCGAGCCAAAAGTGCAGTTTGTCTCTCCCTTTCCACCTCTTCATGTCACATTTCACTTTACGACGCGATAAAGAGAAGAGACGCGTTCTTCCGCTTTAACTTCAAAGTCCTGACGCCCTCCGAGAAAAGGAACATGACTGGCGTGCAAGAAGACGAAGGAGGTATGTAAGTACATCGCCGAGTTGTCTCCCGGAATGGCATGTTTCGTCCTTTCTTTCATTTTTTTTCTGCGCAAGTTTTAACGCGCAGCGGCACACCTTTTGCACACCGTGTGTGCTCTGTCGGACGCCGCTCACGTAGAATACGTAAGAAGGGAGATATGCGACGGTGGTTTCCAGGTTCTTGCTGGTACTTTTCGACCGTCCTGTCCCGCGCGTGGAGCTCTTGAATTGAAACCTTCTCGGGGGAACTTGAAACGACCACGTGGAGCGTCGTGTGCCAGACTATGTGTGTATGCACACTACAAAAAAAAAAGCAGAGCCTGCGGCTCTGCTTTGATGTCGTTGTCTGTGCGATGCCTGCCTTACACGTCGCTATGCAGCAGCAAAAGCGAAGAGGAAAGGGCAGCGGCCGATAGTTATCCGCAGCAGACTCCGGGTGTTTGTAGCTTCGACTTCTCAACCCTTTTGAAATTCAATCTCCGTACTACGGGAAAGGGGCCAAGCTGTGGTAGCTCGTTCGAAGAAGCTCAAAAGCAAAGCGAATCGGAAGTGATTGCTGTTGCCATGCGAGCTCGCACGCATGCGTACGTGCGGGTTAAGATTCCGAGAAATGCCATTACATCTACGGACACGTATTTCCGCACGGTGCACGCGACGACGCTGTTCGGTTATTCAGCCATTATCTCGACCGGCAATCAATTTTAAGGCATTGCTTTCCGTTCTCCCCGCAAAGGCAAGTATTCTATAGTATCGCTCAAAAGAACCTGCACGTGCTTTTTTTTCCTTATTGGCTGTGTTTTTTGTCTACATGCGCATCGCATGATTGTCGACGCTGTGCATTCGTCGGGGCCGCTTTGCGCATAATCTGCGATGATCTATATCGACACAAAAAAAAAACTCCGGTCCGCAGTTTGCCCTTTTGTGTCTCGGATCGAGATCGGCAGGCTTATCTCCGCTCTCGTCTCACGATAAGAAGTACGTGGCTCGAGCCTTGCTCTCACTTAGCTTTCGAGAAACCGTGGTTCGGCGCTGAAGTCCCCCAAGAGAGTTGGGAGGAGAAGAAATATCGTTTACGTCTGCCTACACCAGCCGCCAGACGTCGCTGATTACAATAAACAGGGTCGCGACTGCCCTAACGAGCTCGGCCATTGCATGAGGCCGGAATTGATGTTTCGAATAAAACAGGGCGTTCTCTCTTTGCGGAGCGGCGAGTTGCTCGCGATAATGTCTTTCTCTTTCTTTATCGTGTCGTGCATAAAAAGAGACCGCTTTTCCTTGAAGTAATATAGTTGTACCGGGGGTCTGTGACTCCTGTTCCCACCGTCTCGCAGGCCGACGTTGCTCAGGCGGAGACGTCGAAAATTCGTTTGATCTGTTCAGAGTTCTGGGCACGCCTTCGATGGTTGACCCCTAAGGGTTCATTTCCTTTTCAACCAGTTCGCGCCACCTGGTGATGGAAACTGGATAAAACGGGTGCAGCCGCAGCCCAACTGAGCGGTCGGGCTTGATTCGTCGGGCCGCCCTTCTTTATAGGCGCTGCGCACACGTTTATACTGCGATAACCCTTCAGTCTCCCTATCGCTGTGCCGGCAAGAACTGGAACCAATCAACATGTTAAATCACGCTGAAGCTGAAAAGTGTGCATTCTTCTTCCTCGTTTTCACGCTTATTTCTTCGCGTCATAAAATTGACGTAAATGGAGGTAGAAGGTGATAAACGAGAAATATTGAAAGTTTAGCTCTTCGCAACACGCAAGATAATCGACTGGTTACGAATGCTCAAAAGTTACATACCTTGTTTCCATGCTTCCGGAGACCCGGTTTAAAGCAAGTGAAATGGCTAGAATAAATGAAAGTGCTGTTTGAACACTTAGTTGCAATTATAACGCTCATGATTATCTAAATACAGTACATAGAGTCATTCTATATACATTCATATAACTATTTTAACAACCCGCACAAATTATGTGATTGCTATGAGCTGGCAGCAAGCATACCTGTAAAGGTAAATAAAAATATATATTTCGAATTTCTGCCGGAACGCGCCATGTCCAGCGTCTCGTTACACATGGAACTGCCTTTAGCAATGCTGGAATGTGTAGCAAAATATATTACGCAGAAATTATGTGAAGAAATGTTAGATAACAGAGATGTTTCCGTTACCATCAGCTCGATTATGCAAGTCTTTTCCTTGCCGATGTCGTGACATGCGACTGTGGAGCGATCTTCCGAATGGCATCGTCCTTCTACATAATCGCAACATATCTCGCGAGCATCTCATCATCTATATCTCTAATAAATTTTAGCTGGCACATTTTCTGTCATATTTTTACAACTCATTTTCTTTTTTTTTAAATTTTATTTCATCTGCAAAGTGATGCTGTAGCTTTTAAAGGTTTGTTGTACCAAAAATTATTTGAATACACGAAGTAAATTGTTTTATTGGAAATTATTAGACTAGAAAATGGATTAGTTTTGTACTACAAATCATTTTGCTGTATTTAGAGATTTTTTATGTTATTATACATTGTTCCTACTTGGGTGTACCAACTTTGTTCTCGATATCATTCTAAATTATTCTTACTTCGTATTGACCCCTCTTACGCAGTGCCTCTGTAAGAAGTATTGCAACTAACTAACTAACTAACTAACTAACTAACTAACTAACTAACTAACTAACTAACTAACTAACTAACTAACTAACTAACTAACTAACTAACTAACTAACTAACTGACTAACTGACTAACTAACTAACTAACTAACTAACTAACTAACTGACTAACTGACTAACTGACTAACTGACTAACTGACTAACTAACTGACTGACCGACTGACTGACTGACTGACTGACTAAATAACTAACTAACTAACTAACTAACTAACTAAATAAATAAATAAATAAATAAATAAATAAATAAATAAATAAATAAATAAATAAATAAATAAATAAATATACTAATGTGTAGAAATGACAAAACTTAGTTCCGCATACGAACGAGGACACCGTCACGGGAAGGCTAAATCGTAGTACACAGAAAGGCGTAATTCATTAACTCTGAGCACTTAACTTTTGCTTGCCCCGCCGTGGTGGCCTCGTGGCTAAGGTACTCGGCTACCCACATATCAATCACTACCCCACATATCAATCATCAATCTTAATTTCTGCTTCATAGCGCACTGACATGCGAGCAGCCAAGGGGTTTTCATTTTATACCAGATCTTTGTGTAACAGAAGAAAGCATATAAGAATCGAGCATTTTTTTCGTTACTTGTTATGTCTACTATGTTTACTTCAATGAGTTATATGCAGACGAGAAAAAAGGATCAACAAAAGGAAAATAACGTTGTTTTACGCAGGCTAAAAAAAATGTGGATATAATTTCGCACGTGAGCTCTAGTATCATAAAAGTACAATAGATTAGAGTAACGATTCAAGAAGGAAATGAAAAGAATACAAAAACTGTGATGGCTAGATCAGGAAAAAAATCACGAAGTCTCCTTGCTGGAATCTGTCATCCTTTTATTCTACTCTTTCTTCACAAGTAGCCAACTACAACAGTACGTTTTCTATAGGGTACTTATAAAATTCACATCAACAGAGCTCAAAGAACTAAGGTCTCGTAATATGAACTCTCAAAAACGAAAACTATTAATGCGTCTTCTTCAGTTTCATCACTTATTTATTAATTTCTCGCTATTAGGTGGCCACACTTGCTAATATTACCTTGCGCATCAGAATCGGATAGAATTCACTGTTGGGAACGTTTTAAGCGTAAGATGACTTCTTCGGAATGAAGTCTTCATGTCCGGCATGCGCGACACTTCTTGGTGTACTTACCCGCGGGACCGCTTTATGCTCTCCCATAGTAGAGTGCCAAGCACTCTAAATCGTTAAGCACTTCTTCCACACACACGACAGCGAGTAGAGTCTTGGACTTGGCTCCCCATGCAGCCATAAAGCTCCCAACTCTTTTCAATAAATTAATCAATGTTCGCTTCACTTTCTGTGTAATGGCATATGGCGATGTGAAAGGTGATTAGCGACCCAACTTGACTGATATTTATTCGTATACCACCGTACTGGTTAGCTCTGGCTGATGTTGGCTTGCGTAAGATAATACCAGTTGAGCGGCGACTATAGTGTTGGCTAATATTGTCTGAATATGGGCAACTTCCGGATAACGTCGGTCAGTGCTGGTTATTCGCCGTTTTCACAACATCACTATCGTTATTCTAACCGCAACTCATTGATTCCAGAGATGTGTGCCTCTCTGCTCTTCCACAGCGCGCACTTTTCGCCAGACTCGCCCACATCGCAGATGAGGGTGAAGACGTTGAACCTCTCCCCCTGCTTGTTCCGCCCGACGGATGGAAGTGGCGGGAGGGCAGACTAGTCTGGCACGTGCAAGCGAAGTAACATGCAGATGACGCTCGTCCAGGCGCACCGCAGATGGCTGCAGCGCCACCCTCGCCTATATAGGCTGCTGCTGCTCTCTTCTCGGATCTCCTCTTCTTCTTTTTCTCTACGGATTGTCGCACGCAGGCCGCAGGCGATGTAGTTGCTGCCGGCCACTGTACGTTCTTCTTTTACTTGCATTTCTCAGCAAGAAAAGGATTCTCCGCACTGCCACCTAACTTCTTAGTGCGTGGGGCGCCGCGTTTCGTAACCGCCCTCCACATCCACTTCGCGCTCTGTGGGCTGAAGTGCCCAGTCCAGCGTGCATTCACTTGGCACCCTGCACACCCCGCAAGAAAGTCTGGCCCTGTCGCTCCCAGGAGGCCACGTCGTGCATACAGTACGTGTATAATATACGTCCGTCCGTCTGTGGTTTCGTGCTCTATACCTAGAACCCTCGCTGTTCCGCTTTTGTTTCGCGGTTCGTTTTTTTCTTTTCTTCACGTTTTGTTCCTCTTCCAAGATTGATATATCCTGTCCTGCCTGCTGCAGCTGTGGCGTGGTTCGTGGAAGTGCGGTATGGTGAGGTAATCCGGGATTCCCTCGGGCGGGAGCCGCATGGATGTGACGCTGTCTGCTGGCGTATAATGAACCGCATGCAGACCACGTCTGGCTGGGACAGCATAGGAGCTCACATATTCTCAAGCTCATGTTTTCACATATTCTCAAGGTGAAAGCCATGACCCGCGTTTTTACTTCCACTGGCGCGATATTATTAATTGTCCCGACATGTATCAACACCGTAAACTGAGAAAGAGAACTGGTCTAATAGTTGTTTGCTCAGAACTCGAAAAGGCGAATAAGATTAAACTGATTATATTGCCTGTCACGCAAAAGTTGCGCAAGGGTGATTCGCAAATATCCTTCAGTCTGTGGTTGAAGGGTCAGGACATCTCACAAGTCCTTACTACCCACATAAGCAGTATATTTTCTTACAGTCTCTCATGTCTTCTAAAGAGATTAATGCTGTTAACAACACAAGATGCAGCGCAAGTCAAGCCCATTGGAGACTGTGGCACAAACTTATGTGATACACATTCCACAAAAGTTTCTCAAACTCGGGGCCGGGGTGTCATACATTACTGGTCGTGCAAGCTCGCCTGAAAAGCGCAGGCTGGTTTGTGAGGTGTCAGAGTGTCATCCACCGCTGAAACGGTCCCAAAAGTGAGGTAATCGATAACATTTTTTGTGCGAACAGTAAACACTTGGCATATTGGCGATTTCTCAGTGTTAAGTGGTCGTATATATATAGAGAGAGTTATTTTAATGGGAAGCTGGAGAGGTTTGCCTGGTTTTTCACCTGACAGGCTACTCCAGTTTCCGGGTGATGACAGTGATATATACAATGATAAACACACAGCACATACAGTTACATACACGCATAACAGTCACATAACACATAAAGTCACTCACGCGCACTGCACTATTTACAACGTTTCGTTCAAGCCTGTGGCCCGTAAGAACATCAGTAGCGCTTTTGTAGAGAGTATCGCACTGGAGGTGTTCTTCCATGGGCCTATAGAATATTTTTTAAACTCCAAATTTGTGTCTTGTTGCATTTTTAAGCCCATCTTCAGAGACTGTCTCTCTGATGCGTATTTCGTACGCTCACAGAGGACATGATTCATGTCTTCAACGACGTTACGTTGGGCTCAAAATGCTGAGTCGGACAAAGTGGTCGTTTGGACGATATAGATATGTCAAGGCATTATATGGCGTGCGTGCGCGTTTCTCACCATACTGGGTTTGACGACACCATTGCCGTCCGGTGTGGAAAACAATGGATCGGATAATCATTCCACCGCACAAAACATGCGCATAACCATTCGCAAGCAGACGCGTGTACACTTAAGTATGCACATAAGTTTTCGTCTGAGCTCGACCGACCCCACAGGATTAACCACTTACTTGACAAGTCGCCGTTCTTCCTCGCCATCGTGGCCACGAATGTGGCTTTTTTTACGTAATTTCTTTTGTTTCAGATTGCAGTGATGATTCGGAAGATTTAGCTTAACATCTTAAAAGTGAGGGATGGAAGACGCAACGGGAGTTATGGGCACGTTTTAATCACCTGTATTTCTTTAACGTCAACGTAAAACTCAAGTTCGCTGGATTTGCTTGTAGTATTGTAGTGCGATTCCAGGACCTGGGAATAGAATCCGAGACCTCGCGTAGCAAAAGGCTATTGTCATGAACCCCACCTTTAGTGAGTATAGGACACTGCAAGCGTGTCCGTTTTCTTGAATTTTGTGACTTAGAAGCCTGTCGCCTCAATAGTTTCGAATGTCTGATGCATATATGTCGCTTCTTGAATGCCATTTTGTACTTTTATATTCTGTTCTTTTTTTATACTTCTCTGCGAGAGCATAGCGCTTGAGAGCTTCGACAGGGAAAAGTCAATCAGCAAACCTTTCCTATAATCTGTAAGCTGTTTATCACTTAATATTTTGCTTGCTGTTGTATGGCCGTTATATTTGCACATGGCTTAGAGTGTAGAAAGACATGCTTTCAGTTGAATTTGACTATAGTTGCTGTAGCAGGATGCAAGCCATGTCTCTGTTCTGGCAGAGCGCGTGATCCACGCTGTTTGCAAGTGAGCCTGCGTAGTACGCGTAATACGCTCGGGGAGCATCCATTCCGCATGCTCTGCTGCGTGCCTTTGCCCTTATTTCGGACGGGAGAGTAGTAATGAGCTATAATGCGCCTCAACCGCCTTCTATGCGTCGCTATCACGTACTTATCCTTGCTTTTCTTTTTCTGTCTGTGCTTTGAGACAAGGTAAACTTTCCGAGCTGAAATCGCTGCGCTGGTCTCGATCATTTTCCCGGACAGCTAGGCAAGGTCTCACGCCTTGCCAAGCTTTCAGCTTTCTCGGAGTGGCGGAGGAGCTCTCAAGAAAGTCATAAGGCGTGACGAGACGCCAACGAACGCGCTACAGGGATGACCGTGAAACGTGTGGGTACACTCATACAGAGGGCCCTATACGCACGCTCATTTAGCTGCTCTTGGAGGATTATACATTAGCGAGAATTCGGGGGCCGTGCAAGGAGTTTCGAGCTGCCCAACGGTTTGCAGAGTCGCTCGCGCGCGCGTCTCTTCTTTCCGAAGGTAAAAATAACGGTTTGGTTCGTTTCACACGCTCGCACAGCAAGGACGATAAGAAATTAACTAAAAAAAGGAGCTGCCTTCGCGCGTTTTTCACGAAATGCGGGCGTGCTACTCTTTTGGAGATGATGATGTGAATTAAGAAGATAGGCTTTGTTTTCTCTCACAGTTTCTGAACAACGGTTCGTGCATTACACGCATGCGAGGCTTCTCTTTCTCTCTCTCTCTCACTCACACAGACAAACACGCGCTCGCACGCACATGAACGGTCGGGAGAAGCATGCGTGGTTGGATCGTTCGCAATCTCTCACTAAAATTCAACGTTTTCTGTAAACTCTTCTTTTTTTATTTTCTACAAGCTATACTGCGTGTTCACGTTTTGTGACTTTCGTGCGTGATTAAACATACGCTGCTATACTTTTCATACGTTCGCGCAAGCTAATAATAGCGCACTAATTGTACGAGCAAAGAACCGAGATTCCTCGTTATCTAAAGGCACACCTGAATTTAAAAAAAGCAAAGGCAAAAACTGATACGCAAGAAGCGAATTACTGAACTAGCGGTGAGAGCGAAAGTACAAGGATTCAGAGTTTCGCTTCAGAATAAATTCTAGGCACTAAACGAGGTAACCTACGTTACCATTGACACAATGAACGATAATTTTTCTAATATAATCAGAGAGTGTGCAATGGAAGTTAGAGGCACAGTCACTAGACAAGACGCTGACAAACTGTCTCAGGAGACGAAAAATCTCATTAAGAGACGACAAATTATAAAAGCCTCAACTGAAACCGACAATATCAAGCTGGTGGAGCTTTCGAAGTTAATCAATGGGCGCAAGGAAGCCAACATCAGAAGGTATAACATGGAGAGATTTGAGCAGGCTGTAAAAAGCGGCAGAAGCCTAAAAGCTGCGAAGTCAAACTTGTGCGCAGGCAAAATTTGGATTTATACATTAAGGGACAAGGTAAGCAATGTCATAACTAATATGAATAGGATAGTCGAGGTGGTGGAGGAGTTATATACAGAGAGCTGTACAGAAGCCGAAGCAACCAGGATGATATTGTAAGAAGCAAAAATAGCCCAGAGGAATTCGACATCCTACCAGTAACGACAGGGGTAGCTAGGAAAGCCCTTGAAGGAATGCAAAGAAGCAAAGCCGCTGGGTAGGATAAGGTAACAACAGACCTGCTGAAAGATGGCGGTGAAGTTGTGTTAGAAAAATTGGCCACCTTTTATACGAAGTGTCTCTTGACGGGAAGGGTACCAGAGTCTTGGAAGAGCGTCAACACCGTTTTAATATATAAGAAAGAAGACGTCAAGGACTTGAAAAATTACAGGCCGATTAGCTTACTGTCTGTTCTGTATAAACTATTTACAAAATAATAGCTAATGGAATCGAGGCGACATTAGAGTTCAACCAGCCAAAAGACCAAACAGGATTTCGTACAGGCTATTTCGCACTAGGTCATATTAATTTTATCAATCAGGTAACAGAGAAATGCGCCGAATACAACCAACCCCTATACATAGCTTTTGCAGATTACGAGATGGCGTTTCACGTAGTCGACACATCAGCAGCAATGCAGGCACTACGGAATCAGGGCATCAACGAACGCTATACACAAACATACTAGAAGAAAGCTACAGAGAATCGAGAGCCACCATAGTTATTCATAAAGAAAGCGACAGAATTCTAATAAGGAAGGGCGTAAGGCAGGGAGACACGATCTTTCCATTGCTATTCACCGCGTGTTTACAGGAGATTTTCAGGGCCCTAGATTGGGAAGAGCTATAGGGATAAGATCTAATGGAGAGTATCTTAGCAACCTGTGGTTTGCTGATGACGTAGCCATGATGAGTAACTCGGGAAACGAATTACAGCTCATGATTTCTGAACTGGACACGGAAAGCAGAAGAGTAGGTGTGAAAATTAATATGCGCAAAACTAAAGTAATGTGCAACACTCTCGGCAGAAAACAGCACTTTGCGATAGGTAAAAGGGGTCAACCAATCCTCGCGTGAGTTACAGAAATGAGCATTCACCGAAAAGCGCTACAAGGTCAACGCGTATACGGTGGAATAACAGGGACATTTACCGTTTTGGTACTGACGCCGTTCGTCCAACGATGCCCGACCTTCTTCGCACCAATCTTGAACTGGGGCCGAGAGCCGTTGCCTTCCCCGAAATGAAAATTTAGTTCGTTCATTCGTTTGAATCTTAGTGAAAGGGTCTGTCATCTATTGCATCAGCATTTCTTGACTACGGTCCTATAGATATCATACAGGGACTCTTTGAGGGTCTATTGGAGTCTAGCAATGTATACGCTGTTTGTACGCCAAGGTACACGTCACTACCGGAATGAGGAAGCAAATGTCAGGTTTTGATCGACTTTCTTAACTGACTGCTCTAACAAAGGCATGTTTGGTTACTATCACACTGAAAGAAAAAGGGTAACCACTGATTCGAAGTGCACTTGGGGCTTCGTTATACAAAGTCGTCACCCATTCTCTTCGTTGCGATAACGAGCCAATCTGTTGGTTCTTTTCCACGTGAAACACATGGAATGCCGCTTCACATAAATTTATAGGATTGCGCATCTTTCGTGCCGTGCTGTTGGCATCACCATTTCACTGAATGTACGGAGCGAATGCGACGCTTACTGTAGGACGTGCAGGAACGTTATGTTCTTGCATCCGCAGAAAAGTACCACGTACATACTAGAGCGTCCATTTCTCTAATATGTCACTGCGCAACAATGACACTAACAACGACAACGAGGAATTCACTGTCGTGTGCGCCTTTCGAGCTGGTTCAATCACGAAGGCAGAGCACACGTTCGAAAAACGTTTTTCCCGACTCTCGCAAAGCTCTTCGGGAGCTTCTTATCTTGTCTCCCATGTTCTGTACTTAACTGAATGATCAGATCACAGTTACGTAGGCGCAGGGTTTTCCATTTAGGAAGGGGAAGGGCAAGTTTAACTATATAGAAAATGGAAATGGAGCGAAACAAATAGTTCTCTGAGTCCAACATGAAAGGCCATTGGTCGCCATGATTAACAGGAAAAAATGTCTAACCATAGACTTGTGCATTGAAAAATTACTGTAAAACCTCACCGAAAAAGGCATGGGACATAATTGGTGCCCCCTTTATAAAGATAACTAAAAGAGACAGCCCCTCTTCCTCACTCCCAGTGTGCACGCTTATGCACGGTAACTTTTTTCAAGACGTATTCGCGAATTATGATAATGAAATCGCGAATCAACCGCACTCGCAATCAGTTCATCTCCACATACGAGCCGACTACGCTGTTTGCCTTATTAAAGTTGGCGGTTGCAAGAAGGCCGCATTTTACAGCCTAGCAATAAGTTGCACGTTGGTGTGGACGATCTATTACCTTTTTAACACTGAAGATCTTCAGGGGGGGGGGGGGTCCTGGCATATTTAATTACTCCTGTGAGTGAGAAAAAAAAGTTAAAAGGAATAAGTCATCTCCGTCCATCTATGACGCCCCTCTCTCGACCCGAATGCCCAGGGTATGTCGTCGCGTGCTGTCGAAGCAAGTTTAATTGATCTCGCGCGTAGTGAAAGCGGAGGGGCCGCCGTCTTGCCGTCAGACGAGACGCCGCGGCTGAACTGGCATCCCCGCGGGTTGCGTCATCCGTCGCCAGGAGTCGATCCTCGGATAGGGGACAGTGTCCGCTTGCCACAGCGTTTCGCTAAAGCCGTGCAGTACGCAAAAAGGCTGACGCCTGGCATATATAATGGGAAAAATCTGTTCTTCAGACAATGTCACTGAAAATTTCTATACGGCGCTTTCGCTGCATCTCTGTGACCGTCCGGTCTACACGCTATAGCCACACTCCACCTGATGCATGCACTATCGTCTGCTCTTTGGTGGTTGCAGCAGACGAATTGGCAGTCGTTACGTGGAACGCGTATGAACACACAGCATTCTCCTCGAAGCCGTGATTGGTGGGCTTCGAATCTAGCGTCCATCGCGCTGAACCATTTTAGACTGTGCGTACATACGAATGAGTTAGACCAAGCGGTGTAAGGGGAGGACGCGCGCTCACGTCCCGGTTAATCGAACTCGTCGTTCGTTATTTGCAACGCGTCTTCCGCAATGATGGGAGTGTTCGAGAACGAAACAGAACCGGCGTCCGCCGTCGCTGCGTGTATAGGAACGGGTCAGGTGATGGATGGGGCTTCGGCTTCAGGCGTACAGAGCTGTGGAGAAAGTGCCACGCGCTTTCGACTTCCAGCCGGCGCCAAAGACGTGCTGCCGGAGTCGTCTGCGTCAAGTTCTCCGCGCGGTCTTGTTGCTGATGCCGCAAGACAGCGTGCTGTCCGGAAGGATTCGTTGCGTAAGCGACCAAACGAGCCCTGCGGGGCCCGCCTGACGGGTCCGCGCCTTCTTCGACGGACACGGGAGGTCCTGCTGCATATGAAAGGCGCACGTATATACTGCATGAGATGAGATGCGTTGCCTCCGAGAACGCTGGGGCCACAGTCTGCGTTGGTGTGGTTAGTTACTTCTAATCTCTCTCCTTCTCCCGTGATACCCGGCGGCGATATCCGGGGGGGGGGGGGGCTTTGACCGGCACAAGGCCGTTGGCACTTGCTGTTTGCTAACTTGTAGAAATTAACGGCAGTTTGTAGTACTGACCGATCAGCACCACCGCCATGCATCCTGCCGTTGGAATGACCGGATATTCTAGCAATTTTAACATTTGAAGCGTTAGTCGCTTTGGACTGTGACGTAGTGGGGTGCTCCGTGCGCATACTGTTCGCTATATTAGCTGCTGTGGTTACGGTCATCCACGGATGACCGAAATGTTACGGGATCGAATCCCGTCCGTGGCGGCCGCATTCCAATGGAGGTGCGAAGCCGGAGGTCCATGTAGTTATAACGCTTAGACACACGGTGAAAAAAAACCCAAATGCTCTATACTTCCGGCCCTCTGCAATGGTGACCTCATAATCATATCGTATATAGTTTTGGGACGCAACACCTCAACAATATATATATATATATATATATATATATATATATATATATATATATATATATATATATATATATATATATATATATATATATATATATCTGTGTGTGTGTGTGTGTGTGTGTGTGTGTGTGTGTGTGAAAGCACTGTAGTTGGCTAACACGTGCTGCCTGCAAGTGATTAATTCATACCCTGTGAGTTGCATATTTGTTTTTGAGGACTGTTTACAATGTACGCCGTTTTCTGTGGTAGATCTGGCACCGTGAAAGACTAATTAATCGGCCACCTTGTCGATTCTTTAGTTCAGCGCGACCTGATTCAAGGTGAGTGTTTCAGCTTCGTGTATCGGAACAAAAAGTGCTCGTCCTTTGCCAGGAGTAGAATCTGCAAGCATGTGTTAAATTATGTAAATGTATGTGTAATGCCCGGCCAATTCCAATAAAGACTCAATCTAGAGCATGAAATGGAAGCAATGTATAATATGTACAGGGCTGTACGCATCCAAGGGAACACTTAATTAGTTGATAGAAGATAATGTTTAATGTATAATTAGGAAAATCATTATTGTGTTCATGGGCATCGTGATTAGACGACATGTAAAGGATGTGATGTTTCCCGCGTGAAGTGCAATAAATGTTGGATATTTATCGGCTTCGATAGTAATGAGGTCTTAACCTCAGATGTGATCGACCCTGTACATTCGATTGACATAACATAACACCGCTGCCGTATACACACATCGGATACAGTTGAACACCTATCATTGGTGCTTAGAACGTGTCCTATTCCACCTCTATTTGTTTACCGCACGCATACAAAAGGATATATGTATTGATACCGCAGGGCCGTCAGAAGGAAGACCATTCTTTTCCTAAATTCGGAGAACAGACTGAAATTCATGAGTGTACTTGCAAAGTTCATAATACCCTGTTTGCTCACTGTGCATGGTTTTCTATTTCTACTTCCAACGAAGAAAATCGGATTATGTCGTGGCGTTTCATGTTACCATGCAATGAGCTGTTCCTTATGAATGCTCAAGTACAATGTCACTTACCCTAGCTCCCCGTTGGCTTCGTACATTGAAAAATTCAGTCATTGATCAGTGTGGCAAACTATAAGCCTGCTTCTAGAGCTACATGCGTGCGCGTAATACAGTCTTCACTTTCAAGTTGCAGTTATGGGCAGAGAGGAAAGTCTGCTTTGTAGCGGATAAATCGGACTTGCTCAGACGACTGTACATCCATCGGTGGCTCATTGTGGGCAACTACAGCAGGGTCCACAATTAAAGGAAACACACGAATCAGCACCTTTCATATTTCTGCCCCCCCCCCCCCCGTAACTGCAACTGAATGAAACGAAATGAAACTGGACCTAGCAGCATAGTTTGAGCATGGGACTAATCAGTCGAAAGGAGTCAGAACTGTCAACCACCAGTGGTATAATGTCAATTATTGTAATGTAATGTAAAGCCACTATACTTTTGCAAGAGACCGGAACGCGGACCTGCACGCAAGTGTGCCCATACACAGTGTAACCGTCTGTGGATCGGACAGTGTCGCACCACTCGTAGGCCCGCCTGCTAACATTTCGTTTGCAATTTTCCGGCTTGCAGTTCACGCGACTTCTGTACACGCGGTGTGTCCCATTTCTTCATACGCTACGCCGCGCATCCGGCGTCGATGCACCGGGTGAGTCGTATTCGGTCGCGGCCAGTCGATTGGTTTGGTCAGCGGTGGCTCGATCGCAGTATGCGCGCGCTGATCGGGGTAAAAAAGAAAAAAAAAACAGGAAGGAAGAATGGGTGTCGCCGCTGTGTGGCCCCTTGACGGCTGCAGTGGCGCGAGCTTGCGTGACGCGCCGCGGAGAACGGCTATAATATGTGGTACGTGTCGTGAACATCGATTAGGTGCAGCGTATCGTCGTCGTCGTCATCATCAGCAGCACATCGCTTCTCAGAAGCCACGCAACGGCAGCCTGCATCGCCGCTTAAGTACCGCGCTCTCCCGACTGCACGGTACATACGCACTTTCTGTCCCGTTGTACGATCTGGAAGAAGCCGAGAGAAATACACATATTGTGCGCGGTTTAACATCAGTTCCCGCCACGCGAAGCCATTATTGTGGCAAAGAGCTTTCTTGTTTATTATATGTGTAAGTGATTCTTGAAAGAAAAAAAAAGAAGATAAAAGTGAGCCCCGTAACTGTCTGTATTATAGTGCGACACCTGAACAGTGACTCACGAGGGATGGGGGTAAGGAGGGATTAAAATGGATAGGTATAGAGATAGGGACAGGGACAGCGAGACCCACATATAGAAGTAAGGAGAAGATAGGAAAAATGAACACGGTCGCAGGAGTCCGAGGACGGAATAACACTGAGCGAGAGCTTCACGACGTCAGGAGATGGCGTAGGGCGAGCCAGTTCGCCAGAGCTGCGCTGCCGTCGGAGATCGCGGGGGCACAACCGGTCGGTACTAAATTCAGCGAGCGAGATGAGATCTATTGAGCATCGATATACATATTGTTATGAGATGCTGCAGGCAAAATGGGTAACTTATTAGGTGTTTGAATGAAACTTTTCGTGCAGGCCGAGGTATATCGGTAGAGGCAACTTAGGTTGAGAGAGAGAGAGAGAGAGTACGATGGTGAACCGTCGCTTAGCGGCCACCTTGTCTCCACTCCACATCTTGCAAAATAGGATGACCTTAAACTCTAATCCACATACATATGAAAACTAGCTTACTTTCCGGCTTTATGCTTCGTTTTACATTATTTGTTTATATAAAGCTCTCATGTTGATAACTTTTGCATGCACGTTTCAATAACTCCATTCATTCACCGAACGAATATGACAGAACCTATTACACAATCGGCTTGGTATTAACATCTGCGTAAGCCCAGCTCGGGCAAACACGAGAAAAGCACAGACATATTGCTAGACCACTTACGTAGCCGTTCCAGTACGTGATGTATCGATCTCCACATTTCCGGCATCTCCACATTTCCGGCATCTCGGACGTCTTACGTACGAGTAAACGCGGCACCTGCACCACCGAACAAGCCGGTCACGCAACTTGGGCGAGATGTGCGCGGGAGCGGCGCCACGCCCTCGCCGACTATTCGGAGTCGCGGTCAAAACTTGTAGACAAGCAATTTCACGTTGTTAAGGGTCAAGTGTTATGATGCTGCCGGCTCCTCTTTCCGACAAGACCGGTGCATCAAGGGTCCGGTCCGCTGGCTCTGAAAGCCGCCCCCCCCCCATCCTAACCCCCATCTCTGTTACAACTACCCAAGAGCTGTTACATACGCGCCTTTATAGCACTGCGATTGACTGCAGCGCGCGCTTTATATGCGCCACTGGCGAGCTGCCGACGATGCACTGCTGTTGTACACACGCTATGCGCGGTCTATAAGGTTTTAGCTTGCCCCCTCACTCGCCCGCTACAAGTATAGGCACGTGTGTCAGACAGCGGGCATTACTCAAGTGCACGCTATAACAGGGTCGCTCGAAATTGCCGTAAGCACTATAGCCTGCTCGCATATTGTACGGACGGGCGTTCTTTTAGCGCGAGTGCGTCGTAGAGCATACCCAGCGCTTTCGTGAATACGCAGTGGAGCCTGACCGCATATACTGTAGCCACTCCGTTCTAGACCATATATACCGCTCGCCTTCCGGTCATGCTCGGAACAGCAAAGAAAGAACAATCAGACGAATGGACGCGGTGGCTGCCACGTTGGTTATAGTTGAAACAAACGGGAAGAGCACGCTTGCGATATAAATTATGCAGCTTATCTACTGCCAACAAGGGTGATTGCCTGAGATCGGCTGATTTCGCGATATGGCGTGCCGTGACGATTCGTTGTTTTGCTCCTTGTATTGCAAGAAGTAGCGGGATTGAATCAGCGTGCGCGCGCTGTAGTGTTTTGGAGAAGATTTCCACGGCATATATCGGGCGGCAAAAGAAGGTGAGGCGCTCCGTGGCTTCCAACGCTATACCACAACGTCGAATTCACTTTGCAGTGTTCAATGAACACGATGCCGAAATCATCTACTACATATCGGCGAGGATAGCAATGTTCGAACACATAGTTCACTTTGAGCATTACACTTAGTGGACTATGTAAGTATGCCATAATGTCATTAGTTCATAGCGCTATATGCTTATCGAAATCACCGATCGACTCTTGTGTCCAGGCAAAATTATTTCCTCTCCTAGACGGCAGCTAACCAACATTGTCATTTGAAGGTCCCTTCCCACTTTAATATATAGGTAATTTCGGTAAAAAGATTGCCCCGCCGCGGTGTTCTAGTGCTAAGGTACTCGGCTGCTGACTCGTAGGTCGCTGGATGGAATTCCGGCTGCGGCGGCTGCATTTCCGATGGAGGCGGAAATGTTGTAGGCCCGTGTGCTCAGATTTGGGTGCACGAAAAGAACCCCCAGGTGGTCGAAATTTTTGAAGACCCCACGACGTCATCTCCATAATCATATGATGGTCTTGGGACGTTAAACCCCACATATCAATCAATCAGTGAAAAGATTGGGTCTCGATACTCGAGAAACATCGACACCAGTTTCAACTATGACCTAAATCTGGACGCCGATTCTGAAAGTTCCAAGTTTTTTGTCACGCGATCGCAGTCAACGCCTGTCGACTGAATGGGTGCCTCACGAAAAATATGAGACGAAGGCAGCCGTGTACGGGCTGCATTGTTGATGTCCTTGGTAGAACCAACCAGAATGTGGAAATTTATTAAAATAGCTACACAATCCGCCTCTTTCATGATGCTTCCTAGCATGCACCCTTCCCCCTAATGGGAAGATCGCGAAACGTCTCTTCATCGCAGAGGCCTAGCCTCTGGCAATATCGGTTATCCTGGCCCACACCCATACTCCTACGAACGGGAGGCACTATATATAGTCGACATTGCGAAACCCGGAATCCAGCAGCTTCTGATAAACTGGGCCCGCTCAACCCCCACAATAGGTGACAATATGTCACAATGCAGTGCGCTACAACTGTACGGTCGTTGACTTCCCTTCGAGGCATTACTGTCCCGC
>WOVY01004989.1:0-181704 GCA_013436015.1 Rhipicephalus annulatus
GTAAGGACCATGGTACCAAGACAAAAGCTTAGTGAAAAGTCCGGAAGTTGTGGACGGGACCCAAAGCCAAACTAGCTTTCCCGGGGAGTAATGGGCATCAGAGGCTTCTGTGTCATGACGGAATTATTGGGGCGACTTATCTTGCGGGGTGTACGAGCGAGCCAGTTTACAGCATTCTTCAGCGTAAGCAGCAGCTGGAGAGATGGGTTTGCCCTCACAAACGTCTGGTTGGTACGGCAGAATGGTGTTCAAAAACGTGAAGGTTCACGTCCATACAGGAGAAAGAATGGAGAGGAGCCAGTGGTAGTTTGAGACGCAGAGTTTTAAGTGTAGGTGACTAAAGGAAGTACACGGTCCCAGTTTGTGTGGTCTTCCGACCTGTACATCGCCAGCATGTCGGCAAGTGTACGATTGAAGCGTTCCGTCATGCCGTTACTCTGAGGATGGTATGCGGAAGCGGTGCGGTGTACGATTCAGCATTCTTTGTGCAGAACCTCGATAGCATTTGAGAGGAAGACGTGGCCATGGTCACTGAGTAATTCACGTGGGGCCCCATGGCGCAGAATGAGATGACGAAGAAGGAACGACGTGACGTCTTTCGCAGCGGTGGCTGGCAGCGTAGATGTTTCTACGTACCGCGTGAGGTGGTCGACGCCGACTATTATGAAGCGGTTGCCGTCAATAGTGGTCGGAGTAGACCGAAGAGATCAACTCCAACGCGGTCGAATGGTCGGGCAGGGCCGGGCAATGGTTGTGGAGGACCAGCGGTGCTGTGAGTAGGAACCTTGCGACATTGGCACGAGACTGAACATACCGACGAAAGTATCGATACATGCCTCGCCAGTAGTACTTCAGGCGAAAATGCGAGTACGTCTTGAACGAGCCAGTGTGACCGCACTGAGGGGCGTCGTGGAAGGCACTGCCAATGTTCGCGCGCAAATGATGAGAGATCACGAGGAGCCACCTGCGGCCGTCGGTCAGGTAATTGCGACGATACAGCAATCCTCACGAAGTGCGAAGTGTCGAACTTGACGACGTAGGGTGCGTGAGGCGGCGTTTGGGGCCCGTTGAGACAAAATGTCAAGCAGGCAAGCGATCCAGGAATCTTTGCGCTGTTCTTCCGGCATGTCGGTGATGGTCAGAGATGATGAATAACAAGTGGAAGCTGGTGTCGGAAGGCAGTGGCGATCCAAATAGGGCGTCAGCATCCGGGTGTTTTCGTCCAGACTAATAAATCACACGCGTATCATATCCTGAAATCGTAAATCCCAGCGAGCCAGGCGTCCAGTCTGGTCCTTCAAGGATGACAGCCAGCATAGCGCGTGGTAGTCGGTAACCACATCAAACTGACGCCCGTACAGGTAGGTGCGAAATTTACCAATTGCCCGAACAATTGCCAAATACACCTTTTTGTGACGGAGTAATTTGACTCCGCCTCTGTGAGGGTACGACCGTCATATGCTACTACGTACTCGCCAAAGTCTGGTTTTCAATGGGCGAGTACCGCGCCAAGGCCGACACCACTAGCGTCCGCGTGTATTTCTGTAGGGGCGTTAGGGTCATAGCGGCGCCGAAATGGAGGAGACGTGAGGAGTAGGCGAAGCTTCGTAAATGACTCATCGCAATCGGCATTTTAAGCTGAGAGGTCGTTGCTGCTGGTGTGAAGCTGTGTCAAGGGGATATAATGGAGGCGAAATTGCGGATAAAGCGCTGAAAAGATGAACATAGCCCAATAAAGCTTCAGAGTTTCTTTACAGTGCTGGGCTTGGGATATTCGGCAAGCACTCGAAGTTTGGCGGATCTGGCGAAATTCCTTCTTTGGAGATAACGTGGCCTCGAATGGTAAGCTGACGGGTGCCATAATGACATTTCTTCAGGTCTAACTGCAAGCCAGCGTTAGTGAGGCACTCGAGAACTTGTTCAAGGTGAGTGATATGAGATGGGAAATCTGCAGAAAAAACGCTATGTCATCTAAGTAGCATAAAAGGGTCTGCCATTCGAGGCCTCTGAGAATGGTGTCCATCATCCTTTCAAATGTAGCAGGCTCGTTGCAAAGACCGAAAGGCATTACGTTAAATTCGTGTAAACCGTCAGGGGTGACGAACGCTGTTTTCGGATGGTCAGCTTCAGCCATGGGCACTTGCCAGTAGCCTGAGCGCAGGTCCAGTGACGAGAAATAATCGGCTCCTTGATGGCAGTCCAGCACGTCGTCGATGTGGGGTATGGGATAAACATTCTTCCGCGTAATCTTGTTTAGGCGGTGGTAGTCAACGCAAAATCTTATGAACCATCTTTTTTCCGCACCAGCACGACAGGAGAGGCCCAAGGACTGCTGGATTCCTGAATCACGTCACGTTTAAGCATGTCATCGAAGTTGTCGCTAATAACGTGGTGTTCGGACTGCGATACTCGGGAGGGACGCTGTCGCAGGGGAGCATGATGACCGGTGTCAATACGATGAACCACTGCAGACGTGCGCCTCAATAACGGCTGGCCAACGTCGAAAGAGGCACGAAAGCGTTCAAGCAGTTGAACAATTTTGTGCGCTGGACTGGCGTAAGCGCGTTGTCGATGCTACGCCGGAGGATTGTTAAGGGTCGGAAGGAGGAAGTTGCTGATGGCATCCCACAGCTGCCACCAGTTGTTAAGGTTCGGAAGGAGGAAGTTGCTGATGGCATCCCACCGCTGCCACCAGTTGTTGCGAATGGGGGACTTCGCGGTCTCCTGTGGTAGCGTGGTGTAACCGGGAGGAACTGTACGCTGACAAGAAGAGGATACGAAAAACAAACAGGTTTATGGCACTATTTACACATATTTACAGAAAAAAAGGTTAGGGACTTCACAAACCACGAGCATGCTGGTTGAACCGTTACATGGTTCAGAGCGATGTCCAGCACTCTGCGGCGTCGTTTTAAGCCCTGTCGGGCTCCTCCTCTCCGAGTAGAACACCAATCACACACACACACGACAGGTGAGGAGGGGACGAGCATGCACGGTCCACGTGAACTTCTAACATTGAGTCGTGATCACTGCTCTGCACGGTGGCGCTAGCGGGGCTCTTCCCCATCGTGTGTGTGCCGCTAGTCGAGAGGTACAACGTACATGAAAGGGTCCACCGTATGTTCGCTAAATTAGCGGGGCGATTTGCGGCGGCCACCATGGTCTCTTCCAAGGAAGATGCTGTCTTTGTTGTCCTCTCTCGAACGGTTTACGGCGTCGTGGCGACACGACGTCTCATCCTCCAGATAGCACGAACAATGCCTGACGAGCATAGGCAGCCGGCCGGTCGGCTACTTGATAGAGGATTAAAAGAGCGCCGCTCCCCCGTCAGCTCTGGCGCCGGTCACAACATCTTCCCCGTCGCCGGATGAGTCGCCGAGCTCATCAGGCACCGCTGTTGCTTCAAGGACGACGACAGGGTTCACATTTGAAAGTCGGGAACTCGCTTTTGCTTGCCACAATGTCTGGGTAATTGCCGAAATCTTCGACAGCGTCTGGCAGACTAGGCGCCGACGGAGCTGAGAGCCCCCCCAGTAGACCGACTTACGCACAATGGCGTCTGCCCAGACGAATCGCTGGGCCAAACGCAACAGCTCCTCCGCCGCCCGGAAAATCTCGGCTGGCCAGCGCTCCAAATCGCTGGGCACGAAGAGAATGGCCGGTGACGAGGACGACGGCCTGGCTTTGACCCTCCAGCTGCGAACTCGTAATGAACTCCCAAACCAGCTCACAATGATCGAAAACAGCAAGGCTAACCACACAACACAATACCAACCTGCAGTCAAGCCCATTGGACACGCTTAAAACCCTCAAGGCTTCTCAACACAAAAAAAAAACCTGTACGCTAAAATTTTGAGACAATTTGGTGCCGCCAAAGTTACAACAATCATGGATGTGGAGATGCTTACCAAAGATGGAACAAATTGCCGTGTGAGAAAAGCACACAAAGGCAAACACTATTTGGCCCCATATAACAGTAATTCCATTTTACAAAACTACCTTTCTCCTACCATCCGCACTACTAAGTTGTAACTTACATTTAACTTCATGACTAATATCATGAAACACAACCGAATACAAAGGTGTCATACGAATGCTGCCAGACCCTATACACAAGTTGTCTGGGCGTATTCTTCATTCTCTCAATATCTCGAAATATGTAAATCCTTAAAACGCATTCCTAATCTCCACGTTCGGTATACCATAACGCTCAGCTAAAGAATTCATCTGATCCCTGAGCACATACTAAAATAACAAAGGGAAATGCAACTCGTGTACTAACACGCTAATTGCTGAATGTAGTTTCATGTCATGTTTTTAAAGAACGCACATGACTTTGCTGTGCGCTCTAGCACGACATCATACTCTCATCCAAAGAGCGTTAGCATACTAACTCACACCTAACCAAGGTAAATCCCTCAAACCAAGGCATTGCTAAACATGCATCTTAACGTATTTGTTCACAAAGAACCACATGCAAAGAAAACAACGCCAAATGCCGTACACGTCAAGAGCACTTAAAACTTGCATAAATTTTGCACTAAAACAGCCTGTACAAAATGTTTTTATGCATCAGCAGTTCGAAAATCGCTTCTCGTGTTCTTCAAAAACATTCTTTAACAATGCTCATTCACTCTCTAAAGACGGTAGAAAACGTCGCGCTACACAACAAAAGGTACGTAGCATACAATCTACGGCTTGGCTCGACAACGCTACCACGCTTTAAAAACCTGCGGGGCGTACAAGTCTTCATTCGTGACTAACGTGCTCTTATCTCAAAGCAAACTAATTTGACGCAGCCGTTAGATTGATGCGGGCCACTGCTCACGCATAACAACTCAGCTAAAAACACTTACAATGCTTTGAAAAAAAAAAGATCTAGAAGGGAAGAACTGCTGCCACACGAACTAGCTGGGGAGATGACAAAGGAATATTATTTCAAAACCAAAGTTAAGCAAGCCAGCATGCTTCTAAGAACATCCCTTTGTCCGACTGACCAGCTTACAGTTTTCCCTCACTTCAATCGCACTCGTGGCAGTCGTGGTCTTGGCGGATTTCGAGAACGCCCGAGTCCACAACGTGCACGTGCTACCAGCTGAACGGCAGCGTTACGCCTCATTCGCGATTTCAGCAGACTTCTGTCAATCTGGCAGAGGGTACCCTAGCAATGCGTGGGAAAGAGTGGCCATGCCCTCTTTGGGCTGGCTCCTGTGGGGTGCTTGACTATTGTGGCCCTTCTTTTAGCACATGTTCGACACTTTTACCCACGCAAAGCCCGAAATCTCCACCGCACATTCCGTCGCGAGGATGCACGCTGTAGACTACCATTTCGCCGCCTGTGCCTTACTGCACGACATAAAGACCTTGTTATTGAACTGGCCGATGACCTACCCTCGTCCCGTTCGCCCGGCCGATTGCCGCCTTTTATATTCCTTAGTCGCTCCGCTTCTTGCGGCAACGTTTGCGACCAAACTTTCCCCCACTACTAGGAAGTTCGCCTCGGGTTGCGTCATCGGCTGTTCTACAGCTCAAACGTGCTTCTCCACCACCTACCACACTACTTTGGCAGTTCGATTTCCTAGCACTGTTGCCATGTCGGGCCTATTCACCTGTGTTAACTTTGTACTCACGCACCCAACTAACCTGGCACCTCCCATTTGATTTCATTTGCGAAGGACCCGCTGTTCCTTTTTCTTTCGTCCAGCACAGCAGACGTAAACAAATTAACTTTGACGCCCACGCAAAATTCCTAGTTCTGCTTGCTGCGCTAATAGGCTTCGAACCTTTCTCAACACGTGTAGAGCTGCTTCTCTCACTCGCGGCTCTCCGACGTGTCTTGCGTCTTCGCCGCTTTTCGCGACTCGTTTCGGAGCTTCCAGCTCGCATCTCAAACTCGCTCACCCTCTCACAGCATTTATCAGCTGTCTGGTCCACGCAGTCTAAATGATTTTCTAAAGAAACATCTGTTTCACATTCTAGACTGGCGGACAGCGTAACACACTGAAGAACAATGCCGCTGTTTCTCAAAGAAAAATCTCGCTCGCATTCATGGGAGCTGTCTACAACCGAACGGTTCTTATCATCTACTTTAGCTGCTTCTCCTGAGCTTTTTCTGGTGTTCTTGACTTCTTCAACCTCATTTGCAAGATCCATCGTCGCTACAAACACATTAAGATCTGTCCCAGCCTTTTACAGCTACCCTAGCTGTTTCGCTAGCATTAAACGGGCACAGAACCTCGTCACATTCGCTCTGGCCTTCGTCGGCTTCTCTACGCAGCGCAGCATCTTTAGCAGCACTCAAATTTGGTTCTTCATCGAACCTGCTGCTGTCCTTAAACGTGCTAGCCTTATCTACGGCTATCAACTGCACCTCATTTATGTTTTTCTCGCACTTCTCTTGAGCTACACTTACGGATGGCTGAATTTTCCGTCTCACTGCCTCGATTTTCTGTTCTTATTGTTCGATCACCAAGTTGCGTGCTCAATCACGCCCTTTTCTATCCCTTTCATCTTTGTCTCTTTTCTGTTTTTCTAAAATCTCCACCGCGTTTTTAATCTCCTCTTCACTAGCTTTTTGCGCAATCAGCCTCACAATCGCTGTCCTGCCCATTCCTTCCTCTACTTCAATGCCTAGATGCTTACCACAGCCAAAAGTTCATCTCTTAGCATGCCTTCCACGCCATGAATGCCGTTGTACTTTTGGTCCTGCATTTCACACATAATAGGGGATCCCTACAACTAAAAACTCACAAACGGTAATCTCCCTAAGTCACACAAAATCCAGCTTCTAATAAACTCACACAATGAAGCCTGGAAAGTCAAAGCAACAACCAAGCACTCACCACAGCGCAGCACCACGTCGTGAAGTTCATCCCACCACTGCCAACCAGTGTTATGGGTCGCAAGAAGGATCGCAGGAGGATACGAAAAACAACAGGTTTATGCCAATATTACACATATTTACGGCAAAGAAAGGTTAGGGGGTTTCCCAAACCATGAGCCTGGTGGATTGAACCGTTACATGGTTCAGAGCGGGCGTCCAGCACTCCTGCGGCGTCGTTTTAAAGCCCTGTCGGGCTCCTCCTCTCCGAGTAGAACACCAATCACACACACACAACAGGTGAGGAGGGGACGAGCATGCACGGTCCACGTGAACTTCTAAACATTGGATTCGTGATCACTGCTCTGGCATGGTGGCGCCAGCGGGGCTCTTCCCCATCGTGTGTGTGCCGCTAGTCGAGAGGTCAACGTACATCAAAAGGTCTGTCGATATGTTCGCTCAATTAGCGGGGCGATTTGCGGCGGCCGCCATGGTCTATTCCAAGGTAGATGCTGTCTTTGTTGTCGCTCTCGTCGAACGGTTTACGGTGTCGTGGCGACACGACGTCTCATCCTCCGGCTAGCACGGACAATGCCTTACGAGCATAGGCAGCCGGCGGTCAGCTACTTGATTGAGGATTAAAAGAGCGCCGCTCCCCCGTCAGCTCTGGCGCCGGTCACAACATCTTCCCCGTCGCCGGATGAGTCGCCGAGCTCATCAGGCACCGCTGTTGCTTCAAAGGACGACGACAGGGTTCACATTTGAAGGCGGGAACTCGCTTTTGCTTGCCACATTGTCCGGGTAATTGCCGAAATCGTCGACAGCGTCTGGCAGACTAGGCGCCGATGGCATTGAGAGTCTCTCCAGTTAGAGCGGCTTACGCACATGGCGTCTGCCCAGACGAATCGCCGGGCCCAACGCAACAGGATGTCTTGGACAGGGGAGGTTGTAGCCGTGGCGGAGGTGACGGCATTATCGTCGACGGTGTCTTGTCGCACGTTGCATCCAAAAGGAAGATGGCCTCAAGACTGTCTAAATGTCCAACACATTCGCCGCGTATCGGAGTGTGAGGTTCCGTCTGCGTGCACAGTCTTCAGACGGTGTAAACAGGGTGGTCAAATCCAAACAAACTTCGTCAGAGGAAACGGACACCAGGGTGGTAGAGAACAGAGAAATGATAGCGTCAGCAGCGACAACCAATTTAGGCACCGGACTTGGAACGTCGACGACGGTGGTAATTAGCACACAAAGATAGTCGAGCTCCTCAGCGCAGTCAAGGAGCGCATCATGTGTAGAAAAGAAGTCCCAACCGAGGATCACGTCATGGGACGCATGTGGTAGGCTAACGAATTCCACAGTGTAGTAGAATGCGTTGTTGATAAAAATGGGCTGCCGTGCACGCCGCCACAGGCTTAACGTACTGGCGAGCTCGCTGTCCGTAACTAAAGATCAGAAACTGGTATCGTCACTTTTTGCAGTTTGCGGCACAAATGTTCTCTTAAAAGAGAAACGGCAAGCTCCTGTGTCGACAAGAGCGTTCGTCGTGACACTATCAATAAAAACCGCGGATCTCGTTTGGAAGGCGAAAGATGAGGCCTTGAAATTTCGATGAGGGTGCAGTTCGTGCCTCAGGAAGTGCGGCTTTTAGTTTTCCTCTGGCGTGGGATTGGTACGGCGGAGCATAGGAGAAATGGAGCGGGATCCAGGGAGGAGGAGATCTACGTGAGGGGGAACTGGCACGGCGAGAATAAGCACCCGATAAATCGGCGGAACAGGGTACGCTGGCTGCTGTGGCATGTAGTCGAGGTTGGGATGTAATCATTGGCATAAACACTGCGCTTGATGCCGACAGTGACGCGCAACATGGCCAAGAATGCCGCAGGTGTAGCAGATGTGCCTGTTGTCTGGAGTGCACTAAGGGTTGTGAGGTGGTCCGGGAGGCGAGAGGGCTTGCGTGAGAGCCGGGCGTATTGGGTCAACATGGGCGTGGTGGCGAGTAGAAGTTGGTGACTGGGGTGGGTGGTGTTGGCGTCGGTCGAGCATAGGAATGGTAACGGCCTCAGCATAGGTGAGAGATGCTGCAGGCTGCGTTGGTGGAACAGGAGGTGGAACTGTCTCAGCAACTTGAGTCTGAATGACACGATGGAGCGAGTGATCCAGTGTCCATGGGACTCTCGTAACAGGAGTGACAATAGTGAGCTGACGAGCTACTTCCCTACAGATGTATTGGTTAATTTGCGGCAGTAAGGTCGGAATATTCAGCGCCAGTGCTCTTAGCTTCCAAATATCAAAGTTCCACTGTGTGAATTCCGGCGCTACGGGTATAAAAGCGCTCTTTACGCAGCTCGTCAATGCTTTGGCACAGTTCCCTGGCTTGCGCTACTGTCTGAGGGCACTTGGCGACCAGCGTATGAAATGCATCGTCATCTATGCCTTTCAGTATGTGCCTTATTTTGTCAGAGTCCGTCATAGGTGCATTCACGCGCTTACACAGATCGATGGCGTCCTCAATATACCTCGTAAACGTCTCACCGTTCCTTTGGGCTCTAGCACAGAGGTGATGTTCGGCTCGAAGCTTGCGCAATCCATGCCGACCGAAGAACAACGCGATGATTTGCTTGAATGCTGACCAGGTGGTGCACTCGGCTTCATGGTTGTAGTACCATAGCTTCGCCACATCGGTCAGATAGAAGCTGACACTCGTCAACTTAGCAGGGTCATCTCATTTGTCTCATTTGTCTCATTGTAAGCGTAAGCGTATTGTAAGCGTAATTTTTTGGCAGCAAGGGTTGTGGCAGCGGACAAGCAACTAATTTTGTCCTCGCACTTCGTACAGGTTGCAATTCACGCCTACGGCCATCGACGGACTGTTCGCTTCAAGTGGCATCGACTGAAGTGACGTCAGCTATCCTATTCACGTCACAACTCGCGCCTGCTGCTATCAACACTCTGGTGAAGTGAAGCGACGCCTATCGAGTGACTTCATCAGCCTGACTGCCTACAAAAGCGGTTGTCCTGTGCGCCAGCCCGTCATTTGGCAGCAAGGGCTAATTTCGTCCTTGCACTTCGTACAGGCTTGTCACATAAACTTTTGCATCTACTAATCCTTCTTAGCCGCTGCCCTGTTGCCATCAGTGTCTCGTGCTTTTTTTCAAGATGCCGTCGTGTGCTGAGCTAGCGAAAGATATAGCAACACTACGTGCTGAATTGGCATCAATGCAAGAAAGTCTGAGCATGTTTAATGGACTGTATGAATCCGGGAAAGTTCAGAATGAAACCATCTTGAAGGAAAATAAGTTTCTGAAAGAAGAAAACACGAAGCTGTCTCAACGTCTTACGTCACTCGAGCAGTATTCACGCCTCAATAACGTAGAAATCAAAGGTGTTCCCGTCACGGAAGGTGAAAATTGCCTGGCTGTAATACAAGCTATTGGTAAAAAATTGGTTGTCCTGTTGTACCTTCTGGCATTGATATCGCTCATCGTGTCCCCGCGAAAAAAGACAAGAACATCATCGCGCGTTCTGCTCGAGATCGAAGCGAAACCGAATTCATTAGTAAAGCTAGGAAAGCTAAACTCACCACTTCTGCAATTGGTCTTTCGCGAAGCAGTGACTCACCTTTTTTTGTGAATGATCATCTCACGCCAGAGAACAAGCGTCTTTTCGCGCAAGCTCTCGAATTGAAGAAGGCTAAAGGGTGGCGATTCCTCTGGACCGAAAATTGTGTGATTAGGCCAGAAAGACTGCAAATAGTTGTGTTTATCGTATTTCTAACGCAAACGACCTGGCCATATTTACATAATCAGTGCGCCTGCACATCCTTTTTTTTCTTCGTGTTTCTACCATGAACAGAGGCATGTTCTCGTGTGACAAAACGAAAGCATTGCTCCATGATAAACCGCCTCAATTTTCAATCAATCAATCAATCAATCAATGAAGCTTATTTTCATAAATAGATATATGCCATTACAGGGATTATTTGGACCGATAGCCTAAAGTGGCTAGTGGACGGTCCAATACAATGTGGCAAACATAAAAAAGTATACAGGTCAGCTCTGAGGTAACAACATAAAAAAACAATCATATGATACAGATAACACAGTAATACATTTTTTCCTTGCAGATATGCATACTTATTAGCTTGCAGCTAGTTTCTATACATAGGCACTTATTAAGAAAATACAATAAAAAACGAATCGAACACACACATGCTTACATGTCTTGACTCCACAGAAAAAATGATTTACATGCCATGCTGAAATTACGTGCCGTTTTAATCTCTAGGGGGACCGTGTTCTATATTTTTGTTCCGCTAAACTGTATCAGTCTTCCTCTGTAAACATTAAAACTTTGGGCAGATTGAAATTGCCATTCGAAGCATGTCGCGTATTGCGTTTAGGAATTGAAAAAGATCAGCAGGCAAAGGTGAATTTCTATTATTTTTGTTATTTACTGAACAGCAATTTGTAGTCACGCAACATCGGAACCGAGAGAATGCGTTGTGATTGGAAAATATTACTGTACTGATTCACCTTGGCTTATGATTTTCAGTGTACGCTTTTGAAGTCGTTCAAGAGTGTTTAGATAACTGTTGTACGTCACACCCCACGATTCCAGACAGTAACCTATTGACAATGACACAATGAAAAGTAGAGTGTGCGGAGTATAGCTTGTGGAAAATATTGGCGAGCTTTTATTAGAGAATAGCAGCCATAGGCTAGCTTTGCGCACACACTTTGTACTTGCTCATGCCAGTGTAAGTGTTCATCAAAAGTGACGGCCTAAATATTAAAACAAGGAACTTGTTGAATAGGAGCGTTGTTTATTGTTAGGTTAAGAGATTCAGCGTCAATATGTTCCTACGAGAGTGAAACACCATATACTTTGTTTTAGTACAGTTAACAGTCAGCTGATTCCTGGCAAACCATTCTGAAATGTTCGATAAATCGGTCATCGCGTCATTTTGTAAATCTGCTAAGGAGTGTCCTGTTAAAACTAAAACAGTGTCGTCCGCGTACATCAGTGCGCCTTGACCTCTGTAGGGATCGCGGGACATCATTAATATAAAGAGAGAACAATATAGGGCTCAAAACTGAACCCTGTGGCACCCCCGCATTTAATATAACCGTAGGATTGATTTGATGTCACCAATGACTACCTTTTGTTTGCGTGCCGATAGATAACTAGAAAAAAAATCAAGCGAGTTACCTTTTATTCCCATAAGAATGCATTTTTTCCAATAAAATGGAATCACTAATAGCATCAAATGCCTTTCGTATGTCTAAAAATACTGCTATTGCTATGTTGTTTTCATGTAGCGCGGAATTAATATATTGCGTAAGCATCGAAACAGCAGTTGAAGTGGACCTGTTTGCAACAAAGCCGTGTTGCTGGGGACAAAGTACATTCTGTTCACCCAGGAAGCGCCTTAATTGCGACGAAATTAGTTTTTCAAGCGTAGTGTTAATACTACTCAGGACAGATATTGGTCTGTAGCTGTCCGGAAGATTCCGATCACCAGATTTGTACACTGGTATTACTTTGGCGGTCTTAAGTATACTAGGATAAGTTTTAGAGGAAAATGCATGATTAAATATATGGCATCAGGGACCACACAAAACATCAATATTCTCCTTTAAAAATCCTTGATGATATGGCGTCATGGCCAGCTGCCTTGTTCCCTGGTAACTTATTAATTACTTGTCGGATGTCATCCTCAGTTACATCACATAAATCGAAATTATTGGTAACAGTACAGGGTGCATTTAAATTCTGCATATGAGTAGGGAACTTCCTCGCAAGGCTGAGACCAATATTAGTAAAGTATCGTTAAAGTTGTCGGCCACTTCACGAGTTGGATTATCAGGTGTAATGCGTTCTTTGCTACCCATGCCAGTGACGTCTTTAACAATATGCCATATTTTCTTCGTGTTACCATCATTTTTTTTCACTAGGTTGGTATAGTAGCACTTCTTGGATTTTCTTATCATTGCTACTGACTTGTTTCTGTAAAGCTTAAAATTTTGATGGTAGTATTCATTGCTCCTAATATTTTCCATTTGTCGTAGTAAAAATCTTTCAGCTTCAAAACCTCACGTATATTTCTATTCATCCATGGACATATGGCATGGTCATAATTTCGGCGCGAACAGCTACGCGTTGATCGTTCAATGACATCCATAATGCATTTTACAATGTTATCACACTCGACGTCCACGTCTTCATCATAGAGAGCATCAAAATTCGTTCCTTGTAGTAGTTTTTGCACGGAATTATAGTCGACACGTGTTGTTCGTTTAAATGGCAGGTATGTCAGGAGCACAAATGTATTTCTGGGGTAAAAATAGAAAGGTGGGATTGTGATCCGCAATAGCAACAGCGTATACGCCTGCCGATACATCCAGGTCAGCGTTACACAACACGTGATCAATAATCGACTCCGAGTGGTCTGTTATGCGAGTGGGTGATGAAATAACATTTCTCAGATTAACTGATTGTAGCAAAAACACGTAATCATCACATGTATCACCAGACACGTCTATGTTAATATCACCGCAGACAATAATAGGTGCTTTAGAGGCCACAATGGGTATCATGGTACTTTCCATCACAGTAATGAAGTCAGCCACACTGGAAATTGGTGGACGATATATTACACCGATGATGACACCATTCTGAAGATGAATAAAAGAGTCTCTGCCGATGAACTGCAGCATGAGCTATTGCTAAGGTGAACGAAATTAAAGCAGTCTTTGATAAATAGCGCCACACCCCCTCCTCGTGTAGCACTGTTTCTAGGTTGCGAAAGCATGACGTAGCCGGGTAAATGAACTAATTCGCTTTCTCGAAGCCAAGTTTCAGTTATAGCGATGACATCATATTTAAACGAGTGCTGTGATAAGTACGAAAGCAGATGATCGAAGTTCTTTTTTATGCTGCGAATATTACAATGTAATACTGCGAAATGATCCTGCTGCAGCCATATGTTTTCAACCTCAGAAAAAGAAAACGCCATTTAAAAATATAGGAAACTCCAGGTTACAGAAACAAGCAGGCAATCCTCAAACAACTTTGGAAAGATCCTCAGCACATGTGACGTGAAGCACACGTGAATTATCCGCCTTCCGCATCAAAATCTTTTCACCAGTTACCCAGGTGTACTTCCACTTTTTTCCCGCTTTGTCTTTAGAGCGGCTGTTAGCAATTCCTTGTTTGCCGGACACAAGTGCTCATTTATGTACACTGGAGATGCGATGCCCTGAAAACCTAAAGCTGTCGTGTTAAGTCGTTGCTTCTTAGCAGTCTTCAGAACATTATCTTTCACAGCTCTCGAAAGAAACCTAACTATGATGTTAGGTGTTGACGCGTTCCTTGATGGCACTCGGTGCACGACGTCTATATCTGTTTCTTTGATTTCAACTTTCAGGTAGCTGGCAAGCTGTTGCATTGTAGAGACCAAGTTTTCCCCCTCCATCACAGGAACTCCCTTTATTTCTAGGTTATTCTGTCTACTATAATGTTGCTGAGCAGCGAGTTCCTGTTTTATTTCCTTAATATTCTTGACGAGGCGACTGTTTTCGCTTTTAATCGCGTGGTTTTCTGCTCGCACCGCAGCAAGCTCTTTCTTTGTTTCGCCAAGTTCCACCCTGAATTGCTCAAATTGCTCATTCATGAAATTGATTGACTGTCTAAGAGTTTGTAGTTCGCCTTCAATAACCTTTGTGATGTCTTTCTTTAGCTCATCATGTTTGGTATCAATTCTAGCAGAAAACTCTGACAAGGCCTTAGCTAGTTCCTTCACAGTAGTGGGCGGCTTATCACCCATAATACCCGTCATTCACTGAGCAGTCCAGGAACTAAGAAGCCAAAGTACAAGTCGTTCACGTACCTGCGTAAAGCAAGGTAAATTTTTAGCTGTCGTTCAGCCTCGTTGCTGCCTGGACTGCCCGTGAAATGACGGCTGACCCTCGCTGGAGCGGTGGTTTTATAGCAGAGCTGTGACGTATTTCAGGGGGCGTTGTTCCCGGTTCTGCCCACTTGATTCCTAGTAGCGCTGACCGCTTCCGAAGACACCTTGTCCGCTTCCACCACCAGCGTTCTCTTACGGGCGCTGCGTTCTTTTAAATGCTACGGCTCTCTTGCTGCCTGGACTGCCCGTGAAATGACGGCTGATCCTCGCTGCCACCACCAGCGTTTCCACCACCAGCGTTCTCTTACGGGCGCTGCGTTCTTGTAAATGCTACGGCTCTCTTGCTGCCTGGACTGCCCGTGAAATGACGGCTGATCCTCGCTGGAGCGGTTGTTTTATAGCAGAGCTGTGACGTATTTCAGGGGCGTTGTTCCCGGTTCCGCCCACTTGATTCCTAGTAGCGCTGACCGCTTCCGAAGACACCTTGTCCGCTTCCACCACCAGCGTTCTCTTACGGGCGCTGATGGAATTTTCATTCCTTCATTGCAATATTCGCAGTCTTCGTAAGCATCACGATGATCTGATCAACTTTCTTTCGATACTTGACCATAACTTTTCAATCATCTGTTTGTCGGAAACGTGGCTGACAGAGGTAGATGGCAATCTATTTGATCTGCCAGGGTACATCAGTGAACATAGTTACCGTGGAAATCAGAGAAGTGGCGGATCTGCTATTTTTGTGAATTCGTCGATTGCGTACACCCGTCGTCTCGATCTTTCACTCCGAAATTTATTGTGCGAGTCTGTATGGTTAGAGTTCGACCGGAATGTCTTGCCACTCAATAACAGGCCTACAATCCTGGCATCCATTTATCGTTCCCCGTCATCATCTTATTCGGACTTCTGTTCACAGCTAGAAGAAATACTTAATCTCTTAACCAATGAAAATAAGAACATCATCATTTGTGGTGACATCAATATAAACATACTTCCTCTTAGCTGTCAATTGTGCTCTGATTATATCAACTGCCTATTTAGCTATGGTTTCTCTTCCTTAATTGATGTTCCAACTAGGTGTGACACTGCCGGTTCTTGCACGTTAATAGACCACATATTTTCATCATCAACCTCTGATTACACCACCGGAGTGATTGATTATTCCATAACAGATCATTATCTCCTGTTCTTCGTTCTTGGTACCGGAAAACGTGCACAGCACCGTCAATATACGAAAAATTCCTTCAATGAAGCTTTATTTGCACGAAAAGTGCATGACACATGCTGGAATAACGTTTTTCGAGAAGATTGTCCTGAGAAGGCATATTCGATTTTTCTATCAACAATAACGAATTACATTAACGATTGCACAACCCATGTAACCCATAAGCACACATTCTCGTCTCCTAGGAAACCATGGATTACAAGTGCACTGCTGCGCTCAATAATAAAGAAAAATATTCTTCACAAAAAGGTGAAATTGCAGCCTTTCAACGCATCTTTGCGACCTAGATTTCAAAATTATAGCAACATTCTTTCTAGCGTCCTCAAACGTGCAAAACGGGAATATTAGGAACGGTGAATAATTCAAAACGGAACAAATACTCGGCGTAATTGGGAGCTAATTAAAGAATTTCTGAATGTTAGGGAGTCCGATGCCAGCATTAAAAAAATGATTTACAAAGACAAGGAATACTCTACCGAAGCTGATATGTCAAATGTTTTTAGCGATCATTTCGCCGCGTGCCAAAATACGCTCTCACTTAGCGTTCCAGCCCATCTTCCACGTAGCCCTCAGTCCTTTTTCCTTCGCCCGGTTTTTTTTTCAGAAGTTTTTAACGTAATTTCTTCCCTCAAAGTTACGGGACCAGGCCTGGACTCTATCCGGCCCTCTAGAATAAAACTGGTTGCTGCAGACATATCATTAGTTTTTGCAGATATTGCTAACAAAATTTTCAGAACCGGTATATTTCCTGAGTTGTTGAAACGTGGTAAAATAATTCCTGTGTACAAAAAAGGCTTTCGTGATAACATTAACAACTATCGCCCCATTTGCATTTTGCCATTTTTTGGCAAAGTCATTGAAAAGCTTATCTACAGTCGTCTGATGCACTATCTAAACAAATTTAATCTTCTTTCCCCACACCAGTTTGGCTTTAGGAATGGTTATTCAACGGAACAAGCATTGCTCAAATTCACGGATAACATTAAACAATTTATTGACGAAGGGTTCGTTGTAGGTGCCATATTCATTGATCTAACAAAGGCATTTGACACACTATAACATTCTACTCTTCTGGATAAGCTCGAGTCTTTTGGTATTACTGGCCCAACTCTAAATCTTACTCGTAGCTACTTGTCTAACAGGCCACAAGTCGTATATCTTAATGGCCAATTTTCATCGACTAAATTAATTACCTGCGGTGTTCCCCAAGGTTCTATATTAGGTCCGTTGTTATTTCTACTATTCATAAATGACTTACCTAATACGCTTATGTTTTCTAAGTGTTTGCTATATGCTGACGACACGACCATTTACTCACCGCATAAATCGCTCACCGCACTTCAAGACACACTTAATACAGATCTTAACAACGTGCATTCATGGTGTAGAAATAACAAACTTCAGATTAATCCTACTAAAACAACTTTCGTTCTCTTTCATAGCCAACAAACTGTGGTTTCTTCCTCCATAACTGTCTTGCTGGATAATTATACTTTAATGGCATCTGACAATGTTAAATTCCTTGGTGTTACTCTCGATAAATATCTTAAATACAATAGTCATGCCAATTCACTTATAAAAAGGGTTTCATTTGGTATCCGCATTATCATTACAACACGTGCATTGTTCAACCTCATGTTCTCATCTCACTTTATCATGCTTATATTAATAGCCATTTATCATACTGCTTATCATCATGGGGTAACACATACGCCATTCATATCAAACCGCTTCAACGTCTTCAAAACCAGGCGATCAAGTTGATGACTTTTAGCCCATTCCGTTGCCATTCTCTACCTATCTATCAACATCTTCGAATCCTACCCATTCAACAATTGTTTTATCATAGATTGTCGCTCATCACATACCGTCTCATTCATCGCGAAATATCACTTGATAATATTCCTTTCCATATCTTCGTCAACAACAATAATACCAGGTTTGCAGAGCGCAATAACTGCCTTTTACCTAAAATCAGATCAAACTATGGCAGATACACAGCACGCTTCTTTTGTGTTCATCTTTGAAATAATATCCCTCTTCATGTTAATTCGTCTCATTCATTGCAGTCTTTTAAACATAACATGAAAAGCATACTGTTAATTGAGCTCTTGTTCATTTGTAATAAAACATTTTCATTATTACCTCTACGTTTTCAACTTCTGCTTTTACGTATTCTTGTAGTTTTGTATAATGTTGTTCTGGTAAATTAACTTTTTCGATTTGACTATTTATTGTTCTGTGTTGAATGCACTTTTTATTCTTGTTCGCACTTGTAGCTTTTGCTGCTGTTACTTACCTTTTATGTACCCCATTAACGATAGGAGGTCCCCCTGACAGTTTCTTACTTTGGGACCTCCTGACACTGTATATATTAGGGGAGCTCTTTTTTGTACTCATGTACTCAGCATTGAACGAATAAACTTGAACGAATGGCAGTATGTGGTCCCAGTTCGTATGGTCATCAGAAACATACATGGAGAGCATGTCACCCAGCGTGAGATTAAATCGCTCGGTCATCCCGTTGGTTTGGGGGTGGTATGCGGTCGTTGTTTGGTGCACCATGTTGCATTCGCGTATAAGGGTTTCTACAGCTTCCGACAAGAAAGAACGCCCACGGTTACTGAGAAGCTCGTGGGGTGCACCATGCCGAAGGACGAGGTTGTGCAGTATGAACAGGCCGACTTCACGCCCAGTGGCCTCGGGAAGCGCCGAAGTTTCGGCGTAGCGCGTAAGGTGGCCCACGGCTACGATGACCCAGCGGTTTTTATTTGGTTGTATGGTAGGGGACCGTACAAGTCGATTCCGATGCGGCTGAAAGGCCGAGAAGGACAAGGCAGTGGCTGGAGTGGCCTTGTAGATGTGTGAGGGAAGCTCTTCCGGCGTTGGCACAAGGAACATGAACGGACGTACTGCCTAACAAAGCGGTACATTCCGTGCCAGTAATATCGAATTCGTAGGCGAGCATACGTCTTCACTACACCTGCGTGGGCGCATTGCGGATCCGCGTGGAAGGAGGCAGACACATCAGAACGTAGGTGGCGAGGTATTACCAGCAACCATTTGCGGCCATCAGATAGGTAGTTTCGCCGGTACAAAAGACCGTCACGGATGGTAAAATGGCAAGCAGTTCGTCGAAGTAAACGGTTGTCGGTACGTGGAGACGTCTGAGACAGGTACTCTAAAAAAGACGCTATCTATGGATCCTGGCGTTGCTCAGCGGACATGTCGGCCTGTTCAAGTGAAGAACATTCGCAGCTGGAAACAGACGCTGCAACATAATCGTGGGGAAGTGGCGAGCGAGAAAGGGCGTCGGCGTCCGAATGCTTGCGGCCTGACCGATAAATTACATGAATATCGTAATCTTGGCGACCTAGTGCCCAGCGAGCTAGGCGACCAGATGGGTCTTTTAACGACGACAACCAACACAATGCGTGGTGATAAGTCACGACGGTAAATGGGCGGTCATATAGGTAAGGTCGGAATTTTGTGATTTCCCAAACAATGGCAAGGCATTCTTTCTCGGTGACAGAATAGTTCTTTTCCGCTTTAGTGAGGGTGCGACTAGCGTAGGACACAACACACTCATCGAAGCCAGATTTACGCTGAGCAAGAATAGCGCCGAGGCCAACTCCGCTAACGTCCGTATGGATTTTGGTTGGAGCGTCTGGATCAAAGTGGTGTAGGATAGGTGGGGATGTCAGAAGATGGCGTAAAGACGCGAATGCTTCATCGAATGCTGGGTACCACGCCGAGAGGTCTTGGTTGTCGGCAAGTAGCTGCGTCAGGGGTGCGATTATGGTGGCGAAATTGCGCCCAAAACGGCGAAAATATGAGCAGAGCTCCATGAAGCTGCGGAGTTCTTTTAGTGCAGCCGGCCTGGGAAAGTCGGTGACAGCGCGAAGCTTGGCTGGATCAGGACGGACGCCATGCTCGTTAACAACATGCCCTAAGATGGTAAGCTGGCGGGCAGCGAAGTGGCATTTCTTCAAATTCAGCTGCAGTCCATCGTTCGAAAGACAAGTCAGGACGCTTGCTAGACGGCTGAGGTGGGAGTTGAAGTCCTTCGAAAAAACGACGACGTCATCCGTATAGCACAGGCATGTGTTCCATTTAAAGCCTCTAAGGATGTTGTCCATGAGACGCTCATAGAAGGCAGGCGCATCACAGGGGCCAAATGGCATGATGTTAAACTTCTACAATCCGTCAGGCGTTACAAACGCAGTCCTGGAGTGGTCGGCTTCATTTATAGGGACCTGCCAGTAGCTGTATCAAAGATCTAAAGAAGAAAATAACTCTGCTCCTTGCAGGCAATCGAGGGCGTCATCGATTCTGGGCAGCGGATAAACATCTTTTCTGGTAATCTTGTTAGATGCCGCCCTCCTTTTTTTCACCAGTACAACCGGAGAGGCCCAAGGGCAGTTTGAAAGTTGTATCACACCACATCGAAGCATATCGTTCACCTTATCATCAATGGCACGGCGTTCAGCGTGAGAAACTCGATATGGGCGCTGGCGCAAAGGTGCATGGCTACCGGTGTCGATTTTGTGAACGATGGCAGACGTGCGACCCAAAGAAGGTTGGCTATGGTCAAATGACATCTTGAAGTGATCGAGTAAAGTCAGTAGTTGGGTGCGCTGAGCAACGGAAAGTTTAAGGTCAATGAATGGGGAAAAACCTCCGGGGATGAAGTGGGGGTGGTATCAGAGGTAATGGTGTTTAAGTGAGATGATGACAAGTCATCAGGTAGGTGACTGGATGAAACAGAATCGATTTCCTCAAGGTGACCGAGAAGTTCGCCACTGAATAATATGGCCGGGGAAGGAAGCGAGTTCGTTATATAAATAGAGCCACGTGAGTTTTCTACGGTGACAACTGCGAACGGGAGAAGGAAGCTTTTGCGAGAGCCGAAGGTGTCGGAGGAGATAAAGAGGGCGGTGACAGAGGGTGCGTCGTCGCAGAAGAGTGGCACATGAACACAGGATAGAGGAGTGATGTGAGTGTCCGCGGCTACGGTGACTCGGGAAGATAGCGGCTTGAAAGAAGGTCCTTCAGGCGTCAGCGCTTCACACAGGGGCAGTTCACACATCGTCGACAACTCTAGTTCGGCAGTGAACGACGGCATGATGAGCGCAGAGGAAGTCTCAGCTTAAGATGATATCGTGTGAACATGGGAAAAACACAACGAATTCGACTACATACAAAACATTTTTGTATGTTGCCCTCTGCAGGATTATAACTGCAGAGGGCTAGGTCATGTTGTCAGGCATTGACGAGGCGAGGGGCTGAGGTAGAGTCCGGGAACGGAGTTCCAGTTTGAGACAACCAGCACTCTCCACCATATGTAAGAATACTGCTATAATATATATATATATATATATATATATATATATATATATTGTGGACATTTGTTACATCGTCCTCATCCCTGCATGATCACAATCACCATCACCCGCTTGTCTCTTTGTCCTCATTGCCACTCTGGATCATCATCAGCGTCATCGTCTGTGTACTGGCTCTGCCCGTTCGTTTTGCGAGGTATTTCCTCAAATAAACGCTGACGTAGCCAAGACTACCAAGACTTCATACGTGGTGGAGGTGGACTTTCGGTCCTCTGACCTCCCGCAGCCCGCTATACTCCCTGGAGCTTCGTTCAGGCCGCCGATTGCGCCCACAGTGAGGGAACATGTCCCAGACCGAGCCTGCCGGCGCTGATATCAACCACGCACCGCCGCAAGCTGCCCCTCCTACTTACATACACGGACATCAGCGGGAACCCCTGCTCTTTGCTGGTCTTCGGGGAGAAGACGTAGAAGACTGGCTCGATGACTACGACCACGTAAGTGCCGCTAATAGGTTGGACGAGGCCGCCAAACTGCGTTACGTGCCTTTTTATCTGACCGGAGTCGTGAAGACATGGTATTTTAACCACGTCGTTGACTTACCCGACTAGGCTACCTTCCAGCAGCAGCTGCGACACGTCTTTGGGACACCGGACATTCGATCCGCCGTCCCAAAGAGGACACTCGGTACTCGCCGACAACATCCCGGTGAATCGTACGGTTCACACATTGAGGAAGTCCTCGCACACTACCGGCGTGTCAATCAATCCATGCTGGGATCGGACAAAGTGCGCCTTACATTGAAAGGCATTGAGTCTGTTGCCTTTAGTGCCCTCGCTGTGCAAAACGAAGCTACCATCGCTGATGTCGTGACGACATGCCAACGCCATGATGCGCTGGACTCCGTTCGCCTCCAACCGGACATTGGCGACCACCACTCCACGTCACGTTGCCATCTGCGTGACCTCAACCGGGACATTATACGCGAAGAATTGCGGTCCATGGGCTTCACAACTCCTACACCACGTCCTACAAAGCCTTCGGGAGTGCCCTTACGTGACATCATCAGGGAGGAACTTACATCCCTGACTGGCTCTACGCTCGTACAGCCACCTGCTTCTCGCCCTATATGCACGTACCCTCAAGTTGCTGCCGGGCCTCCCAGCGACGCCCACGCGACATTGCCGCGTCCATCCTATGCGTCAGTTGCTACCTCTCCCCCGGTGAACTACCATTCCGTGCTCCTGACCATTCGGCCCACCTGACAGCACCATCTCCAGGTGCCCCGAATGCCATCTATTCCCCCACCGTGGCGCTCCTCTCGCCCTGTATGCTACTACTATGGCTATCGCGGCCACATATCTCGTTTCTGCCGAAAGTGCCAGCAAGATGAGCGTAGGAACGACGTGCGTGAACGGGATTTGTACACTGGGGCATCTTATCAACGTCGGCGTTATTCGTCTCCCCCGCACCGGTCTCCATCTCCTCCAGCATCGACTGCACCACGAAACAGCCGAAACACGAGACGCCGCTCGCCTTCGCTCTTCCGCCGTTCCACATCTTCACTTCGGCCCGCCTCATTCTCCTCTGACATTCATCCGGAAAACTAATGATGCAGTTTATGGAGGAAAAATGCATTCGGAATTAGAACTGAAATTTCTTCATCAGGCCCGTGTAACATGGTTTCTGTGGAAGTGGAAGGAGTGCGAGTCGATGCTTTGGTGGACACAGGCGCGACATTGTCTGTGATACGTGCTGATTTGTGTGAACATTTAAGGAAAGTAATGACGCCTTACAATGGCCCCACGTTAGATGCTGTCCAGGGGAACGTCATTCGCCTTTCTGCGTTTTGTACTGTGCGCGTTTTCATCGATGGCATCTACCATCAAGTCCAGTTTGCTGCCCTGTCTCGCTGCTCTCCCCAACTAATTTTAGGATGGGATTTTCTATCATCTGCTTCCGCGGCGATTTGTTGTGGACAACGCGTCGTTCACCTTGCTGACACCGACTACATGCTTGACGACGACAATCAGAAGCCACTTCGTCTGGTCACTGCGAAAGACATCAAACTGCCGCCACTACAAGAGCAAATTGTCAGCATTACGTCCAACAACATCTATCACGGTGATGTATTGGTCTCACCGTCACCACTTTGCGTTCGCAAAGGAATAGTTCTTCCGGCCGGTGTCGTTCATTTTTGCAATGGCTCTGCACTTGTCACTGCTGTCAACTCTACACTGGAGAAGATCTTACTGCCACAAGGCACTACTGTGGCCCGTGTTGCCGACTTCGAGCCTGTATTTGTCACGCTACTTCAGGCCATCGCTTCCAAAAACCCTTTCCTCGGTGAGCATGTTTCTTCCCCCGCCTTTACCACCGCTATCAGCAGTGAATCGACGTATTTACAGAGGCAGCAGCTGCTCGCATTGTTACAGAAACATGCAAATTCTTTCGATATTTGCTCGTCTAAGCTGGGCCGCACTAATACTACAGCACATCGAATTCAAACTGTTAGGACATCTATCGTACACCGCCGACCCTACCGTGTGTCTCTAGCTCAAAGAAAAATGATAGAACAAAACGTTGCGGACAGGCTTAAACGGAAAGTCATCCGTCCCTTATCTAGCCCTTGGTCGTCTCCGATTCTTTTGGTCCGTAAAAAGGATGGCTTTGTGCGTTTTTGTGTGGACTACCGGACGCTCAATAGGGTCACACGCAAAGACGTGTACCCTATGCCATGCATTGACAACGCCCTTGATTCCCTACAAGGCGCGGAATCCATTTCAAGCATCGACTTGCGTTTTTGGTACTGGCAGATCCCCATGCATGAAGACGATAAGGAGAAAACGGCGTCCGCAACCCCCGATAGGGTATATGAATTCAACGTGATGCCTATCGGGCTCTGCAATGCACCCGCGACTTTTGAGCGCATGCTGATACCGTGCTGCGCGGCCTGAAATGAAAAAGTTGCCTTTGCTACCTGGACGACATTATTATCTTTTCGTCAACGTTTCCTGAGCACCTAGAATGATTGGATCAAGTTCTGACGTGCCTTGCCGGCGCCGGGCTTCAAATAAACACTAAGAAATGCTCTTTCGCTAGCAAATCTATCAAGGTGTTAGGACACGTCGTTAGCAAAGATGGCATCTGGCCCGACCCTGACAAGATTTCTGAAGTCCTTCACTTTCCGCGTCCCGAAAAACCACAGGAGCTCCGCAGTTTCCTTGGCCTCGCGTCCTATTTTCACTGGTTTATAAAGAACTTCACTTCTATTTCTGCTCAATTACACCAACTACTTGCTTCTAACGTCCCCTTTCTGTGGTCTCAAGAATGTCAAACGGCATTCGACCTGTTGAAGCAGGACTCACGTTTTAACGTCTGCTCTGCCACTTTGACGAAGCCGCACCGACTATCATCAATACCGACGCTAGCGGCCTTGGTATAGCAGCCGTTCTTCTACAACGCGACAAGTCTTCACAAGAGAAAGTTTACATATGCCAGTCGCGTACTCACCCCTGCCGAAAAGAACTACGCGATAACTGAGCGAGAGTGTTTGGCTGTGGTTTGGTCGGTCAAGAAGTTCCGTCCCTATCTCCCGGCCCTATCTCCACGGCCGTCACTTCACAATCGTTATGGACCACCATGTATTATGCTGGCTTTCTACACTGAAGAACATGCCCGGACGCTTGGGTCGGTGGAGATTACACTTGCAGGAATACGACTTTGGCATAACTTACAGGTCAGGCATAAAACATCAAGACGCGTCGTCTGTATCCCTCGAGTCAACCTTGACATGGCGCATAAAATGACGAATAAAGTAAGCTCTCCAGCCATTTATAGTTCAAAAATATTGAATTTCAAACTTAGATTCCCTAAACTGACCTCACGTTTCGGGACCGATTCAGTTCGTTCATCAGGGGTGACTGCTCGGCCGGCTCCGAAGCTATAGCAACTTTTTTTGGCAGTATCCCTCTCTCCATCCTTCTTCTTGCCGCAGTTTTTGTTACTGCGTTGTTTATTCCACTGACGCCACCAACCGTGAACGTATACACTCAGTAAAATTTCAGTTTCATCCAGCCAGATAGATATCTGTGGAATATAATCACCTTATAATTTGCATAAAATAACAGATACAAACTGAACAGTTCACGCTTTTCTCACTGTTTCTTTCCAATACCAGAGGCAGGAATGAGACTAGCGCACTCCTTACACATAACGGTAGGTAGCCATACTCACGTAAATGCTCGTCCTCGCCCGTGTAGGTGTTGCATACGAACTTGTAGAAACCATTGCATCGGTTGACGCTGTAGTCAAGCTTATAACGCAACATGGGATACCTATACTAAGCAAACAACTTAACAGCATTCACTTTTGGTATGGTATGATCATGGGGTGGATTGTATTCCGGTCTTGATGGTCTTGTTGAAGTATGTGGGGTGACGAGAAAAATAATCTTCAGATGGCGGCGTTTACCCGGGCGTCAAAGTTTTCAAGACATTTAGAGGATTCAAAGTATCAATCTGGTGGAAAGGTTGTGAACGGATTTCTACACAACTGTGCGGTCACCACATCAGCTAATAATGTGAGTTCACAATGTGCACTCGGGTGAGCCCGTGCATTGAGTACTAATGCAGTCCAACTAAAGTAAACGGACGGGAAGTGTGCTTCGAAATAATTATGGACCATCTCCCCGAAGGCATGCGAAGCATTTCATCTCCCATAATGTGATGCGAAGCACAAGCGCTGCGAGCGCAGTTGAGCTGGCTGAAACGGGAGTCGACACGAGTACTGGAAGAATAGCTTGAAGCGAAACTCGGCGTCGCCTTTACTCGAGCAAAAATTTCTTTGAAATGCAAAAACACGGGAGGCGGGTGGCATTTCGAGTAATTTTCATCGCAGATAAACGAGCCGAAAGAGTGTTTCCACTCGACGTGCGGTCGAGCGTTGTGGGTGGTGGAGATGATGAAGCGAAAGAGAAGTGTGTTGCGAGCGGGCGGAGAAACTTACACCGTGCAAAGAAGTAACACCACCTAGGCTTGTTGGGAGGAGCCAGCAGCTGCTGCGGATCAAAGAGAGAGTGACGTCAACGAGCGGCTAGACCTATTTAGCATCGTCCCAACCACTGTGGTAGGGGTAATGATGTGCGGCGTGTTAGCACGGAGACACAGGTGGACAGCGTTATACAGGCTAGTCAATGAGTTGCTTCGCACCTAAAGGTATTTAACGGTATACTTGATACTTTACTATGGGAGAACAGAAGCTGTCTCCAAAAACATTTGTATTTCGAATACTTTAAACTCTACAATGGGAGAGCAAGAAGTCGTCCTGTTGGGGCGAGCATAAAGCCATCACACTAGGTGAGGCCCGTGGGACAACATGTGCTTAGAACAAAGGGGTTAACGATTCAGAGTACTTCGTACTATACACTATAGGAGAGCTGGAAGCCGTCTCGTGGGCCTCACACTTGGTGAGGCGTCATCGACAAAAAGGTATCCATGACACCGTATCCACGGAATGAAGGATGATAAGTGGACGAAGTTCGAGAGGAGGGGGAGATCATTGGCAAACACTAACTCTTCCGTGAAAAGTTACCCCATTACATCATTAGAAAGACGTACATCAGTGCATATATTATACAAATCAACTTTATTTTGTTCTTGTTTTTTGTTACATTTCTTCGTTTGTTCTTTTCATTTCAATGTTGTCATGGTAGATGTATTGCGAGGCCCTTTGATTAAAACGGCTGTATGGTCCATGATATCAAGCAAGAGAGGTTCTTGTACTGGCTGAAGTGGTGAGGTTTTCAAACACTAAAGTCTACGCATGTCCCTCGGATCGTGATAGGTTGCATACGGTTGCAACTGAGTCAGTATTTGGAAAGCATGTGCAGCACGACGCAGTCATTGGCAATTAGGTTCATCCGTTCGTGCGCACCATACGTGCGTCCGTCCGTGTGCGCGTGCATCCATCCGTCTGTCTGTCTGTCTGTCTGTCTGTCTGTCTGTCTGTCTGTCTGCCTGTCTGTCTGTCTGTCTGTCCGTCCATCCGTCCGTCCGTACGTCTGTCGGTCACTAACACAAGCGCCGCCTGCCGAGTGAGTCATACAACTATAGGTGGTTACGAACCGGTCACGAAAAGACACGCATGGACAGACCAACGACTCTAGGAGCTTCCCCCCCTCCCAAATTAGCCTTATGGAATCTCGAATATTGAATCGATAGAATGGTTGTGCTTAGAACAAATTGTGAACGCTTTAGAGGCACTATACGAACTCTACTATGGGAGAGCTATAAGGTATTCACAAAAGGAAATATGTGGAGGACTACTTCTTTTTGGCGACCAATCGTCTGTGTAATTGAAAATAGTGTTTACGGTTTAGAGTACTATACATACTCTACGATTGGATAGCATAAATTCATTTTCTTTAGAAAAAGTGGTTAACGATTGTGAGTACTTGTTCCTCTACTATTGGGAGGGCATAAAGCCATCCCGTGGGCCTCAAACTTGATGAGGCCCTGCCATTGACGATGTGAGTGTAGAAAACGTGGGTAACGATTTTAAGTACTTTGTACTCTACTATGGGAGAGCTGAAAGCTGTCCCGAACACGAGGGCATATTTACATTTTCGCTCGCTAGAGGAACGAGAGGTGACGATCTGTGTGTTTAGAAAGAGTGGTTAACGATTTAGAGTACTTTGTACTCTACTATGGGAGAGCTGAAAGCCGTCCCGTGGGCCTCATACGTACGCTTGGGGGCAAAGCAGCAAACAAGTTATACGTATCGCTAATTTCGGCAATATCAAATGACAAAAATGCGGTGCCACTGATTGCATGGCAGGTAGTGGTCGAAGGTGTGCCGGTCACACACTTCGTCGAACGCGCCATTTTTCAATTATTCACGCTCTCTCCAATGAGCGCCTCTCGGTGATCTGCCCATTTTCACAATCACAACATCACTTTTTATCAAGCTGACAGGTAGTTTGATCTAGTGGAATTTTTTCAGTGTTTAAGTATTTACGCGACACCATGATAATTGTCCGTAGAAACTCATGTCCTGCGCTACTAAGCACGTGTGGAGTTCCACCGTTCACCAAGAAAGAAAGGTTCTCGATTTGGGGGCACTTTCTGCGCGTGGTTCACGAGAGTGTTGTGCAGGTGCCGCGCCAGTTCCTCTAGGGTTAATGCAGCATGACACTAGTGGTTTCAGTACAGTTGTTGAATTGAGAGAAAACGTCCAGCCGCATCATTTACTTAGCACTAGATGCGCGAGACGAGACCTCGCGGGAAAGCCAGCGCTGAAGTGCCAACGAACTCGTGCTAGGGTGGCTAGAATAGCAGCATGGCGTCAAATCGAAGACAGACGTGCAGGTTACTCGACCTGCACTAGCCAAGTTGAGGCCCAAAGCTCAGCACTCTTGAGAAAAAGGGAAAAAGAGTAAACTTCTATTATTAACAAATGCACACTGAGTCTTCCTTGGGTGGAGCCCTCAGTCCAGGGCTACGCTGCCTTGCGCGACCCTGCGAGCCCGCTGGACCAGCTGCTACTGTTCCTGCTGGCGTAAGCTGAGCAGTGCAGATTCCCAACAGAAATGGATGGGGTTGGGAATGAGAGAAACGCCCTGTGGGGCCGAGCACTCCCACGTGGAGGGAAACACTGTCGGCATAGATCCACAGAAGGGGTAGGAGGGGTAGGAAGTCGGATGATAGTGATTTAGCATATCGAGGCATGGAAATGAATTGGTCTGTAGTTGCCGCCAAGCGAAGTCATCTGCTCTGTTAAATGAAGGATGATGGGGAGTATACGTATAACGGCTCTGTCGGTAGTACTCCAGCGTAGCGCTGTAGTTAAGTGGCTCTGTCGATGCGTCGTCTGTATTGGACAGCTCTTCCAATGGAGCCCGGCCGGTCAGCTCTCGGGCAACCGCATAAACACGTTCAATACCATGGAGAGAGGCGTGTCCAGGAGTCCAGACGATACGCACAGGACGTCATGCTGACGGTGAGACAGAAGAGAGAACATTGTGTGTAAGTGCAGCCTCAAGTCCTTGAGCAAAATCACGGTAAGCCGCTTGTGAATCTGTTACAATAGTGACAGGGCAGTCATGTGACAGTGTCTTAGTGTGAACAAATGCCACAGCGAGAGCTCCCTCCTCCGCCAAACCACTGTCTGTAGTGCGAAGTGTGGCAGACGCCATAAGGGCATCTGTGGCATCTATCACGGCTAAACACATGGCTGACTTCTCTGGGTAGCGTGACCCATCAGTGTAAAGGACTTCTAAGTCTGTGGTATCATCACCAAAGACGCGTGTCATAGCCTGAACTCGGGCCCGTCGACGACCGGCGTGGCGGGAGGGATCCATATTGCGTGGAATCGGAGGCACTTTGATGAGTGCGCGGACAGTAGAAGCAATTAAGTTTATGTCGCGGAACCTGTGCGTGATTCTATGGGAATCGGGTAGCCAAGACGAGACAAGATGGCGCAGCCCTGACGGGTCTGCCTGAGCCGTTGGAGCTGACTGTTGTGCTGAACCTCAATGAGTTCGGTTACGGTGTTGTGGACACCTAGTTAAAGGAGGCATTGTGTAGAAGGCTGTGGAGGAGCACTCTTGAACTAGGGCAGTATGTGCAGTCAAAGCGAGGAGACCGTGAATAGGAGCAAGCATCCTGCAATTTCACGGAATGCAAGAAGAAAAAAAATTGCCCGTAGCTTCCCTCGGGGGAACACTGAGGAGGATGCGGAGCATATAATTGGTTAACGGGGTGTTAAAGTGCGACTTACTTGGGTCGATGGCTAAATTGGTTAACGTGGTTGTGAAATGGGGTGTTAAATTGCGATTTACTTGGGTCGATGGCTAAATTGGTTAACGTGGTTGTAGGAGGGGGTGTTAAATGAGTAAACACGTACACACGTATGCGAAAGGGCGGCGCTGGTCGAAGGGACGTCGATCATTGTGTTTGTGGATTGGTTGGAATTCATTTCACCGCGACCTTGGACGTCGACGCGCCCTCAAACCAACCGACGAGCGGCAACTGAGCGAGCGAGCGCCGACCTTGAGTATATATACAGCGCGACAGCGCATGCACTGTCAGCTGTTGAATGTTCTCGAAGCGCGACGGCGCATGCGCGTCCACTGGAGAATCAGGAGAATTGTAGAATGTTCTCGAAGGGGAGAAGCGCGCGCGGCACAGATGGTGGGTGACGGTGCATGCGCGCGTCAGCTGTCAAATGTTCGAGAAGGGGGAGAAGCGCAACGGCGCATGCGCGCGCGTCAGCTGCCGATGTTCTCGAAGTGTGACGGCGCATGCGCGCTACATTATACAGCTAGCGAATGTTCGTGAAGAGGAGAAGCGCACGCGGTGTGTAGAGGAGGCAGGGTGCACAGATGGTGGAGGAGTGAAGCGCGCGCGGTGTGTAGAGGAGGAAGGGATACACAGATGGTGGAAGAAGGAGGAGGAAGCTTGCGGACGGCGCCGCACTACAAGCCTCGAGTATTAGATGCTCCGCATCTAAAACTGCCAAGATCCCAGATGCATTCTTTTAAAGGGGCCCTCTAACGCTTCAAAACATCGGTGCTGACTGCATAACTCGTAGTTGCGTTCGCCAGAACTATTGCGAGTAGAAATGACGACGGAGGACGCAGGCTTGTGATTTGATAAATGTAACGTTAAACGTAATCGCAGCACTATGTCAAAATAGGAATTACTATTGGTTTTATTTTGTCCTCGGTACGCTTTTTCACTGAACGTGAAACAAAATGAACCTGTCCGACTTTTCCAGCTTGAAAACTGCAAACCCGGTGAAATAATGCACCGAGTGCCACGATGCTGGAATAAACGCGCAAGGGATGCTTCACGCGCCGTTGTTTGAAGAAACTAAAAGAGAAAAAAATTGCCAGATCTCACATACAGTGGGAATCAATTCTTTGTGAAGCATGAATGAGAAATGTTATCTCACTTTAAAATCAGCACAGTTACGAGTCGTACATGACTTCGGTGTCATGATTATCATGTTTGGATGTATCTTTTACTTCATCTATTCATGTCATGTGACATCAAATTTAGTAGCTGTTGAGCTAGCGAAATGGCCATGAGCACGCTATGAGCGACGTATGATGTCATGTTCTTACATGACACGCGTGTCAGGATTTTCATGTTTGCACCAGTAATATATTTCGCCATCCATTGACGTCACGTAACACAAAATTCTGCATATGTGGAGCTATCAAAACGGCCGCGAGCGCATCATGAAGAGCCCAACATACTCCAATAAAGCATTGACGCGCGCGCACACTGGGCACAGCGACGCTATGTTAGCAAAATGCGAGCACTCCATAGCCTGACGCCAGGCGTGATCAGTGTTCGTCAGCGTGGCCCAACGGCAACCGGCACAAAATGCGACATGCTGCATTTCGCGCTGATGCATTACCCAGACAACAATGTGTCTCCCTCTTTTCGTGAAGGGGGAACGCCGGACGGGCTAAAACGTGCATGCGTCAAAGCAACGCAGTGTGGCGCGCGCCTGCGAGTATATGGTAGGACTGGCACCTGGCGTGGCAACGCCGGCGTGACGCGACGAAATGAACGCCGGCGAGCCCGCGCACCACGCAACGTCGTAGTGTATTGGTGCCTTAACTGTGGCACGTAGTCAAGTTCTCACATGGCACGCATCTTATTATTACCATGTTTGCACCAGTCACAAACCTTCGTCATCCATTGACGTCAAGTAACACCAAATTTAGCATTTGTGAGGCCAGCGAAACGGCCGCGAGCACATCGTCAGTTTGGCATGTAGTCATGTTGTTACATGACACGCATGTCGTAATCATCATGTTTGGCTGTGTCATTTACCTATGTCGTCCGTTAGCGTCGCGTACTACCAAGTTTGGTACGTAAGAAGCTAACGAAACGGCCGCGAGCGCATCATGAGCGTGGCATGTAGTCATGTTGTTACATGACACGCATGTCATAATTTTTATGTTAGGGTCTGTCGTATGTGTTCGCCATGCAATCGTGTCATTCCATACCAGTTTTGCAACATGCCGTGTGAACGTAACCACCGCAAGAGCTCCTGCAACATGAACTGTAAATTATGACATTCACTACATACGTGTCATGCGTTTCATGTTATGACTGTTCAAATATTCTCTTCTTAGAGTCATGTTATCCCACACAAAGTTTGGTATTGATACAATTATTGAACCGGCCAGGAGAGCTAAAAGTCCTAGGCGGCTAGATAGATAGATAGATAGATAGATAGATAGATAGATAGATAGATAGATAGATAGATAGATAGATAGATAGATAGATAGATAGATAGATAGATAGATAGATAGATAGATAGATAGATAGATAGATAGACTCAAAGTTGCCGGAATTCCCTAAGAAATGCTTAGCATTTAAAAATATTAGACCGCTGATATATAGACCCCATCGCAAGAAGAAAGATCAGTAATGCTTCAAAACATTACGTTATCGTTTACGAGGTGCTTTGTTCTCTAACGTGTCGTTCCCTCTTCAAATACCACCATTTGTTACCATCGCAACATCATCCTTAGTTCAGTGGACATAACGGGCAATATGGCATGCAAGCTTCCTGTACGGTAGGGATGGATTTTGCTTCAATTCATTGGTCAGCTTTCCGACGTCACAGGGTGAGGGAAGCACGGTAAGGTGAGCCCGCGAAAATCGAGTTGAGGAACAGCATTCATTTCGTTCTACTTTGATATCTCTTTGCTGAATAACTTGGATTGCGTGGCCCTGTCGCTGCAGTTCTTGTGGCACTCATCTCGTAAGCCTTCAGTGCATGCAACCAGATAGGATGTAAAACCATGAAGTCATGAAGGTGTTAGAAGGCCCCTTTAACTTGACATACTTCCACGCAAAAGTTTTGGTTATTCTGTCTCTTGGTAATTGTGTCCAAAGATTAAGCCACAGGCGAAAGTTTTGGCCCTTACCCTACACCCACCTATGTTCATCTTAGCTGCGTTCATGCTTCTGAAAATTGTAAATGAGAGGAAACATTGCGAATATTTGAGGCGCAACACTGATGCGCCAACATTAGATAGCGCGTGTGTTTATTTAGAAAATGCATATGTACGTGATTCTAAAGAGCGATGTGTTTATTACGCTTGGCTGGCAATGCGACGCTATTAACGAACCAGCCGGTGTTTCCTACGCTTCACTAAAACTACATGGTGCTAAACAACTTTCTTTTCTTGAAACTGCTCCCAGATGGCACTATAGCTCACGCAGCGCCTCCATGCAGGTGACCGTCGTCTTTCGGCGTCCTTTGCTGGGAAGCACAAAGGTACACGACCAATTTCTTTTCTCAGTCGATTGCATCGTTTCGTGTAGAAACGTCAAAGAAAGAGGTCAAAAGGACACAACGTAAAGAATTCATTGGTGGGACGCATGTACGCTAGCGTAAGCGTCCCAAGTAGCGCCGACCACGTTAACCTAAAGGGCCACTCACCAGGTTTGACAATTTTGAGCTGACAAGTGCAATGCGTAGCCGATGTGTTCATGATCACGTCTGCCAAAACTTGCAACGCTACGTGCTGCGGAAATGGGTCAAATTTTATGATGAACGTTGCTCCCTCTCTCCTCTGCTGGCGCACGCATAGAGAATGAGGGCATGACGTGGGCGCATGAATGGCCCTACATACACGACAATGCAATGACGTTGGTCCTCTGCGTAGACGACTCTGCTCTGACGTTGTCAACCGTATACCACGTGGCATGGCAAAAATTATTTAACACAGCATGCGTAGCTCATGTACTTGTCGCTTTAGGAGATAAATAAATCTTAAATAAAAAATGAGACGCAATGAAAATTATGCGCGTTCTTTTATTTTTTTCTCGTGAAATGCTACGAGATGCGAGGCTAATGTTCCAGCGTTCCGCATGCGTTCGTGTCGCCGCGGTCAGCGCATTGAGCAGACGACCACCGTGGAACGCTCCTACGCGTTCGCGCACTCATTGTGCTAATCTACTTTACCGCGTCTAAGCCAGCATTTCCAAACCATCCTGCAGAAACAGGCAGACGACCACAAAATAACACTGGTCAACAAAGCAACGCTGCTTGCGTGCTCGGGGGCTGAACTTGTTTGTGCGCATTATGCGCACGTCACCTCGTGGTGGGATGCTGGAGAGGGTGGGGAAGAGATTTGGCTTGCGAAGGCTACGCGGAGGAGCGGTAAGGGTATCGTGCTCGCCCCCTCTCATCCTCGGTTCGCGCCGCTTCAAAAAGATTGCCCGAAGCTTCCCTCGGGGGAACACTGAGGAGGATGCGGAGCATATAATTGGTTAACGGGGTGTTAAAGTGCGACTTACTTGGGTCGATGGCTAAATTGGTTAACGTGGTTGTGATATGGGGTGTTAAAATGCGACTTACTTGGGTCGATGGCTAAATTGGTTAACGTGGTTGTAGGAGGGGGTGTTAAACGTCGATCATTGTGTTTGTGGATTCGTTGGAATTAATTTCACCGTGACCTTGGACGTCGACGCGCCGCAAAAACCAACCGACGAGCGGCAACTGAGAGCGAGCGAGCGCCGACCTTGAGTATATATACAGCGCGACGGCGCATTCACTGTCAGCTGTTGAATGTTCTCGAAGCGCGACGGCGCATGCGCGTCCACTGGAGAATCAGGAGAATTGTAGAATGTTCTCGAAGGGGAGAAGCGCGCGCGGCACAGATGGTGGGTGACGGTGCATGCCCGCGTCAGCTGTCGAATGTTCGAGAAGGGGGAGAAGCGCAACGGCGCATGCGCGCGCGTCAGCTCCCGATGTTCTCGAAGCGCGACGGCGCATGCACGCGCGTCAGCTGCCGATGTTCTCGAAACGTGACGGCACATGCGCGCTACATTATACAGCTAGCGAATGTTCGTGAAGAGAAGAAGCGCACGCGGTGTGTAGAGGAGGAAGGGTGCACAGATGGTGGAGGAGTGAAGCGCGCGTGGTGTGTAGAGGAAGAAGGGATGCACAGATGGTGGAAGAAGGAGGAGGAAGCTTGCGGACGGCGCCGCACTACAAGCCTCGAGTATTAGATGCTCCGCATCTAAAAACATAGCAGCTTATCCACGGAGTGAATGATGGGGAGTGGGGCGAAGCATTCGTCCGTCCATTCGTTCTTGCGTCTGTGTAACCGTCCATGCGTCCATTCACCCGTCCGTGCGTGCGTCTGTTCATGCGTCCATCCTTGCGTTCATCCATGCACCCGCGCCTGCGTCCGTTCATGCGTCCATCCATGCATCTGTCTGTGTGTCCGTTCGTCCATCTATTCAGCACTCCAAGTACCACCATCTCGCATCTTTTCATCCTATATTCTCCATATAGAAGCACTGCCATCCAGCGGACATTTCAAGGACTAAACGGGAGGTGGCACATGCACACTTTCTTACGGCTTGCACTTCGGGTTTACTTCCCACCTTTAACCACCTCGAGTTCACGGTATATACTAGTTCACTGTATGCATGGCTATGCGGCCCAACACTAGCTAAACCTTTCTAAAACCAAGGAGGTTACACCCAGCAAGTATAACGTAGCAACCCTTTCTTGTCAGATCGTGCTCAATGTACATGCCAATAGCTTCTAATGGGGATTGCAGCGTGCGCATTACCTAAAGGCCGAACGCTCCTGTCTCTCATTCCCCCTTAGCAGTCATTAACTTGTGCAATGAGCACTATTTTTTATTGTTCAACAACGCACAGAAGTAACCTCTCACCGGAACCACCTTGGAGGTCAAAATCGTAAGGACCGCTATTTTGGGTATGCGCCACTGGTGGTTACGTACTACGAGGGACGCACAAGCCACGCCATAAGGAGCTTCGCCCCTTAAAACCTGTTTTCACCGCTCGTGATGAACCGATTCGAAAAATTTGTGTGGCAAAATGTTTCTCATCGGACACCCAACAACTTCCACTGTATAACTCAAATTCGATATAGGGCCTGGTGGGTGCCCCTTTAGAGCAGTGCACTAAAGCTAGGCCTCTCACAAAGTGAATGTTCGTGGCCGTTATGACAGCAACTTTTCATCATCGCCAACGAACTTGCCCAAAACCGTCCGCGAGAAATCACGTGCCGCGACGGTCCGGGCGGGTACGGAGATGGGTTCGCGGATAACTTTAATGATCCACTTGGCACCTTTCACGAAGTGACGTCCCATTATGAGTTGTCTAGGCGGAGGTACCCGCTTTCGTATTCCAAGCTCACTCTACCACAGTCGTCGGTTCTTCGGATGCTACAGGCAGGTTCATTTCCGTCTCGTAGCACATTCAGCCACATTGCTGATGGAATAACTCCACGATGCCCTAGTTGTGAGGCACATAACTGCGCACTCGCTCACACGCTCTGGCAGTGCTCGGCCTTACATGGCGCAAAGTGTAGCACAGAGGAAGACTGGAAGAAGGCTCTTAAAAGCCCCGAACTCTCAGTCAAATACTCGGCAGTCCAGGAGGCCTGCGAACGGACGGAGGGCCACGGTCTTCCAGTCCCGGCGTAGACGCGGCCAGCACCTGCGGCGGACACCTCTTAAGGGGGCGTCTGACCAGTTCTCCATAAGGTCCCTAGATGAAACTAGGGACATTATCTCTCCAGGACCAAATAAAGTTCATTTCACTTCACTTCACCACTTCGCACGCAGAGGGCAGAGACGAAGAAAGATGGAGAAGGAGGCTAATCTGCCGTCGTTTCGTATGCGTACATATTCTCGCGCTTTTCGCACAGTGCAGCCGCCATCCGCGTTCCCGCTCTCATACAGCTGATTTATCATACTGCGTGAAGGGGAGACGCCACAGCTGGCACCGTGGTAGGGAGCTTTGGTGGCATCCACATCGGGAAAACATCGGTCCATGTTTCTTTCTGGCATAGCCTTACCGTATAGTGGTCGGGCCTTGTGGCTCATTAGGAAACACAACTGTGAAGACGACTAACTTGCAAATAATTTCAAGCCCAACGATAGTCACGGAGGCAAGGAATGCGTAAATACAATCGCGTTGGTGGCGCTCCTGAAGATTGTCCACAGAATACCGGCTCTTGCATGACAGGGGCTTCTGTGTCGCCTGAGTCATCGGCGTCAATGGGGCTGACCTTTAGCTGACCGCTTTCGCGCTTCGTTCCCTGTTCCGCTCAAACGCTCAAGCGAAGTGTCATTTGGTCAACGCAATGGCGACGCCACCAGTGCATTAAAGTTGTTCTGAACAAAAATAAACGTAGTTTATCTTGCATCAAGATTGAAAATTCTGTTTTAGAAGAGTGTGAATGAATTTTTCGTTTGACGCATGAACATTTTTTTATTTTTTGTCACTTTCACTCACAGCTGGCCTCATGAAAAACCTTCATGGCAGCCCAAGCGCGTTTCAAAACACCCTGCCCTGAGGCAGCACGTTTACCACGTTGCCTTAAGGCAAAACAAACTAAAAAGCTTTTCTCACTAAGTAAAACAGTGCCTGCAGTTAAATACTAAAATGTTACTATTGTAGCTTACTATTGTTACTATTCGCTTACTATCGAAGTTTCGCGAAGTCCCTTTGACTGAAGTACCAAAGAAGCATCTCGATACACTCCTTTATTGTCCCAATTCTCAGCTCTAAGTCGTTTTCTTGAGCTTTCGATCACCCCACATGCGCGGATTCTTGAAGGGATAGGCTGCGATGACTTCTCAGAAGAGGCACAGATCCTTGTGTGTCTTGAAGTGCCGTCGGTTCTAACGTGTTCGCCGAACAACCACTGTGTTTCCCGAGCAACGCGGACTCGCAGCACAGAAGACTGCCATTTTGTCGTTTCTCCTCGCGTCACGTGATCCTTAGCCCCCACGCTCAGCGCGTGACCGCGTAGCGCATGCACAGTGGCGCAACGACTGACAGTCTGAGCGAAGCGGGAGGCGAAATACGGTCAGCTGAAAGTCCCTAATATCCGAAACAGCTCGATTAGGAACGGAAAAAATTGGCCTCGTATCTGCCTGTTAATCTGCAAATGTCATCGAAAGACGATAGTCTTGCGTGTGGAGAGACTGAACAAAACATTTATTTCATGTTCTGCGTCAGAAAATCGGTGAATGGTATTCTGGAGGCGCTGTGTTACAGTGCCTAGAGCGTGCAGCTGAAGCGAACGAGTGCATCAAGTCACGTCACACGTGAGACATGAGTGCCATCTGGCAGTTTTCTTGGAAAACGTTTCGTGTTCGAGACAGGCGTGTGCGCCCGTCTAAGAGGTGATAAGGTGTAGAACGCAAGGCGACGGGTATGTGCCACCACCGTGTCATCTTAGCAAAGCGTTGCAAACACTCACCTTTTCGTGCAAGCGTTTCATGGTCAGCGCAGCGTGATAAACGCTACGGTCCTCAGAATTACCTATGTATGCCTTTTGTAGTACAAGACGCACATGCAGATCATATACGTGTTGTTATGGTGCCTCATATATGTGCAATAATTGCTTCCTAATTGAGTATCGCACAAGTATAAACGATGAATTTTGAGCAACATTGGTGGGTGCTGCAGATTGGGTCGGCCGTTCGGGGTATCGGCTGGTGCCGTTTAGAGTACCCGGTACCGTTAAGGGTAGACAAACAGACAAATTTACAGACAGACAGACCAAAATTTTTGCGTCGAAGGTCCCCAAGAAAGACTATCGTCTTTAAAATACTGCAGAAAATATGATACATAGGATCTCTAAAGAAGATGAACATATAATGACCTAAAGTTGAACCAGTATGCATCAAGAGTTAGTTCTGCGGATAAAGTTCCTTAAAAAGACACCGACTGTTGATCGAGTAGTTCGTGTTTCCTTCCGAACTCTGATCGTTACTTTATAATTTCAGTGTCTCTGTTTAGGCATGACGATCGAAGGATGACTGATCTATTCTCATTTAATTCAGTCCGGATGCGGCATGTATAGATGTCGGCCGCCCTTGCAGTTCACTCAATGCCTCATCTAAACAGCTATCAAAGTTCTATATGACTGGATTGACAGCATACTCTTACCTGGAAATGCCAGCGTCACCTGAAAGCAGGCAAATAATGTGCTGCCTTTCTGCAGCTACCGCATCGAGTGAAATTGCTTACGCTCGGCTGTTGGCCCGAATTCTGCGAGATCGAGCCTAGGCCATGGCAGTGCCACGTTTGGTAGAGGGAAATATACTCCAGTTCCGTACAGTTAAATTAGGTGCAATTTAAGAAACCCTAAAGATTTAAATTTTCGAAACCCTCCACTTCTGGGCCCCTCAATGCTCCAGCATAATTTTATAGGCTCCAAAATACGCACCATGCATAAAAAACTCGGGTAGTTCTTTAAACATAGACCATTTTATTGAGAATGGCGTAAGATCGACAAGCCTTCGATATTCATTCATAAAGCAGACGCTTTTGCTTGCAGATAACAGTGGATGAAGGAAATCCTGCTTCAATTTCTCTCATGCATTCATGTCAGCATTGATGACTAAGATTGGTGACCATGACATTGATGACTAAGTGCTTCTTTTGGCAGATTCTGCCCCTTGCAAGGCACACTATTTGTAGCGTATTTACACGACATTATCCTAAGTATGATAACGTTCCGTAGCAGTTTGCCTAAAGGATAAAATCAGCACTCAATTCATTATTGTGCTATGCATACACGTTTTGGTAAGAAAAAAAGCTGTATTTTGGATGATATTGGATGAAGTAAAATACGCAAAGCTATGTCGGTCGCTATTCGGGAATAAATAGTGTGTGTGTGTGTGTGCATCCGCTTGGTTTCATGCACAGTTCTCCTTCGTTTTTTTTTAGAGAGCTCAGGTAGCGCTCCAATGCGTCCACAATTTATTCTAAACTCAAAAAGGCTGTTTTGTTCAGACTGGGACGGCTTTGTGCTTTTGCATAGCAGAGTATCAAGTACTCTGAATCGCTAAACACTTTTTCTGAACACACTGTTTGTATCGTGCGAAAATCACGCATTTTCGGTTCATATGAAGTGGAGTCATGTTCAAATTTTAAGCCGTATACGCGTGAACTTAGGGTGGCATGCAGTGTCCTGGACATGCTCAGTAAACACGCAGCCGCAGTTTCCAAGTTATCTAAGTTAGTGTGATGGTACTTTGTATACAAGCATTTCTTAGCGAACAGATGCCGCTTTGAGAGTTTCTGCTTATCTTCTAGACGTCTATGATTTGGTGCCTTCGTCTTCATCTCCAAGAATTAGTGCATGCCAGAAGCGGCGTAGTAGAACGTAACTGTATGAAAGAACCGATTGGTGGTCATGATGGAAAAATAGTAAAACACTTTGTAAATTATAAAGTGTGCTCGGCGAAAGCCTGTTGGCATTTAGACAGGGATGGTCAGGGTGCAACGCGATGCAAACGTCTCTCTTCTTGCATAAGGAAGGACAATAGGAGGAAAAGAACAGCAGGGAGGTTAACCAGCCTATAGACAGCTGGCTTGCTACCCTGTGCATGACAGGGGTATGGAGAAGATGAAAGATAGAGAGCAGAGAGGGAAGAGAGATAAACACAGCACATTCGGCAGCACACGCGTGCACACTCAGTCATAGTCCAGTCTTGTGCTGCGCGGTGTTTGACATTGCTGTTACAGCCGCTGTTCAAGTCTGTGTAGCGTAGGAATTCCAACAGCTTTTGTCGCCTTCTGTTGCAATATCTTCTCTCGGGCACTTGACAGAATAGTGTCCACGGACATTTGGTTCTTGTCGATGCACGCAAGAACGGACGCCAGTGACTGTCTCTGGATGTCTTACAACGGCCAGTCGCACAGAATGTGGTGTAGCGTCTCTTCGCAACGACAGGCATCGCAGAGAGCGTCGTCAGCCATTCCTATGACACAGGAATAAGATTTTGTAAATGCCACTCCTAGCCGTAAGCGATGAAGAAGGGTGGCTTCTCTTCGGTCGAGCCAGTGGACATACGGAGAGCCATCAAAGAGGACAGGTGGCGTGGAAGATTCATCTCGTTGCTTGGTGGGCACCATAGTTAAAACGTGATTCCACGGGCAAGTCGTCCAAGATTACTGGCTGCAACGGTCCGCGAAAGTGGTATGGCTTCTTCTCATGTTCCTTCAAGAGCTCCCCGCGTGGCAGTATCGGCATGTTCGTTCCCTATGACGCCGCAATGACTTGACAGCCACTGAAACGTCACATGATGCCCTTTCTCGTGTGAAGTAGGGAGAAGGCATCGAATTTCGAAAACAATCTGTTCGTACGGCCCGCGACGCAGTGCTGAGTTCTCTTCTTGCATAAGTGGGTGAATCATGACCGGGCTGCAGGGGAGACGTGTAGAAGCCATCCTAGTTAGGGTCATCATCATCATCATCTTCATCATCATCATCAGCTTTACTAGGCCCACTGCAGGACTGAGACCTATTCCATGACCTGCCAATCAACCCGGTCTTGTGCTTTCTTCTGCTGCCACGTTATACCTGCGAACTTTTTAGTCTCATCGACCCACCTAACTTTCTGCCTCCTTTTCCAGCATTTGCCTTCTCTGGAAATCTTATCAGTTACTCTTATTTACCAGCGGTTATCCTGCCTACGTGCTACTTGTCCGGTTCATGTTCGTTTCTCCTTGAATTCAACAACGGTATCCTTTACACAGGTTTGTTCCCAGACTCACTCAGCTCTCTTCTTGTCACTTCAGGTTGCACCTATGATTTTTTTCTTTCCATCACTATCTGCGTCATCCTCATTTTAGGCTGAACCCTCTTTGTAGGCCTCCAAGTTTCTGCCCTGTAATTGAGTACCGGCAAGATGCAGCTGTTATATATTCTCTTATTGAGGGTTAGGGGCAGATTACCATTTGTGATTTGAGAATGCTTGCCGAATCTGATCCACCCCTTCTAATTTTCGTAGGTAATTCAATCTGATTGTTCGTCTCCGTGGTAACTACCTGTCCTAAGTAGACATACTCCTTTACAATTTCCGGCGTCTCTCCACCTACCGCAAAACGTTGTAATCGGCCGAGGCTGTCATAAGGTGGGGTGGTATAAAATGAAACACTGTGCGAAATTTCGTATAGTGTTTTTTAAGTACCACTCCCATTTATATTGCGCCTGGCCCTCAGGGTAATTCCAAATAAATAAATAAAATTTGCTGGCCTCTGTAGGTAATACAAAATGCATTTTTCATTCTGTCTCTTTTCAAATGATAAATGCTGGTACTTTCTCCAACGCAGCATTCCCGTTGGAGAAAGGACGCGGCCAGTGTGGGTGTGTTATACAGAGAGCCGTAAGGAGGCGAAATTTCGCTCAAGTAAATTCTCGTATCCGCGCATGAAGCTGCTTCGGCATCAGTACAACAAGGTAATTATTTATGTTGTTACTTGATACTTTTTGCTACTCACCACCAACAGTATAGCTCACTTGGTACACTGTTCCAAAGCGAAAGTTTTTGAATACAAGCATGTCAGAGGGACGAAAGGCGACAAAAAGGGCATCAAGTAGCCTTATACAGTGTCTTAATTAGTAAACCATTTACTTACACCCATTCTATATAATAATTTTAGGAGGGCTCGTACGCAAAAGGAAAGATGATATAGTATTTACTGGCAGGAAAATGACATCAAAAAGCACTGACTACTGTTGACGACAAGACTCACATCATTCGTGCGGCATCTGGAGATTGTTTCGCGTTCCTAAGACAAACACGTCGTGAAATGTAGTTTTAGCGAGCATTTTCTAAGCCTAAATTTGAAAAAATAGCAAGCGAACGAAAATTTCAATTTCTTTACTTGACAAAGCTCGGTGGATGAAGTTTGAAGCCACGAAATGCCCATGAAGTTCTGCATTAAAATGGCAAAAGAAGGTCAACAAGAGGTGCCAGCACATATTTAGGTCTATATCGTTCAATATTTCGATAAACTGCAAGCGTTCGAAAAGCACAACTATAACACAAACAAACACTGCCGGTGTTTGATCTGCAAGGATATTTGGCGCAACTGAGTACCGGGGTCTGCCTCAATTCACATTGTTGAGTGCAAGACCTGGGCTTATCGCATGAGGTCCCACGGAGTGAATATGAAGCGCCTCTAATAAGAGCAACTGAAGAGATAAAATGTTTAGGGGCGAAGCTTCTGAAATCCATGAGCAAAAAAAATTCCCCCACCTCCCCGAAGGGTACCGTGAGAAATTGCGAGTGCCTTTCTCCGTGCCGAGAGAGGGCACCGTTGCCGTCAAACAATCGCATTCACTGACTTCTGCCATCGCCTTCAGAAGGGCCCAGCCAGCGAATGATCGAGAGTGAGGCGCGAGCGGACGGCAGAGTAGCACGCAGGCAAGAGAAAGAGCGAACGGCGAGACAAGGAGCCGCAAAGCAGTGCACCTACCCTCTCATACACACTCTCGCAACACCTGCTCCGGTTGCTAGGAGCGAGGATAAGAGTGCGTGCCCGCAGGTGTTGCTATGACAGAGAGAGCGGAGAGATAACACCTGCCGGCGCACGGGCGCCACCGCGAACAACTCCGAATGCCTGACATAGCCCGACTAAGAAAATGCATTCGCATTTAAAACGATGCTCTCTAAACGTTAGAAACTGATAACATTTCAATTTTTTAAAAGCTACGCTGGACACAATGACTTCTAAATGCGGAGCGTTCCTTAGTCACACGATGTCACGCGCAGTGTGTCAGAGTTGTCACATCCTCACTGCGCAAACTGGTGCCTCAAGTATCGTGCCAACTGTTTGCTCCACCCCCCTTCTTTCTCTCTCATCTTGCAAAGCTGACGCAAGCAGCGTCTGCTAGTAAAAACCGACTGCTTGAGCTGCAGAACCATTCACTGGAACATCCGCGTCCCACCACTCTTTCAAGGTAACACTTCTTTCTTCAATGAATAGGAATAATAAAGCCGAAATAACAATTCAGTTTCAGTTTCAGTTGAGGAGAGACGCCTTAGACATGATGCAGAGCAGCATCACACCCACTCGCTCCTGCATGTGGAAAAGGCAGCATTGAGCCCCTACTTCTGGACATCTTCAATCGCCCTTGTCGACGACTGGAACCACCCCAGCACCCAATACAACTAGCCCCCGACTACAGTACACGGAAGATTTTTGGTGAGCGAGCTTTTCCTGACCCAGGTGATAGAGACGCTAACCACAACGATGAACTCGCAGTGCTAGAGCCGCCCGACGCTGGCGTGGTGGCTGCCACAACAGCTGCTCTTCGCCGCAACGCCGGTGCACCCAACTCCATCTGACTCGCCCACGTTGAGCCCTACCTTCAGAAATCGCAGCAGTGGTAACCATGGAAGCGGTCGAAGTCGAAGGAACTGAGATCGCCCCTGAAGACGCCACCCTCGAAGCCGTATGGATCTCGAGCCACCGAAACAAGCAACGCAAGCTTGCCTCGAACGCTCCGGTATCGCCAACTGGCCAGAGAAGCGCGTCCGATACCCCAATGCTGAACGGATCTGCCCAGCATCTCCCTCGCAAACCAAGGCGACCGCGTCTGCCAGATTATCACGTAAAAGTTGTGATTCGCCCGAGACACAGCCTCAATCTCTCCAAAGTGGGGGAAGCACAACTGCGCGATGCTATTCTACGTGTGGGCTTGGCAGCACCGTGTTCGAGCGGTTGCTCATGAATTTCTACTTTTTCGTCCAGATCGCCCTGCTGCGGGTGGATTCCGTCGTTGGCCCGGCGGAACTCTTCCTATCACGGGGAAACATCGCCGCGCCTGCGCCGGACAGCCCCGTCCACGAAGAACCATCATGGAAAGCAGCGCCTCAAGTGCCCCTTTCCTTCCATGTGGTCAACCGAGTGACGTCAGCGGACACGCTTGAGCTTCAGCATAAAACCCGGAGCCATCTTCAGCAGTCTTTCAGTGGGCTTGGCAGCACCGTGTTCGAGCGGTTGCTCATGAATTTCTACTTTTTCGTCCAGATCGCCCTGCTGCGGGTGGATTCCGTCGTTGGCCCGGCGGAACTCTTCCTATCACGGGGAAACATCGCCGCGCCTGCGCCGGACAGCCCCGTCCACGAAGAACCATCATGGAAAGCAGCGCCTCAAGTGCCCCTTTCCTACCATGTGGTCAACCGAGTGACGTCAGCGGACACGCTTGAGCTTCAGCAAAAAACCCGGAGCCATCTTCAGCAGTCTTTTAGTGGGCTTGGCAGCACCGTGTTCGAGCGGTTGCTCATGAATTTCTACTTTTTCGTCCAGATCGCCCTGCTGCGGGTGGATTCCGTCGTTGGCCCGGCGGAACTCTTCCTATCACGGGGAAACATCGCCGCGCCTGCGCCGGACAGCCCCGTCCACGAAGAACCATCATGGAAAGCAGCGCCTCAAGTGCCCCTTTCCTTCCATGTGGTCAACCGAGTGACGTCAGCGGACACGCTTGAGCTTCAGCATAAAACCCGGAGCCATCTTCAGCAGTCTTTCAGTGGGCTTGGCAGCACCGTGTTCGAGCGGTTGCTCATGAATTTCTACTTTTTCGTCCAGATCGCCCTGCTGCGGGTGGATTCCGTCGTTGGCCCGGCGGAACTCTTCCTATCACGGGGAAACATTGCCGCGCCTGCGCCGGACAGCCCCGTCCACGAAGAACCATCATGGAAAGCAGCGCCTCAAGTGCCCCTTTCCTACCATGTGGTCAACCGAGTGACGTCAGCGGACACGCTTGAGCTTCAGCAAAAAACCCGGAGCCATCTTCAGCAGTCTTTTAGTGGGCTTGGCAGCACCGTGTTCGGGCGGTTGCTCATGAATTTCTACTTTTTCGTCCAGATCGCCCTGCTGCGGGTGGATTCCGTCGTTGGCCCGGCAGAACTCTTCCTATCACGGGGAAACATCGCCGCGCCTGCGCCGGACAGCCCCGTCCACGAAGAACCATCATGGAAAGCAGCGCCTCAAGTGCCCCTTTCCTACCATGTGGTCAACCGAGTGACGTCAGCGGACACGCTTGAGCTTCAGCAAAAAACCCGGAGCCATCTTCAGCAGTCTTTTAGTGGGCTTGGCAGCACCGTGTTCGAGCGGTTGCTCATGAATTTCTACTTTTTCGTCCAGATCGCCCTGCTGCGGGTGGATTCCGTCGTTGGCCCGGCGGAACTCTTCCTATCACGGGGAAACATTGCCGCGCCTGCGCCGGACAGCCCCGTCCACGAAGAACCATCATGGAAAGCAGCGCCTCAAGTGCCCCTTTCCTACCATGTGGTCAACCGAGTGACGTCAGCGGACACGCTTGAGCTTCAGCAAAAAACCCGGAGCCATCTTCAGCAGTCTTTCAGTGGGCTTGGCAGCACCGTGTTCGGGCGGTTGCTCATGAATTTCTACTTTTTCGTCCAGATCGCCCTGCTGCGGGTGGATTCCGTCGTTGGCCCGGCGGAACTCTTCCTATCACGGGGAAACATCGCCGCGCCTGCGCCGGACAGCCCCGTCCACGAAGAACCATCATGGAAAGCAGCGCCTCAAGTGCCCCTTTCCTACCATGTGGTCAACCGAGTGACGTCAGCGGACACGCTTGAGCTTCAGCAAAAAACCCGGAGCCATCTTCAGCAGTCTTTTAGTGGGCTTGGCAGCACCGTGTTCGAGCGGTTGCTCATGAATTTCTACTTTTTCGTCCAGATCGCCCTGCTGCGGGTGGATTCCGTCGTTGGCCCGGCGGAACTCTTCCTATCACGGGGAAACATTGCCGCGCCTGCGCCGGACAGCCCCGTCCACGAAGAACCATCATGGAAAGCAGCGCCTCAAGTGCCCCTTTCCTACCATGTGGTCAACCGAGTGACGTCAGCGGACACGCTTGAGCTTCAGCAAAAAACCCGGAGCCATCTTCAGCAGTCTTTCAGTGGGCTTGGCAGCACCGTGTTCGGGCGGTTGCTCATGAATTTCTACTTTTTCGTCCAGGTGGGTGACAAACATTCTGTCTGCTCTATTAGAGACGATTCGCTCACTTTAGTAGTGCTGCCGGGCCCACAGAGTCTGCTTTCTTCATTTTGTGATTGTTTTCTTGTTATTAGGCTACTGCTGTTAACATCAGGTGATGTGGAGTTAAACCCTGGACCCCGCTCAGACTCAGAGTCTCGTTCAGAAGCCACTTTAAATAGCCAGCTCCTTAAGAAAATTCTAAAGGAACAAACAAAGACGAATAAAGTGCTCACTGCTCTTTCTGAAAACTTAAAACACGTAGAAACTACAGTAAGCAACGTACAGGAAAGATTAACCGCCATAGAAAAAGAGTTAGCTCGCCTACAGCAATTTGAGGATAAACTCGCCGAGCATGAGGTGATGACCGTAGAAACTAATAAACTGGTGCGAGAGCTATCTGTTAAGGTAGAAGACTTGGAAAACAGGAGCCGCCGGAATAACATAATAATCTATGGCGTGGAAGAGGGTGATAACGAACAAAATGCACATTTACAACAGCGTATTGTTAAGGGCATTTTTAAAGACATCCTCAAGGTGAATGTTACATCTGTAGAACGCATGCACCGAATTGGCAGGAAAACACAAAATCGAGAGCGGCCAGTAATTCTTAAGCTGTACAATTTCTCTGAAAAAATGTTAGTCCTTCGTAATTGCAACAAATTGAAGGGAACAGCGATATCGATATCCGAAGACTTTTCCGCACGAGTTCGGGACCTGCGCAAAAAGCTATGGCAATCAGCAAAGAAAGATCGGGACAATAGTTTTAAGGTCACTCTTGTATTCGATAAACTAAAGATAGATGACGACTTGTACGTATGGGATGAAGCAAAAAATGCAAGAGTTTCCCTGAGAAGGGCACGTCACGATGGTCGCGCGAAAAGCAACGCGTGACACCCGCAAGCCGCCACACCGTTTTTATTGGTATGTTTGAATGCCCGTAGCATTGTTAACAAAACTGACAAGCTCGAAGAATTGTTATTTTCGTACACTCCTGATATTGTCGTGATAACTGAAACGTGGCTGCACCCAGACATTCTTGATTTTGAAATTGTTCCTTCTTCATACTGCCTACTTCGGTCAGATCGTGACGGTCGCAGGGGCGGGGTCGCCATTGCAATAAAAAGTGGTTTGCAATATCGTAGAGAAAAGGGTATCGCGAATCACGAAAGCGTTTGGTGCACAATATTTGCTCACGATGCTCCAGTACTGATCGGTGGCATCTACAGAAAGCCAAATGCGTCTGATGATTACCTTTTACAAATACATGACTATCTGGTTGATAAGGTTACCCCCCGTACCAAATTGATACTTACTGGAGATTTCGATCTCGCTATTGACTGGGAAAACTTAACAAGTACTAGAAATACCGCCAACAGCGAGCTATTATACGATTTAATGTTCAATTTTTCATTGTCCCAGTTGGTCCAGGAACCAACCCGAATTCAAGGAAACACTCGCTCCATACTAGACCTAGCTTTTCTTTCCGATAAGCTATCCGGTAAAGCCACTGTAGAAGATGGAATATCTGACCACAAAATGTTAATCATAACTTTTAACCTTGAATGCTTAAATACCAAACCCGATGGCACAAATTCACGGATAGCCGTCAAAGACTACACCAGAGCTAATGATGTTTGCGTTATTGATTACCTCGACACAGCACTAGAGACTTTTTTTCTAGAGGAATGTGAGGGTGTTAATGGTATGTGGATTCAACTGAAAAAAATAATTACGTACTGTGAACAAAATTTTATCCCAACGAAACTAAAACGCGCACAAAGAAAAACACCATGGATCAATCGCCGTATTATTCACCTGAAAAGAAGGGTACAGAGAATGCGTAAGAAAAAGAGGAATCCAATCATCTTAAAGGAACTTGCATCTCAGCTTAAGGCGGAAATTAGAAATGCAAGACAAACTTTTTTTTCACATACGTTATCTCGCTTCATGACGGATCAGCCGCAAAAATTTTGGCGTTTCTTGGCACGGCCTGAAAACCCAACAACTGAAGTAGAAATTGAGGGTACTATCGTAAAGGACGCGCAGACCGTTTCCAATGCTTTCAATAGGTATTTTCAGTCGGTATTTACACGAGCATGCGCACCAAGCAGTCCTGTTGCTCCGGTGCATCCTTTTTTAATGCCCGATGTCGTTGTCACTACGGAAGGTATTCAGAACCTGCTGTTGCAGATCGATGTTAAGAAATCAGTGGGTCCTGACAATATTTCAAATGTATTCCTTCGACGCTACGCAGAGCAACTATGTCCCTTCCTTGAAGCAATTTTTAAAGCATCCCTGCTAACAGCTTCTTTCCCTGCCGACTGGTTGTGTGCAAAGGTTATTCCAATTCATAAAGGCGGGAGCAAGCTGTCCATAGAAACATTCAGGCCTATCTCGCTAACTAGCTGCTGCTGCAAATTATTGGAACATATAATCAACAAGGCAATAATTACTTATTTAGAAGACAACAACTTATTGCACCCAAACCAACACGGATGCCGTAAGAACCTGTCTACCGTTACTCAACTCTTGGAAATAACGCATGACTTCGCAACTACTATTAACTCACAATTGCAAACCGACTCCATATTTATAGACTTCGCCAAAGCTTTTGATAAGGTGCCTCACAGTAAATTGATTGACAAACTTGTGTCTATTGTTATTAACAGTAACATAATAGCATGGATAAAAATGTATCTATCAAATCGAAGCCAGTATGTAACCGTAAACAACACAGCCTCTGATTCATTGGAAGTTTTTTCCGGAGTACCACAAGGTTCTGTTTTAGGACCCACCTTGTTCCTAATATATGTTAATGATATCTATATGTGCCTTGAGCCTAACGTTAAAATGAGATTATTCGCTGACGACTGCGTGATCTACACCACTATCCGCACACCTGATGACCAGCTTAGACTTAATACCACACTAGCTAATACTGCATGTTGGTGTCTTGAGTGGAGAATGGAAATTAACGTGTCAAAAACAGCTTGCCTTAGCATAACTCGCAGAAAAACAATCCAGCATTTTAGTTACAATTTGGTCGGCACAAACATGGCAAGAAACGACGCTGTTAAATACTTGGGCGTTACTTTTACAAGTAAACTGAAGTGGGATGCACATATAAGCAGCACATACACAAAAGCCTATCGCCAGCTGGGGTTCCTGCGTCGAAAACTTGCATTGGCGCCTCCTAATGTAAAGATGATAGCATATAAATCTCTCATAAGGCCGATCCTCGAGTACGCCAGCATTGTTTGGAACCCCCACCAAAAATATCTTTCCGACAAATTAGAAATCGTCCAACGCAAGGCCCTTCGCTTTATCTATTCTAGGTATTCGAGGCATGACAGTGCCACTGAGCTGCGCAGGCGGGCATGCTTGCCGACCCTTGCAGCCCGTCGCCGTGTCTCTTCCTTAAAGTTTATTTTTCTTTTGTATCACAACGGTTTAAACATAGATAAAGACAACTATATAAAGCCGCCTAACCATCACTGCCGTCGTACCAACCACAATAAGTGCATTAGACCATTTATGTCACGCTGTGACACTTTTAAATATTCATTCTTCCCGTCAGCAGTGGAAGAGTGGAACAAATTGCCACGTGAATGCGTTAATCATTCCTCTGTAGATTCATTAATACGGAATGTAGAAAGCCTGTTTTATGAAGACTAAAAGCAACTTTTGTCTTTTTTATGTTTGTGAGCGCTTCCTCTGTAGATTCATTTGTTCGGAATGTAAAAAGCCTGTTTTATGAAGACTAAAAGCAACTTTGTTTTTTTTATGTTTGTGAGCGCTTCCGAACACACTGATCACAGTACCCCCTGCTGATACCTCGATGTTTTGTGACCTGTCCATGATTTTGTACAATTGCTTTCATCGTACAAGTTTTATTTTCACCATCATCTTGTGATTCTGTTTCTTCCGCTCTGTGCGATATTGCCTGGTTTGTACGCGACTGTGTATATTTGCTCGCCCACCCTGTATGATTCTGAGAAAGGCTTACACTATTATATAAATAAATAAATAAATAAAAAAGTGGATCTGCACGCAACGCCACTCAAAGAGGACATTTACCGCACATGCGTTGAAGCTAATCTCATCGTAGTAAGCACACCTCATCTATCCAACGCAGAAATCTACAGTTGGATCTCCAAACTACAGGTGGCAACTGAAACCTATGACGTTCGAGCCTACGTTACTTCTCAAGAGAACACAGCAAAGGGAGTGATCCACAATATTCCCCCCTACTACTCTCCTGAAGACATCTCAGCAAGTCTTGTTAATGACCGCAACCCCGCGATACTACAAGCTCGCCGAATGGGAAAGACAAACACGGTACTCATTGTATTCCTTGGCGACCAAGTCCCTTTCCATGTCTACCATCGAGGAGCCGAATACAAATGTTAGCTACATAAGAAGCGCACTGAAGTCTGCGACAAATGCGGGGCAGTTGGTCACCGCTCGGATGTCTGCCCCAAACCAAATGCCGTAATCTGCACGCTGTGTGGCACAGCCAACCCTGCTACTGCTCATTCATGCACCCTTAAGTGTCTTCTGTGCGGCCAAGCCCACCAGACTGGTGACAAAACCTGTCCTCAACGCTACCAGACACGTCGTCTTCTCATTTATCGTCGCCAAGAAAAAGCTAAGCTCCAACAACAACAGTACCTCTCAACCATGATGTCCACGCAATATGCTCTTCCGGAACGCCAAGAGGTGAAGCCTAGCGGCACCCGCTCCCGCAGTACCAGTCCAACCTCGAAGCGTCGTGGCTCACGCAGCCGATCAAAGCCGCGACGCAAGAATCAGCCCCAGGAGCTCTGATTGCGATCTGCGGCACCCGAGGCTTCGGATGGTCCCCCCCTTCAGCAGCGGCAACCAAGTCTCACCCTCTCCACCCCTACGGTAAGCTGAGCTAGCATTGCCTCCCAACCTGCTCCTATACATAATACAGCACCTACAAGTACACACACGACCACACCTAATAAGGAAATCATGTTAAGTACTATCACACTGGAGCTGCGTTCACTCCGTACGTTAGCACAAGAACTTCACGTTGGAAACGCTTCTCTTCGGAAACAACTTGCCCAGCAACCTCCGTCCTCTTCTTTGATTCACTCTGTTGACCTCCACGCCAATACCACCCCCAACCCCCTACCCCCTAAACGAAAGGCTCCAGACACAGAAGAACCACCAGCCACACCATCGTCGCAACCAACTACCTCCTCAGCACCCATTTTGCCTGCAGAATCTGTACCGCAGCAGCAACTCCACGAGACAATTCAAACCGTACTTGAACGGCAGTTACCGATAATGCTTCAACAGACCATCGCGCAAACGCTAGTGCGACGCCTCGACTCAATCCTCACAGCAAACTTAGAGCACCAACTCACCTTAATGCTTGACGGAAAGCTGGAAGCCCGAGCGACAATTATCCAGAACAACCTTGAAGCCACAATTTAGAGTCTTCTTGCCAGCTAAAATAGCGCAGTCACGGATCTTGAGCGGTGTACACATCACTCTCGCTCACACTCGCATCAGAAGCCTTATGGCCGCATTAACCAAGATGGCCGCGAGTAATCCACACATTCGGTACAGCATCTGGCAGTGGAACTGCCGTAGCTACCGCCGTAAGAGGAGCGTACTACAACAATTTCTATCCACACTCAAAGAAACAGATACACCAGATAATATTGCTTTACAGGAATCAGGTGGTGGTGGTAAAAAACATTTATTTCAGAACAAAGTCTACTGAGAGTGCCGACGTGGCCCATTGGCGTGCTAGAGTGGCCAGACCCTATTCCGGGACGCCAGTGGAGCTGGAAGCTGCCCGTGCGCGCTCCACAAATTAGCGTTGCGCAGCCAAGGTAGAGCAGCCGAGCAGGTGCTCCTCCCAAGCCTCTCTAGTGGGGATAGGAAAAGGGGATGAGAAAAGAACGGGATTAACTGGGCACGATGCTACGACGTGATATGTGTCGGCGAGGACATGACAGGTCGAGCACGTGCCATTGATTTCCGGCAAAAAGTGCCTGGAGACCGCCGGACTGATAAAGGTGTTCGTCTGCAGGCGGCGTAGCAGTCGTTCGTCCGCTTTCTCCAAACCGCGTGCGGGGTCCGGGTAGAGGCGGCGCGAAGCCCGGTAATAAGCCAAAATTTCGCGAAAGTGCGTCAGGTTGGTATTCCCAGATTCCGTATCGGGACATGGAGGGGCAACGGCCCGGACAGGAGAAGCACGGGCAGCGGCATTTGCCGCCTCGTTGCGGGGCAGGCCTGAGTGGCCTGGGGTCCAAACTATACGAATGGGATGAGGGTTAAAGCGCCAAGAGGCTGCCTGTAGTAGGCTAGCTGCCAGCGGGGCAATGGAACCCTGAAGGTACTGAGAACAGGCTGAGCGCGAGTCCGTCAGGATGGTGCGTGAGGCAGGGTGAGAGGCGGCCAAAGCTATGGCAACCTCTTCAGCGTGCGTAACTGTGTCTGCTCGAAAGGAGAGGCCATCGACGTGTTTGCCCTCTGTAATCACGGCAGCCGTGAAGTGACCCGAGGGGGAGGGACCCGAGACGTCCACGTAGAAAACACCAGGACGATCGGAGTGTTGCGTATGAAGGGCCGCGGCGCATGCTAGTCTACGGCCAGGATGGAGTTCGGGGTTCATATTACGGGGTAGAGGTTCCACCCATAGCTTTTGACGCCAGAGCTCTGGTACCGGCTGCAGAGGGTCTTGGTCAGGTTAAGGCCCAGTCTGTGTAGAAGACGGCGCCCTGAAGCCGTCTGCGACATTCGTTTGATTTGATTAACGCGATGAGCTTCGCGCATCTCTGCTAAGGTGTTGTGTACCCCCAGAGCCGCGAATCGGCTGTTGGAAGTTGCAATAGGTAGGTCCAGAGCGCGTTTGTATACTGAACGAAGAAGGACGCCCAGCTGGTGCTCGTGTCGACGACGCAGGCGAAAGTAAGGCAAGGCGTAGAGGACGCGACTGGTCAAAAACGCGTGGGCCAATCGGAGGGACTGAGACCCGCGGAGGCCGCCACACTTGGTAGACACTCGCCGTATCATGCGGCTCACCTGCTCGCTGGTACGTCTGAGGCCTGCTATTGTGCCTTTTGGATCCAAGGACGATGTGAAGGCCAAGAACCCGAATATTTTGCACTGACGGGACGGACCCGGACGGAAGAAAAATTTGAGGTGGCGGTAGCGGAGAGACTGAAAGAAGAGCCGATTTAGCTGGACAGCACTCCAGGCCGCATGAACCAGCGTAGGTGTCCACCAGAAGGGCAGCCTTTTGCAGGCGTTCTTCGATTTGCGCTAAGGAGCCGGTGTTGGTCCAGATTGTGATATCGTCCGCATATAGTGCGTGTTGTATTCCCTCGACCTCGCTTAAAAGAGAGGGGAGGTTTATCATCGCCAGGTTAAAAAGCAGAGGACACAGGACTGCCCCTTGAGGTGTACCCCGCGTGCATAATAAGTACGGGCCGTGTTCGGTAGAATTAAGGCGAATGAAGGCAGTGCGATGTGATAGAAAGGCGCGAATGTAGTTGAAAGTCTTCTGCCCGCAGTTTGTGGTAGACACGTTAGTGAGTATAGTGTTGTGTTTGACGTTGTCGAACGCCCCACGGAGATCGAGAGCGAGCACGGCTTTATCGTTCTGGCGCATAGTAGTCGGCTCTATGATATCGTGTTGAAGATGGAGCAGGACGTCCTGCACCGACAGATGCGGACGAAAGCCAAACATTGTGTCGGCGAAGGTCCTCCTGGCCTCCAAGTAGGCGGAAAGGCGTTCGCGAACCATGGTTTCCATGAGTTTGCCTGCGCAGGACGTAAGTGAGATTGGCCTCAGTGCCTCGATACTAACGGACTTTGCCGATTTGGGTATAAATGTCACGACCGATGTGGTCCATTCTGTTGGGAGCGAAGAGCCATCCCATATCGAATTTGTAAGGTGGAGTAGCGAGAGGTGTGCTTGGTCGGGAAGATTTGCCAGGAGCGATAATGTGATTCCGTCGCGTCCAGGGGCCATGCCCCGTCGCATTTTCGTGAGTGCAAATCGTAAATCGGAAAGCGTGTATGGGGTGTCGAGGTCGTTGTTAGGGGCGCCGAAATACGTATATGCTGGCCTGCGGGATCAATTGTGCGGCAGATGTAGCGGTCACAAAATTCTCGCGCGAGTTGATCCGTAGTGTTCTGAAAGGCATGCAGAGCACAGCGGAGCTGGCGTTGCGTTTCTCCCCTGGTGGTGGAGGGATCAAGAAGGCTTCGAAAGACTCGCCACGCACTCTTAGAGCTCATCTCGTGTGTATCCTTCGAACAGGTGTCTGCCCAGTTAGCATCGGAAAGTTGTGCAGAGTATGCGGCCGCCTCTGCAGTGAGCGCCTCAATGCGAGCGCGAAGTTTCCGATTAAGTTTGTTGCGTTTCCAGCGCCTTACGAGCCCGCGGCGAGCGTGCCAAAGATGTAGGAGGTGTGGATCGATTGCAGGAGTCAAATTAGAGGTTGCAAGGGTGCGGGTGTTCGCTTGTTTCATATGGAGGGCGTATGATGCCCACGCTGCATATTCGGTCGAGGAGAGGATGGCGGGGAATGGTTGCATTCTGAACTGAGTCCAATCGGTGAGACGGGCTTGGCCCCAGTGTTGGCGCATTTTCAGCCGCGGTGTGAACGAAATGCGGAGTAAAAAGTGATCGCTGTCTAGGGTTTCGCCTAAATTTTCCCATGTAGCATCGCGGATGTGACGGGTGAGGGAGAGGTCGGGGCATGTGTCTCGCGTGACCGAGTTGCCGGAACGTGTGGGTTGTGCCGGATCGGTAAGAAGCGTGAGGCTCAGCGAGGAAATGAGCTCCTTGAGCTCTCTGCCCCGGGCCTTCTCGTAGTGGTAACCCCAGTGAGGGCTGGGGGCATTGAAGTCCCCGACAATCACCAGTGGTTGTCGGGCCACTATACGCAGCGCCCGATGGAAGAGATGCGCAACCGAAGCCCTCACAAGGCGAGGGGGACAGTACACGTTTAAGATATGTATTGATGGTTGACCCCTCCGCTGAAACAGCACTGATATCATGCAGTAGTCGTAAGGAAGATCCACATCGAGGTCAATCTGTATCGCCGTGTAAGCTTTATGCACGAGGAGGCATGTGGTGGTGCCGCCTACATAGGAGCAGTATCCAGAAAGGGATGGAGCAGGGCCAGATTCTTGGAGCGCCAAGACGGCCGGCTGAGAGCCAAGTGAGCTGAAGAAAAGGGAAAGATGTGAACGCTTTCGCCTGTTCCCGAAGCCTCCAGGGTTCCACTGTATGATCTCGAATTTAGACGCAATGTTTCAACGGGACGTACGATTGGTAGCCATCGTGACTGTCTTAGGTTTTATATTTAGTCCTCCATGTCCCGCTCGGAATCCTCAGAAGCAGGGAGGGGCACGGAAGCCGGATTATCCAACGGCAGGGCGGTGGTAGCCACCTTACGCCAACGCCGTGGAGCTGCACCCTCACTGCTCACCGAGCAGGAGCGGGAACGCGATGCCTTGGGTTGAAACTGGGTGATTGCCCAGGCTTGAATAGCCTGGGTAACCTCTAATACTATGCGTTGGACAGAGAAGCTGGTGAGGAGGTGATTAATCGAAGCTTCGACGCGTGTAAGGCGTTCCTCTATGCGCGGGGCGCGCTCCTCGCTAGGGAGAGTTTGGTTAGTGGGCAAGAGAACCTGAGGTGCCCCAGGAGCCTCAAGAGCTTCTGGAGTAGATGCGGCACCGGTTCCGAGTGCTGGAGTACACATGGCTGCTTGAATCGGTGGTTTAATGGGAGTGGACTTAGCGCGAGGACTAAGCTTGGACGTAGCTGGCGTAGCCGCCTGGACAGAGGAGGCAATACCGGATGGCCTTGCAGTAAGTACACTGTTGTTGGGGTTGAAGTCGCTTATTTAAGAGTTCGAGTTGCTTAATTAAAAGAGAATTTCGCTTTTGAAGTGCTGCAACTTGCTGGCGAAGGGCCGCAAGTTCGGGAGAAGGAGGATCGACAGAAGGGGGTGAGAGAGGCGTAGAAGCAGCATTCCCTGCCCAACTGCTCACCTGAGGTACCGCCGCTGGTGCTTCGAGCGGTGGGAATGCCTGAGTGTCGGCGTGGAGTGGTGGAGCCGACTGATGCAGGTTGGTGCCGCTGTCTGGCTGTGACGAATATGAGGTGGTCCCTCGAGGAGATGTTGAGGGCTGCTTGTGTTTCCGATATTTTGCCGTGCAGCCACTGGTCCCAGTCTCATGGGCGCCGTGGCAGAGGAGGCACTTGGGGTGGCAGTCGTGGGCATTGAGACCTGCAGGTGCGGGGGTTCCACATTTGGCACACTGCGTTGGAGCGGGGTGAGGACACTGAGGTAGTCGATGGCCGATGGTACCGCACTTGGTGCAAACCGGGACCGTTTTCTTGTAGGCGCGGATATATGTCGCCACGCAGTGGTAGAAGAGGAAGCGGGGTAACTTCGTGCCCTCGAAAGTCACCACCGCTGCCGTGGAATCTCCGAGTTTGCGGACCGCGAGGATAGTACCTCGAGGCCAATGCAGTTCAGACTTTATCTTCTCCGGGCTTTTAGCAGGGTTTTTGGTGATGACGCCCTTGCATGTATCCCCTGGTGCCTTGGCGTGGCCTCGAACGGGCATCTGCTGATCTCCCCACTCGCAGCTGGAAGTCCCCGAGGCGTCGCTGTGCCATAGGCAAAATGGTGGTGTTACAGACTAAGACGTTTTGCTCCCAGATCGGCCATACTTAAATTTGCGTGGAGTCCGGTCGCCGAGGTAGCTGCGTATGGCGTCGCCCGCGCGATCAGCCGGGACGAATGTGCGTAGCTCGCAGGGAACGCGAGGTTTCACTACTACGATGTAGTCGTCGCGAGAGAGGCGAGGAGTCTGACGCGGACGCCACTTGCGTTGCTTCGCTGGCTGCGAGGACAGAGCAGAGGTAGGCACACCGCCGGAGGGATGGCGCGCCGGCGTTCCTTGCAAGGCTGAGGAATGGCGGCCAGCTGTGGCGTCTCGTTGTTGTTGAGACGCAGACTTCGATTTCAATTTCGCTTGCTTGCGTTGCCACAGTCTCACCATGTCGTCGAGGTATTCGTCTTCTGATGGCATAGTGTTTACGGAGGATGAAATCTCCATGGACAGTACTTGGCTTAAGGAAGGATCATAGCCCGTAACCACGTTAGCGGCCGCCATCGCCGGGCTGAGAGCCCTTAGCGAGGCGGCGTCGTAGCCGGGAGTGAAGGACGTCCCTCAAGATGTCAAAACTGGACCCACCTGGACGAAGGTGGTGTCTAGCCGAAGCGGAGAACTTGGCAGTGACGATAAACCCAAGTTTCAGGGGTACCAGGGTCGATGTCCGCGGAAATAGCAGAAAATCCACGGAGGCAATGTGGAGTGCGTCCGTCACCATCGAGCGCTCGCAGCGCCCCCCCCCCCCCCCAGGAATCAGGCGGACAGGCTAAGCTGGTCGGATACGCCTCCTTTACGGTTGCTCAAGCCCCTGACAGTCGCGAAGTCCTTAGCACCCTCGTGAAACGAAATATCCCTGTAATTCAACACCCCTCGCTCTCTGATACAGTGCAACACATTATATTGGAAATTCTCTCTTCATCTCGCCGGACATCCACCAGTATCTTCTTGGTCAAGGTTTACAGCAGCCCACGACAACCACATCACTTTCACAAGCTCCTATCTTATGTCAAGAAGTTGGCAAGAATTTCTCCCTCCTCGTGGTAGGGGATTTTAACGCTCCCTCACCCACTTGGGGCTACATTCACGACACCAGAAAAGGGCGAATGCTGTGGCAAGACACCCACAATCTTGGCTACACCCTTATCACAGACCCGGCATACCCTACGCGGTTGGGCGACAGCGTTGCCAGAGACACCACTCCTGACCTCACTTTCACTGCGAACATTACACATGCAGAGTGGTCCACCCTTCATGAACATCTAGGCAGCGACCACTACATAATACAAACGATCGTAATGGCTGGCCCGCAGCGCAGGAAATCCAAACAACTTGCCCTCGTTGACTGGTATGTCTTCCGCGAATTGCGGGCAACGGCCTCTCCAGAATCTGCCACCTCGATCGACCAGTGGACAGCTTCCTTACTACGAGACGTTAAGCGTGCTACCAAGACTCCCCCAGAAGACACCGTAGGGGACACTGTATACACCAAGCTGCTGCACATGTGGGAGGACCTCGCTGGCCTGCGCAAGCGCTATAACTCCAACAAATTGAACCGATCATTGCGCAAACGCATTGCTATATGAACGCGTCAAATTGAAGATTACGCTTTTCAACTCTCCCGTCAGAACTGGCATCAGCTTTGTAACGTTATGGAAGGCTTACCTAACGTGTCCAAAACGTGGAATATTCTTCGTAATATGATAGAACCAACATCGACAAGAACTGCTCAGCGCCACTCCTTAATCACCGCTCTGCACAATTATCCAGGTACCAATGAAGACCTTATTTAATACCTATCTACTCGGTACATTGTCAGTGCTACTTCGGTTGATCTCCCATGCTGCAATGAGGTGGATAATCAAGCCCTCGATTCCCAGATTACAAAAGCGGAAGTGAGGTACGCAGTTTCACAACTGAGACCCCAATCAGCGCCTGGCCCGAATAAAATTACAAATAAACTCTTACGAAATCTTGACGAAGAATCACTCGAAACGCTCACATATTATCTGCAAATGGTTTGGGAGTCAGGAGAAATACCAACAACATGGAAAATCGCAACAGTCATTCTGATACCTAAACCAGGAAAACCACTCACTATCGAGAACCTTCGGCCAATATCTTTCACATCCTGTGTCGGCAAGGTACTCGAGCATGTTATTCACACTCGACTACAAAGGTACATTGAAGAACATGCCCTCTACCCGCATACAATGCTCGGATTTGACCCTAAACTTTCGACACAAGACGTGATGCTGCAACTGAAGAGTCACATTATCGACGGTGAAGACGGCTTTCGGTATGGGACACGTGCTATTCTGGAGCTAGACCTTACCAAGGCATTCGACATTGTGCTACATTCATCCATCCTTGCCACCCTCGCCACGCTTAACGTAAGCGCCCGTAGCTACCGCTACATTCGCAACTTTTTAACGGACAGGACAGCCACACTCTCGGTCAACGATTTGCCTGCACCTTCCATCACTCTCGGTGAGAAAGGGACACCACAGGGGTCGGTCCTCTCTCCATTCCTTTTCAACCTGGCTATGCTTCACCTTCCGCCAATTCTAGAAGATATCCCCCACCTCTACCACACCATATACGCGGACGATATCACCTTGTGGATTGCCAGAGGTAGTGACGGCGAGATACAAGATGCACTACAATTGGCGATTGATAGAATCACAACTTACGCTGAACAACGAGGATTGTCCTGCTCGCCCCAAAAGCCACAGTTACTCGTCTATCGACCTAGATCTCCCTACAACAGAGACCTTCCCACGATAAATCTGCATGTGCAACATCACCCTATACGAACAGTCCCTACAATTCGCGTATTGGGCTTCCGCATTCAGCAGAACGGCGGCAATTCGGAAACAATGCAACTATTACACCATCATGTCTATCAGACTACTAGGCTCACCTCCCGCATCGCCAATAAACAGCACGGCATGAAAGAGGCCAATCTCATGCGAGTGGTGACCGTCTTCTCCATGAGCAGAATCCTTTACGTTGCTGCATTTATGAAACTTACACCGACAAGAAAAAACTAAACATAATGATCAGGCGCTGCTACAAGTGCGCGCTGCATCTCCCCATGTGTACGCCCAATGAGAAACTCAATGACCTAGCACTTCGCAATACTATAGACGAATTCATTGAAGCCCAACTTATATCGCACTACGAACGATTAGGCCAAACTCCTACAGGACGTCATCTCATGTGCTCACTCGGCATACCTTACGTCTCCCAGTTTGGCCAGAAACTCCCGATTCCTTCAGACATTCGCGACACTTTCGTGATCCCCCATACCACGCAATATGCACCCGGTATGCAACGTGGAAAGATGAGTAGACCGCGCCAAGCAACTAGGCAAGCGTTACGCGAAAGCCACGTATGTGGCGTATGTAGACGCAGCGGAATATCCTACGCATCGGGCCGCAGTACATAATTACCGCAACTGGCACGATTCGCGCAAACAAACCAGAAGAAGGCGAAGAAGCAGCCATCGCTCTCACCTACGCTTCAACCCAAGCATCCTGCATCATCAGCGACTCCAAGACTGCCATCCGCAACTTTACCAAAGGTTTGATCTCCCAATCAGCGCTCCGAATTCTCACAAGTACACCTCTGTTACGTCGTCGCCGCGCTGAGATCATCTGAACTCACTGGCCACTCGGGGCTTGCGGGGAACGAACACCCTCATGACGCCGCCCGAGCTCTCGTCCACCGGGCGCGTCATCCAGCAGAGCACCACCCCTCGTGACCTGACGCGGCTGAGCGAGAGATGATGGTCTCCTCGTTTCACGACAATGCGAGGGACAGAATGGTTACCTTTGGAGAAATCCTAATGTATTACCGCAAGGCCAACTTAAATACCCACCACCAGACAAGTGCCTTAGTAAGCAGCAGTCCACTACCTGGCGTCTATTACAGACACGCACTTTCCCCTGTCCGTCACTGTACAGCCGTATTTACCCCGCTATTCACACACCACAATGCAAAACGTGCGGTGCAGCTAACGCTGAGCCCGACCATACTATATAGGCCTGCGCCGAAGCTATTTACTCAGTTAAACACAGCACGAACCCTACATTCACAATCCCCACGGCCGAGCAGTGGGAGGCTTTGCTGCTCAGCACGTGCCCGGAGGACCAGCTCTGGGCTGTCCGGCTGGCCGAAGACGCCACCAGGATTCAAGGCCTAGCCGCCGCCTGAGGAAGAGGGTTATAGAGGGGCCCGTCTCCCGGCCCCCTGCCACCTTTGACCCCAGCAGGGACACTTGAATAAAGTTTCTTCTCTCTCTCTCTCTCAGTTTCAGTTTATTTTTACTTTCGTACAAAACATACATGCTTACATAAACATACACAAGGAGGTCCCAGAGCACTTGACTGAAGGGGGACCTCCTGTCAGAAAATGTGATAAATACGCACAAGTAAAATGTAGCTCTGACAGCAACGTGGAATAATTTATACAAATAAATAGAATACATACTAAAAAACAAACAAATTTTAACAATCATAAGCACAACAAAACACTGCATAGAATAAATAAAAAATAAGGAACCCAAATAATACTGACGAAACGAACAGAGGAACGAAAAAAGCAAGAAAAAGATGAGTAGCTGTGGCACCATTAAGAGTGCATGAATATGAACAGGTGTAGATAATATTACACATCTTGGAATTCTATGGTATCCAGCAGAAAAGTAAATAATGTGTTTTTAAAATTAGCTAATGATGAAGACTGCTTAACGTTAAGGGGAATACTGTTCCAGGTTGATAACGACGTGAAATAACCAGAGTGCGTTCCATAATCACTATGGACTAACGGAAATAATAAATTGATGTTAGCTGCAAATCTTGTTTGGTTGGTGTTTACGAGAACAGCATCTGAAAATATGTTTACTGGAGGAGAGTTCTTCATTATTTCAAATAAAACTATGGATAAATTGTATTTAACAAGGTTGTTTAATGATAGGATTCTGTTATTATGAATAATGTCGGAAACACAGCAGCTGAATGAGCTGAACGTTAGTATACGGATGCCCTGATTTTGTAAATGTTGTAGCGGTGCAATGTGTGTTGCATATGTGGTACCCCATGAGGTGATGCCGTAGTTCAGGTGACTGTGAATGAAACAATAATACAGTGTTAGTAGTGTAGGTTTGCTGAAATAGTACCTGGCTTTTATTAAAATTCTAATACCAGGAGCAATTTTGCGCTTCAAATGGGCGATGTGTTTCGTAAATTTCAAGTTAGAATCTAAAGTAACCCCGAAAAATGAACATTTATCAGCTGCACTAATGACATGAGAATTAAGAATGATAGTGGGAAGAATTACTGGTGTTCTGTGACTGGTATGAAAAAAAATGGCAGCATATCCACGGAGTGAATGATGGAGAGTGGGGCGAAAAATTCGTCCGTCCATTCGTTCTTCCTTCCGTCTGTCCATGCGTCCGTCAGTGTGACCGTCCATGCGTCCATCAGCCCGTCCGTGCGTGCGTCTGTTCGTGCGTCCGTCCCTGCGTTCGTCCATGCAGCCGCCCCTGCGTCCGTTCATGCGTCCATCCATGCATCTGTCTATGTGTCTGTTCGTCCATCTATTCAACACCCCGAGTACCACCATCTCGCATCTTTTCATCATATATTCCCCATATAGAAGCACCGCCATCCAGCGGACATTCCAAGGACCAAACGAGAGGTGGCACACACACACTTTCTTACGGCTTGCGCTTCGGGTCCGCTTCCCACCTTTAACCACCTCAAGTTCATGGTATATACTAGTTCACTGTATTCATGGCACTGCGGCCGAACGCTCGCTAAACCTTTCGAAAACCAAAAAGGTTACGCCCAGCGAGTATGACGTAACAAACTTTTTCACTCAGATAATGCTCAATGTACATGTCAATGGCTGCTAATAGGAAATGAGAGGCGGAGAATTTGGCTTTTACTTTCTTACGGCTTGCGCTTCGTATCTACTTCCCATTTTTAACCACCTCGAGTTCATTCATGGTATATACAAGTTCATTGTATTCATGGCACTGCGGCTCAACGCTCGCTAAACCTTTCTAAAGCTAATGATGTTACACCCAGTGAGTATAACGTAGCAACCCTTTTTTGTCAGATAGTGCTCAATGTACATGCCAATGGCTGCTAAAGGTGATCGCAGCCTGCGCGTTAACTAAAAGCCGAATGCTCCTGTCTCTCATTCCCCATTAGCAGCCATTGACATGTAACTTGAGCACTATTTTTTATTCTTCAACAACGCACAGAAGAAGTCTCTCACCGGCACCACCTTGGAGGTCAAAATATTATACTTGTTACATACTACGGCGGACGAACGGGTACCGCTATAAGAAGCTTCGCCCCTGAAAGCATGGATGAAGTCTTGGTGCGATTTATTTTGAGCGAGTCAAGGCGGCACCATGCTAAAATATTGTTCAAATCAGTATTGAACTTCAATGTCAGAGCAGTTAGTAATCGATCGCTAGCAAGCAATGTCGTGTCGTCTGCGTAAAGTAAAGCTTCTGATTGTGATATGTGATTAGGTAAATCATTTATGTAACGTAAGAAAAGTAGTGGGCCAAGTATTGATCCCTGCGGAACACCCTTGTTTGTTATTTCGAAGCTAAAAAGTGAGGAACCAACACGCACAGCTTGTTGACTGACTGTTAAATAGCTTCAGCACGGGCCCGTTGACCCCTACTGCCCTTACTTTAGAAAGGAGGATGTCATGATTGATGGAGTCCAATGCTTTCGATAGATCTATGAAAACTGATCCTGCGTAGAAACCGGAATGAATGGCACGTTTTATTTTATCTGTGAAAGAAAGTAAAGCGTAGTCAGTCGAAGAACCCATCCTGAAGCCGAAATGGTTTGAGGAAAGAATATTAAACTTTGAGAGGTATGTGGTAAGGCGTTTTTCAACGCACTTTTCAATGACTTTGCTAAAAAAACGGAGAATAGCGATAAGACGATAATTTTAAATGCAAGCCCGGTCTCCTTTTTAAACACGGGAATAATTTTAGCTTTCTTTGGCTTGCTTGGAAATATTCCACTCGTGAAGATTAAGTTGGTGATACAGAATAAAGGGCTAGTGATGCAATGAGCGACTAATTTTATATTTGCTGAACTGATTTCATCAAGACCTGCAACCGTAACCTTTAAATGATTTATGACATTGATAATCTCGTCTGGGTCTGTTGGAAATAAGTACAATTATTGTAAGCAACGTTGAGGTGATACTTGATTATTGTTTTCCTCCGAAGTGGGACCACACAAGAATTCATTGAAATCGTTGGCAGTATCTGACGGCTCCGTATAGAAGCCACGTGATGACTGAATCTTTTTAATGGGTTCATCCCGACTAGATCTATTTAAGAAATAATTTAATATTTTCTATAGTCTCTTTGCATTAGAACCAGCCTCAGCTATTCGACATTCGTAATATATACTTTGGCTTCTTTTAGTAGCTTGTTCAGTTGATTGCAGTAAACTTTATAGCGCGTTCTGAGTCGAATGTTGAAAGGACGCTTTTAAACTTTGCGGTAAAGGTTATCTTTTTTGCGTAAGCTAGTCAGAAGGCCATTTGTTAACCAGGGATTGTGCAACGCAGGGATATGTTTCCGGCACCTCACGATTCTGGTCGAATTTGTGATACATTGTTTTATGCTATTCGAAAATTCATTAAATGCAAAATCTACGTCTGATTCTGAGTTTATGGAAGACCATTTTAGCTTGGAAACCTGTGTAATCTATTCATATTTGTTGATCACTGCTTTATCGAACCTATGACAAGGTTTATGTAGTTGACAAGAAAGTTTAAAGAAGATAGGGAAATGATCCGTGATGTTATTATGAAGTACAACGCAAACAGGAGGACACATATGATAAGCTAATATGTGGTCGATTAATGTGGACGAAGACCCTGCAGTACATCTGGTTGGAAGGGAAACCAAAGATTCGAGGCCGAAACCATGAAGGCAGTCAGTGTAAGCAATAGTAGCGGCGCTGCAGTCATCTAGCAAATTTATATTAATGTCACCAAGACTGAGAAAATTTTTCTTTTCTGAAGATACGTTACCAAGCATAATGTTCAATTCATTGCAAAACGCAGATATAGACAATGAACGCGACCGATATAACCAACCGATAAGTGTTTTATTAACATCCTCCAATTCAATCCACACAGCTTCACAATTTGGAACCGAGAATATTATGTCATTCGGCCGTTTGTAACGAAGATTTCCAGATACAAAAACAGCAACACCGCCATAGCTTTGTTGTGTACGGTGGCAGTATTCGGAAGTATAAGAGAGAAATCCGTATAAATTGCCGTCTGCGTGAGATAGCCATGTTTCTGACATGCAGAGAAGTGAAAACTTGTGATCTAAAGAGGCCAGAAAATCAAAGATTCCATTATAATATTTTTTAGACTTCATGCATTGAAGTGAATCGCAGAGAGGCGTGGGTTTAAAAAAATGACTGAAGTTGCATAGTCGAGAAATAAGATGACATTATCGGATACGTCCAGGCACTCGACCTGCTGGTCTTTATCGGAAGATAGATAAATCACCCTCGGACGAGATACTGAAGACTCGACTGTCACCCGTCTTTCTGGGTTTTACTTGGCAATCTTTAGTCAAAATAAACTGCCAGCCTTTGTCCCTTTTCAGTGACTGAGCTTTTGCGAACAGAATTTTGTTTTCACGCGTCATGTGATCATTAATGTAAATGGGAACATGATTAGGGCCGGGGAGTTCAAGATCTTTCGAATTTATGCGAGCCTTTCGCGCCTTGGTGACGAAGCCCTGCTTTTTTGTTCTAGAGGAGAAGCGGGCAATAAAATTCCTATTGACCGTTCCAGACTTGGTTGGCAGGCAGTAGACATCAATGTCAGCTTCACAAATTTGACAGCTTATTTTATCGCCAACAGCCTTCAAGAGTGCAAGGCAGTTCTCGCCCTGTGTGCAAGCTACGCCCTTGATTTCCACGTCGTTTATTCGAGAGTACTGTTCGAGTTCTATCTGACGTTTGGCCATTGCTGTATTCTCAGTTTTGAGTGCTTCGTTGTCTGCAGTCAGACCAACATTCTGACCTCGGACTTCTTCAACCAACGAGTTAAGCATGTCGACACTTTTGGTTAGTGCCTCTATTTCCCGTTTCATTTCAACAATGTTAACTTCTGATGACAGCCTTATTGAGCATTTTTCCCAAGATCAGAGACAACCTCGTCCGACTGACTCTTGAACAAAGCTTCTAACTGATCAATTTTTTGCAAGCTCAGAACAAGAAGCCAAGGTGTAAAGCACAAACAATAGCAGATATGGGCACCTGCAGCAGCGGCGGTCACCGAAGAAATTGTAAACTACTACTTTACAACCTTTAGCGGCACTAACCTGAAAACAAACAGAGTGATCCTTGAAGTTTGTTGTTTCCAGCCGTGACCACCGCTGCCGAATTAAGCATTTCAAAACCATACGCGATTACGCAACATTCTCAAAATACCACCACCACTCTATGAATAATTTAGTCAAGTTCCCCTCGCGGAAAGATGTGAGTGGAATTATACTGTTAATGTTTTTATTATTAGGGGCGAAGCTTCTTAAAGCGGCACCCGTTCGTCCCTCGTAGTCGTAGTCATAGGGTGTAACAAGTGTTACATTTTGACCTGCAAGGTGCTGCCGGTGGGAACTTACTCTTGTGCTTTGTTGAACAATAAAAAGTTCGCGGCGTGCGCGTTACCTAAAAACCAAATGCTCCTGTCCCTCATTTTCCATTAGCAGCCATTGGCATGTTCCAGTAGGAAACGTTAGTAGAAGTAGAAGTGTTAAAAAGCCGACTTCTGCTGTCTTTCATTCCCAGTAGCAGCCATTGTTTACCTCCAAGGTATTGCGCGGTGAGATTTCTCCTGTGCATGAATAAATCATGAACGATTTCTTTTCAAAACGCCGTTGATTGATGGAATAAACCAACGCAAGACGACAGACGTGTTCGAAAAGCAAAACGAAAAGACGAGAGATGTTTCCAAAGCAAAACACGGTTATTACTTGTCGGGTCCACGGTTATTACCTGCCCTAGTAGACATAGTCTTATACAACTTGAAGTGCGCTTTTACCTATCTCAAAGTGCTGCCCTTTTCAGAGGTTGTTGTACATTACTTTTGTTTTCTGGAAAATAATTTTAAGACCCACCTTTCTGCACTCTTTCTCTAACTCCGTAATCCTGAGTTGCAAATCGTCCCCTGAGTTACTCAGCAATGCAATGTCATCAGCGAAGCGCAGGTTACTAAGGTACTTTCCATTAACTCTTATCCCTAACTGTTCCCATTCTGGGCTTCTGAAAACCTCCTGTAAGCACGCGGTAAATATCATCGGGGAGATTGTGTACCTTGCCTTACACTCTTCTTGATTGGTATTCTGCTGCTTTCTTTACGAAGCACGATGGTAGCAGCTGATCCCCTGTAGATTTTTTCCAGGATGTTTATATTGTGTGATGAGTGAGAGAGAGTCCCAGTGTCTTTCTTGGTCATGACAATCGCTACATGCATGTATGTTGATATTCTTGGGGCTACTTCATCGACGCACTGATTCCGCAGTGTCTGCATGACGGTTGATATTTCTATTGAATCAAACGCCTTCTCGTAATCTATGAAGGCTATGTATAGTGGTTGGTTAGATTCTCAGCATTTCTCTATTATCTGATTGATAGTATGAATGTAGTCGATAGTTGAGTAGCCTGTTTGAAATGCTGCTTGTTTCTTTCGTTAACTGAATTTGAATGTTTTCTTTACTCTGTTAGCAATTATCTTTGTAGATAGCTTGTATACTACTGAGAGCAAGCTTATTGGCCTGTAATTCTTTAAGTCCTTGTCAGCTCCTCTTTTATGTATTAAGATGATGTTAGCATTCTTCCAAAACTCTGGTACTCTTCCTGTCAGGAGACACTTCGTGAACAGGGTGTCTAGTTTTTCTAACACAATCTGTCCTCCATCTTTCAGCAGATCCGATGTTACCTAATCCTCACCAGCAGCTTTGCCTCTTTGCATCCTCTCCAAAGCTTTTGACTTCTTGTATCATTACTGGTAAGGTGTTATCTGGGTCACTGCAGGGTTCCTATAGTATTAGGGTCGTCGTTGTCCCGGCTACTGTACAGACTTCTGTAAAACTCCTCCGCTATTTTAACAATCCTGTCCATATTGGTAGTTATTTTGACTTCTTTGTCCCTTAGTGCATACATACGATTTTTGCATATCCCAAGTTTAGAGCGTGTTCAATTCTCTCTATGTTATTCCTTATTACATCGCATACCTTACACCTATTATTCAACTTCAGAAGCTCTTCCAGTTCTATTTAGTCTGTTGTACTTGAGACTTTCATGATTTAACGCTTCTTAATGAGATTCTTCGTTTCGTGGGAAGTTTGCCAGTGTCCTGTCTAACTACCCTGCCTTCAACTTCCACTGCACACTCCATAATGATACTTGTCAGATTATCATTCATTGCCCCGCCGCGGTGGTCTAGTGGCTAAGGTACTCGGCTGCTGACCCGCAGGGCACGGGTTCAAATCCCGGCTGCGGCGGCTGCATTTCTGATGGAGGCGGAAATGTTGTAGGCCCGTGTGCTCAGATTTGGGTGCACGTTAAAGAACCCCAGGTGGTCGAAATTTCCGGAGCCCTCCACTACGGCGTCTCTCATAATCATATAGTGGTTCTGGGACGTTAAACCCCACATATCAATCAGATTATCATTCATTGTATCTACGCTAAGGTTGGTTTCCTCACTAAGAGCGGAGTACCTGTTCTGCAGCGAGACTGAATTCCTGTACTTTCCCTCTCAGTGCTAGCTCATTAATTGGCTTCTTGCGTATCAGTTTCTGTCGTTCTTTCTTCAAGTCTAGGTGAATTCGAGACCATATCATTCTATGGTCACTGCATCGTACCTTGCCAACCACTTCCACGATGCCTGGGTGTGAACTCATTAGAAGGTTTATTTCGTTCTTATTTTCACCATTAAGGTTCCGCCATGTCCACTTGTGGTTTCCTCAATTTTGGTAGAAGGTTTTCAAAATCGGTGAATTATTGCATTCTGCGAATTCTACTAGTAGCTCTCCTCTGGCGTTTCTAGTGCCGATGCCAAAATCTCCTACTGCCTGGTCTCCAGCCTGCTTCTTCCCTACCTTCGCATTAAAGTCTCCCATCATTATAGTACCCTGTGTTTTACCTTACTCATTGCCGATTCCACGTCTTCATAGAAGCTTTCAACGGAAGCATCATCATGGCTGGATGTAGGCACGTAAGCCTGTACCAGCTTCATCTTGTATCTCTTAATCAGTTTAATTACAATGCCTACCACCCTTTTATTATTGTTATAGTATTCCTCTATGTTGCCAGCAATGTTTCTGGGAATCAGGAGCCCCACTCTCAGTTCTCTTTTGTCAACCAAGCCCCGATAGCAAAGGACGTGCTCACTGTGTAGCACCATATGTGCCTCATCTGGCCTCCTAACCTCCATGTTAAATCCCATTTAACATCCTCTCGCTCTTCGAATAGTACAGCTAAACTTCCCTCATTAGATAAGGTGCTAGCGTTAAACGTTGCCAGGTTCAGGTTCCAATGGCGGCCTGTCCGGATCCAGAGATTCTTAGCACCCTCTGCTGCATTTCAGGTCTGACCGTCGCCGTGGTAAGTTACTTCGCAGCTGCTAGGGACTGAGGGCCGTGAGTTAACTGACGTGTGCATGTGGGAGGTAGTGGCCAGATACTGCACCAGGGTGGCCAATTCTTTTCCGGTGAGGAAGTGCGTTACCGGTGGTGGTTACTGGTGAGGCCGCCCCCCCCCCTTCAGGCCTCTTAATGCAGTTCCATCACCACGCGTGTTTTTTTTAAATCTGGTTGGGAACTGCGCGGCACCGGGATTTGAGCCACGGACCTTTTGAATACGAGGCGGATGCTCTAACCACTACGCCATCGCCGCACCTTAGAAATGTTCATATGTCACTTCAACTCAGCACAACGTTACGAGGTGGAGGTAAATGATACCGTACATGACATCCGTTTATTGACTCGCATGTTTGGATGTTTCGTTTACCTTCGTCATCTATTCACGTCACGTGATAACAAATGTAGTATATGTAGAGCTAGCGAAACGGCCGCGATCACGCTATGAGCGTGGTATGTTGTCACGTTCTTACATTACACGCGTGTTAGGATTATTATGTTTGCACCATTCATATATTTCGTCATCCATTGACGTCACGTAACACCATATTTGGTATAAGTGCAGCTATCAAAACGACCGCGAGCGCATGTTGCAAGGTCCAATTTACTCCAATGTAGCATTGACATGCGCGCAGCTGGGCACAACGAGGCTACGTTAGCAAAACGCGAGCACTCTCTATTCTGATGCCAAGCGCGACCTGCACCCGTCGGCGTGGCCCCACGGCATCCGGCGCGAAATGCGACACGCTGCATTTCGCGCCGATGCGTTACCCAGACAACACTGCGTCTCTCTTTTCAAGACGGAGGGACGCCAGACGCGCAGAAACGCGCGTGCGTGAAAGCGACGCAGCGCGGCGCGCGCCGGCGAGTATATGGCAGGACCGGCGCCTGGCGTAGCAACGCCGGCGTGACGCGACGAAATAAAGGCCGGTGAGCACGCGCACCGCGTCATGTCTAAATGTATTGGCGCCTTGACAGTGGCATGTATTCATGTTCTTACATGACACACATCTCATGATTATTGTGTTTGCACCAGTCACATACCTTCGTCATCCATTGGCTTTACGTGATACCAAATTTGGCATATGTGAAGCTAGCGAAATGGCCGCGAGCGCATCATGAGTCAGGCATTTAGTCATGTTGTTATATGACAGCCATGTCGTGATTATCATGCTTGGATGTGTCATTCACCTATGTCGTCCGTTCACATCGCGTAATGCCGAGTTTGGTACATTAGAAGCTAGCGAAACGGCCGCGAGCGCATGAGCGTGGCATGCAGTGATGTTATTAGATCACACGCATCTCATAATTATGATGTTTGAACCAGTGTCATACTTTCGTCATCTATTCCCGTAATAACAAATTTGGTTTAAGTGAAGCTAGCGAAACGGCCGCCAGTGCATCATGAGCGTGGCATGTTGTCATGTTGTTACATGACACGCATCTTATGATTATCATGCTCGCACCAGTGATATGCCTTCGTCATCCATTCACGTACCGTATACCAAATTCAGTATATGTGACGCTAGCAAATGGCCGCGAGTGCATCATGAGTGTGGCATGTAGTCATGTTGTTACATGACACGCATGCCATGATTTTCATCTTAGCATCTCTCGCTTCTGTTCACCATGCAATCATGTCATACCATACGAGCTTTTCAACATGCCATTGAAACGAAACCACCGGAAGAGCTGCGGGAGCATAAATGTAAATCATGACATTCATGATATACATGTCATGATTTTCATGTTATGACTAGTCAAATATGTTCTACATACAGTCATGTTAGGCCATACCAAGTTTGGTATTGATACCACTATCGAAACGGCCAGGAGAGCTAAAAATCGTAGGCGGCTAGATAGATAGATATATACGCTCAAAGTCACCGAAGTTCGCTAAGAAATGCCAAACCGGATTGTACCGGAGCGAATATCGTTTTACACCGTTTTTCTCTTGTGGGCGCCTGACGAAGGAAACTGAAGGAAAGCGGGGCCAATCGCCTGATGATGATCCCGTGGTGTCTCCGGAAATGCTCCACCAGATTGCTTTTGCTCCGGTGGATGCTCCCCAATTGCTCCCACTCATCGCTCAGTGGCATTCATAGGCTGTTGAAGGAGTGACGTAGGCAGTCTCGCCGCCGGGAGGCCGTTCTCTACAAACCAGAATGATGAAGACAAAGCCGCTGCAGTGATGATTGTGAGAAGTGTTCGGCCCCGTTGAAAAAAAAAGAAATCGTTCATAACACCTTCTGTATATCACAAGCGACAAGCAGCGACGGAGGTTGTCAACGCCAGAAGGGAGTTGGGTGAACGGTTATCGTGTGATAGCAGCGAACGACACATTGTGATCTCCAGACTGTTCAAAGACGCGGTGGTTGCTGGTGCGGCGAAAAAATCGTCAGTGAGCTCTCCTTGAATTACCCGGGTTATTTTAGATGCGGAAGCATCTTATACTCGCGCCTTGTAGTGCGCCGTCCGCGCCGTCCGCACCGCTTCTCGAACATTCGACAGCTGACGCGCGCGCATGCGCCGTCGCGCCGTCGCCCACCATCTGTGCCGCGCGCGCTTCTCCTTCGAGAACATTCGACAGCTGACAGCGCATGCGCCGTCGCGCTGTATATATACTCAAGGTCGGCGCTCGCTCGCTCAGTTGCCGCTCGTCGGTTGGTTTGTACGACGCGTCGACGTCCAAGGTCGCGGTGAAATGAATTCCAACGAATCCACAAACACAATGATCGACGTCCCTTCGACCAGCGCCGCCCTTTCGCATACGTGTGTACGTGTTCACTCATTTAACACCCCCTCCTACAACCACGTTAACCAATTTAGCCATCGACCCAAGTAAGTCGCAATTTAACACCCCATTTCACAACCACGTTAACCAATTTAGCCATCGACCCAAGTAAGTCGCACTTTAACACCCCGTTAACCAATTATATGCTCCGCATCCTCCTCAGTGTTCCCCCGAGGGAAGCTGCGGGCAATTTTTTGTCAGGTAGTGCTAAGATTAGATAATGTTGGGTTCATAAACCAAACATGTGATCAATATTATGCGCATTTCACAAGACGTCAGTGAAAATCGGCGGAATTCCGAAAATGCGTTGTTTAGACTACGTGTTTTTTTTCTTAACAAAACTTTGGCAAATCAAAGCGGAGAGGAGAGTAAGTTGGTACTGATTCATTATGGCGCAAATGTAGCTCAAAAAAAACACGACAAAAAGAAAGTGAACACCACAAACACTTGTGGCTGTTCACTTTCTTGTACACATCCTTTTTTGGTTGAATATATGGGTTACTAGCTTCGGTAAAATGAATCAAGTCGCTGTAATACTTGGAGCGCTGACTAGATATGCAACAATACAAAATATCATAGTTTTCGGTTGATTTTATCAAACGTCAATAATAGTCATAGGTAGACCTGACTGGTTAAAAAATATTTTTGGTCTTCTCAGTTTACGCAAACGGTAACATTTGTCCGCTTTTCATATCAATAAACGCCAGGTCGAAGTCTACCTCTGCGTAAAAAAAAATGTCTATAGAATATGCAAGCTGCCCCGCCGTGGTGGTCTAGTGGCTAATGTACTCGGCTGCTGACCCTTTGGTCGCGGGGTTGAACCCCGGCTTCGACGGCTGCATTTCCGATGGAGGCGGAAATGTTGTAGACCCATGTGCTTAGATTTGGGTGCACGTTGAAGAACCCCAGGTGGTTGAAATTTCCGGAGCCCTCCACTGCGGCGTCTCTCATATTCATATGGTGGTTTTGGGATGTGAAACTCCACATATTAATCAAGAATATGTAGGCTGAATTAATAAAACTTGAATAACTAATATCAGTGGGAATTTTTTTAAATGTAGTGAATTGACGCACGGCAATGTGTTCGGTAAAGGCTTTTAGAACGCATGCACGCAATCATACTTGCGAAAAAGTTATTTTGGTTAGATAAGTGGTATCTGAGATATTAATCTAGAGCTATACTGGACTCTTAACTGGATGGGGTGCTTTCAGGGAAAGAAAGAGAGGGGCGAAACGAACTGACGATACTAGAGACGAGGAATGAAAAAAAAAGAAGAGTTGCTTCGCAGAACGAGTCGTGCAGTGCTCGACGTTTCTGTGAAGGGGAAGGGGGGAGGGGGATAGTACTCAAATTCGCCCATATGACAGTCCGGCTCAACATTCTAAGATGAAGTGGACATTGTAGGGAAAGAAACAGAAAAAGGAGAACGCGCCCTTACGAAAAACTAGGCAGATTTTCTATTTGGATGTTGCCAGAGATCACTATCCTTGCTGCTGCGTTTTTTTTTTCTCTTTTCAGTCGTGCTGCCCTGGTTGTTGCTGCAGTTTATTTCTTTCTTTTTGGTGGAATTCAGGAGCACGAACAGTGCTGAGACGTTGTTGTGTACTAGACAATGTAAAGACTATGGCCTGTGAGCACAAGAGGGGAAAAGAAAATTGCTTGAAGAGGAGGCACTGGCACGTCGTGACGCTTCCACGTGCATCACCATCTGTAGCCTCAGGACGTTTCCACGCACCTTTCCGTTTCCGTAAACTGGTCGGCCTTCTGTTATTTCTGCGAAAATGCAGTTGGCTTAGGTGGCGTAATGTTTCTGCATTTTATTGCTTATTTATTCTGTTACGTTGTAATGAACTTTTCCATATTTTGGGCTTTAGGCGGTTTGCCTTGAAGAAATACATGCTCATAGAATAACTACTTTCAAAAATGTTCACAACGACAAGTATCGAAACAGTACGGCCAGTGCAAAAAAAACAATGCCAACTTAACTCGAAAATAATTTTCTAAAAGAGATGAAGCTAGACTTTCCTTAAAGGCAGGCCGCAGCCATGCAAAGTGTAAGGGTTCACTTTGCTAGCAGTATAACGATGAACACACACTAAAATGCGACTGTAATAATTAATCATAATTATTATATGATAAAGCAAGAAAACGATCAGAAGGGGTGTTCCTGATGCCATTCATGAGAGTACCAAAATAGGAATATTTTAGTCAAAAATTGCTTTTGAATGTTTCAGCAAAGGCAGAACTATTGATTGAGAAATATATAAAAAAACTTTAGCCAGTTTCGAACTTTGTTCGCCTTAGGAGGCGTGTTTTATCATGTTGCGGCTGTCTGACAACGGATTACATCGGATGTGCTTCTTGATATTGAACGCCTGTCATCTTTGTGCGTGTGCATGTGTGCGTGTGTGTGTGTGTGTGCGTGTGTGTGTGGGGGGGGGGGGGTCAGCTCTAGAAGTTGTTTCTTCTCATAGACTCACAGACTGCATAGGATTTATTGAGTGTCCGTGGCTTCAGTGTTCTCAGTTTCCGTGCCTGTCACATAATTTGCAGTTCTCATGAATAACTTTTTTTTTTGCTAAATTGTGGAAGAAACAATCAGCTCAACCCTTGCGTCGTTAATGGATCTGATGGATGGTTCTTCGGGGATCGTGAAGAGTTTTTCTTGATGGCCGCGCTTTCTTCGTTTGTCGTGCATTGTTTTACAGCATCATGGTCTTCATTTTGAAGCGCTGCGCTTCAAACTTGAGTGTTGTTGATTTTATGGGATTTGTTTTATTGTGCTTTATTTTGGTGGAGTTTTGCATTTTTGTTTATTCTTGACACCTTTTCCCAAATGCTGGCTAATCATTCAGAAAGGGCGGCTTATTTTGAATAAATCAAAGAATAAAAAGTCAAGTGTTTTCTTGAATTTTATCTGCTAGAGATCTGTGGAAAAGTATACACAGTAATTCTGCTGCACTTGCATGAGATTTCGGACTTGCTTCATCTAACAAATGCGTGGAACGATCAGCATACATTAAATAAACAGCGGAGCAAGCAATTTGAATAAGTACTAATTCACCTCACGGAAATTCTTTCCGTACGAAGTAAGTACATGTGTAAAATACTCCGTAGGCACCACACAAAAGCTCTGGATAGCCGGACTGAAAAACCCGCCAGAAATGCTCCGGAGGTGCCGCGTAATCACTTCGGCCAACCGGAAGAAAATGCTTGAAAAAAAGTGGCCCCGTATCTGCTGCAAGTAGAAAAATTAAAAGAGGAACTTTTATATTTCACGTTGAAAATACGGGCGCTATTTTGGAACTACCTTCACTGGTGGTAGGATGCACGTGATTTGGCTCCGTAGCTTTCTCTCCAGGGCCAAGAAACGTTCTCGCCGAGTATATTACAGTAAAAAAAAGTAGCTGGTGCGGGTACTCAGTGGCAGAAAAGTATGTGACAGTGGCGAGAAACGTTTTGACAATGAACGAACGTAGTTGCTCGGCTCCCTATAGGGCAGTTGTGAATTGTATAAGTAGAAGTCTTGTATATATTTATAGAACCCCATCGTATGCAAGTAATTACAATCAACCACACTTTTTTTAGGGGAGAAGCTCTTTAAGCCATCCACCGTATGTCCACAAGGTATGAAGTCGTAGTAGTAGTGGTAGTAGTTGTAGTAGTAGTAGTAGATAGCCACCTCTCACTTAGTCTTTGGAATGTCCGCTGAATGGCGGTACTTCTATATGATGAATATGTGACAAAGAGATGCGAGATGGTGGTACTTGGAGTGTTCACTAGATGGACGTATGGATGAACGGATGGACCGACAAGCATACGGACGGATGGATGGACGCACGGATGAACAGATGCGTGGACGGACGCGTACACGGATGCATGGATAGACGCACAGACGGATGGACAGATGGATGCATGGAGGAACGCATGGACGGGCGCACAGACGGGTGCATGGCTGGATTCCATGCCGACCGGTTGTGCCCTCGCATCTCCGACAACAGCGCAACTCCGGCCGACTGGATTGGTCCCACGCCACCTCCTGCCGCCGGTCTCCTACGACGACGACAGCGTAGCTCTGGCCGACTGGATTAGCCCTACGCCATCTCCTGTTGCCGACAAGAGCTCTCGCCAGTGGTGCCCCGTCTTCGGACTCATGCGACCATATTTCATCCCTCCTATCTTCTCTTTACTTCCGTCGTCGCTCGCTGTCCCTGCGTATTTCGCTCTCTATATATACCTTTAATCCTACCCATTCAATCCCTCCTTACCTCCATCCCTTGTGAGCTACTGTTGAGGTGTCGCACCAGATACAGACAGTTACGGGGCTCACTGTTCTCTTCTTTTCCCTTTTATAACCACAATCTCTCTCTCTCTCTCGTGCATGGACGGATGCGTGGACGGCCGCGTCGACAAACGCAGAGACGGACGTAGAGATGGACGCACGGGTGGACGTATGAACGGATGGATGGACGCTCGGACAGACTGACGGACGCTTTGCCCCACTCATCGTCATTCACTCCATGGATATACTGTGATTCTTTACAACAACATATATTTTACGAGCGGTGCTTACAATGCTCTCAGAAATAAATACCCGCAAGGCCGCATTCCCAATGGCCAGAAATGGTGCTTCCAGCCCACGCGGCGACAAATAGGCACTGTGCTACTAAGATTTGGTGCAGCGCAAGAACCCATCACTGAACGAGCAAATGCGACCTAACAGGAACCGGCCCCAGGAAAAGGCGTCTCGCGTGCCTGCCTCTTGTCACCCATGCATGCGTGCATGCATGGCGGCAAGGTCTTTGTTGACTAACACGATTAGCGCTACTTAGTTCATGTTTAGAGCAAGGAAAGGAAGAGCATGGAAGGAACACGGACGACGAAGCAACAAAGACCAGAAACAAGGGCTACTAACTGAATGTTTATTGCAATAAGCCAGGCTTTTATACAATCTCAGAAAGAACATGCGCATGTCCAACACTCGTCAGTCACAATCTAAATCCTTCTTTCAAGAAGTCCATTTCTTTCTGCTGTAGTAGAACAGAAGGCAAGCCAATTCAATGGTCACCTTCGTAATTGATTCTAAATTCGTCTAAAGGTATTCTTCCTTCCGTAGATTCTCTTTTTCAATAAGCTTCGATTTTATACATTTTTACGTCATTATCGTGTTTTCGAGCACTATTACTGAAACACTGGCCTGTTTTAGACCTCCCACAACCGTAAAACTGAAATTCGAGACGTTCGTTCTAATCTTCTGTTAAACGCGCGTCTCACTTTTAATGAGGTACCAACTGCACTGCTAACCACGCTGCGCCACCAAGAGAATGTCGGCCACATGTATACTCGCAGGGTTTAAAAGCACATATATGCGCATATATACCGTGTGAAGTGGACGTATGTGGCCGCCGTCGTAGCAAAGTGGCAGAGCATCGGACGTGTTATTGGACAGTCGCATGTGGGATCCCTGCCGGTGGCAAGTTATCTTTTCGTCCACTTTTGTTTCTTCACATTTACATAACAATTACTTCTAATACCATTCTGTATATTTTTCTTGGCATCATTTTTGGTTAGTTTTCATGATTATTGTGTCCATCAGAAAAAACCTAGCCCTTCAGTTTCCACTTGTTTTCCTCATTCACACTACGTTGTATCACACAAAGTATAAGTTGCAAAATTTAGGCAGCGATGCCTCAGCAGCTGCCGCATGCGAAAGCTTGTCACCTAAGTTTTCTTCTCGTTGCACAGTAAGAGTTCAGTGTTTGCGAGTCGGCGTAATGTGCTTGCTAAAAACGTTGGGCGAAAAACATGAGTAAGAGAAAGTATCTGCATACAACGCACACCAGCCACTGAAGTGGACTTCGTCTTCTCACCGTTGCAGTTTGGGAAAAGGAGCCGGCGGGGGGGGGACGAATAGGGTCCTCATTTTTCATGACGCTAGGAAATTCGGTGTTGTGTACTTTGCTCAAGAAGTTGTGCCAACAAAACTTCTGGCGAGGATGTTATACAAGTTGTGTTTTCATTCTCAGAAAACGTGAAAAGTATACTGATGGAGTCTGCTGATTCGCAACCATATTACGTCTCGGAAATTGCCTATGCCCGACTTCTTGGTACCTGAGCGCAAGGAGAACTTCCCTGTTGAACCAATGGTTGTCATTACAGTGAATTGTTGCTACGCGCGGTTTTCCAATGATTACTACATTAGCCTCTACAGTACTCTTAAGTGTAACCAGAACACAAGATAAATAAAAGAACTCCAGCGATACACAAACATCAATCTCCAAAAGGCGTAACCTGTAAGTAGTGGTTTTTTGTCAATATGGTTTACGTATCCGGCTATTATATTCGTAGGCGGCGTCTTTACTATACATAGTTCAGTGATTTTTTGTGTAAGCTTCCAAACTGGCCTAAAAGGTGTATAAAAGCTAACACAATATCATAGGGTTGGAACCCAAAAATGCAGTTATGTCTTTCCTACCAAAATGTGCACTTTTTCACTGGGTTCATGGGTTCTCCTGCCGCACAGTCGAATACATTCGAGAACTCGGGCATGTTCATCAGTGGCACGATGCACCTGGATCGCATCGGTGCGTAGGGGCTCCGAGCTGTGGCGCTCTGAGTGCACCACTTCGTACAGTGGCTGACGAAAAAGAGGCGATCTGGTGACATGTCAAAGCCGGCCAGTTTCACGTCCTTGTATTTTTGGGGTAGCGAAGAATACGCCGCATAAGCGAGCATTGTTCCCACCAGGTCGGCCACGTTCTCCGAGTCCTTCAAATGGCTCAACTTTGGCTTCGGTGTGCTTACGAATAGCTGCAAATAAATTTAACATCATCATTTAGGTCGTTTAGGAACGAAAATACTTGCCTAGGATTTCAACTGCGAAGTTTATTCAGCTCCTTCGGAGAAGGACTCGTCAAAAGAATTACTCCGCAATTGCTCTAGTTACATTCTGTTGACTTTAAGATTGCTTGAAGCACAAAATAGTTGAGCATAGAAATCAAGGCGCGGTAACTTGATATATATCGACGGCCTTATGGTTGGTGGGGAGCGCAAGGTATATCTACCTAAAGGCACACTAATATAAACAATTATTTGTTAGATAAAGAGTTCTCTTGAAACTCAAATGCCAGTAATCTGACCGTCATACGTAGATAATTACAGGAGGAAGTCTAAGTCACAGTGCCATTTCAAAATTTTGCGCCAAAATGTGCATGCGTGACATCATAAATATCAAAACGTATTTGCCGTATTTCATCGGCACTGGCTTAGCACGTCCTTGTGTTGTCCCTTTGTGTGCCTGTTCGTTTTATAACCTGGTGTGCGCTGCAAGCCGTAATGACATGACCACACCGCGGTGGTCTAGTGGCTGAGGTACTCGGCTGCTGACCCGCCGGTCACGGGTTCAAATCCCGGCTGCGGCGGCTGCATTTCCGATGGAGGCGGAAATGTCGTAGGCCCGTGTGCTCAGATTTGGGTGCACGTTGAAGAACCCCAGGTGGTCAAAATTTCCGGAGCCCTCCACTACGGCGTCTCTCATAATCATATGTTGGTTTTAGGACGTTAAACCCCACAAATAAATCAATCAATCAAGCCGTAATGGCATTTGCTTAACGAAATTTATGTAACTTGGTATGTGACGTCTCTGGTCTCCTCCGCAGGGAATGTGCTTTATTTTTATCTGTCAAGAGCTACGCAATCTTTTGTACACACTGTAAAAATTTATGACGTCATTACATTTGGTGCCGGATTTTCAAGGTGTCGTCACCATCCGTGTTTTCTTTTGGCACGTTTTCTCGCTTACAAAAAGTTTTGTATGACTGAACGCGGTAATTTTAGAACTGTCAAATGATTATTTACTCATAACAGAAAAGTCACTTTCCTCTTTAGTGTCCCTTAAAGACAGTACCGCTGCGGCCTCTCTCAACCGCTTCATTTATGCCTAATACTACCGTCACCAATCAGGCCATTGGTCAAAGACCGCTCCGTCTGTAAAGCGAGATCTAAATGTGACAAAGCTGTTTGGTTCTTGTGCAGCTGCTCCGAAAACGTGGATGGGCATTTGCGTGACAAGAAAATGTCGTCGCCGTTGATTATTCCAATATTTTTTTTCTCACTCCACCCTTCTCATTTTCAATGGCACCAAGAAAGTTAGAAAATAAGCAGATATGTTACTTTCGTGACTATTGCAAGGAGAGCCGTAATGAGTACGTCAGCGATGGTACAATATTTCAAATGAGTAAGCGAAATGTTTTGCTCTTTTTCCGAGATGATTCTCCTAACCCACCTGCTTGTTGGGCACAATGTACCCCATGCCGTCGTTCTTTTGCTGATCTGTAAGTAGGTGCTGCTGATCCCTTTCTTCTGCATGTCTGCTCACATACACCGGCGCTGCTTCATATAGCGTTCCTGTTTTCTTTCTTTTCGCTCTACACCTGGACATACAGGCGTGTCCCGGTATCGTTGGGCGTCTCATGTAAACGTGTTCGCAGTGCACTATTTGTCTAAATCAGAGCAAGGTGCATGCTCTCCCGCTTATTATGACAGTGACTCAGCTTGAAGTGGCGCATGATTTATCTTCGATTGATCTTAGCATACTTTAGTGATGGTGGGCACAAAATGATCCAGCTTCTAAATTAATAGTATGTTAAGCTCGAGAGGAGCAGGTTCATTCACATCACCAAGCAATGATGAGCTACAGGCTCTTTTAGGGGCGAATATCATTAAGGCGTGGGTCTGTCCATCCCTTGTATGTATGTATGTATGTATGTATGTATGTATGTATGTATGTATGTATGTATGTATGTATGTATGTATGTATGTATGTATGTATGTATGTATGTATGTATGTATGTATGTATGTATGTACGTATGTATGTAGCCACCGTAGGCACATACCCGTTCTAGAGTGGGTATGTTTAACAGGGAATGCGAGATGAGAGATGGTGGTGCTTGGAGTGTTCACCAGATGGACGCACAGACGGGCGGACAGACAGACTAGCAGACGGACGGACGGATGGATAGACGCGCGGACGTACAGACGGATGGACGGACAAACATACAGACAGACGTACGTCCGTACTCATGGACGAATGCATGGACAGATGAATGGACGCATGAATGGGCGCATGGATGGTCGCTTGGACGGACTGCAGCAAGAAAGAACAGACGGACGGGAGCACGGACTGGCTGACGGACGTTTTGCCCTACTCACTATCATTTACTACGTGTATATGCTGTGGTTTTCTTTTTACCGACTCCTGCCTGCGGAGGGAATACTGTCTCGACTTTTCGTAAGAGTAGAACACCAGTTCATAGTCACAGCAGTCTCGAGCGGGTGGCTTTCCAGAGCCCCGTACTCGCTAACGGTTATGTTGGGCTCGCTGGTAACTCAGTGGATGTAGCCAAAAAGAAAGCCGCACACATTTCTTCCAACTGCGGTCTCTTACATTCATGTTTGTGCCACAATAAGGTTTCATCTCTAAGGCTACCTATTGCCACGAGGAAGTTACCATAATCGGGAAAGGTCTGATGATATTGGAGGACATTTACGGTATACCTAGCCATTCGATGACATTGTAATTGAATCTGCTTAACTTCAGTATGATGAAGACAGACCGCGATAAGAAATAGCAATGCCACACGAATTTCAGAGATACCAAAAGTGGACCTGGTGCGCTTGTTACAAGACGGCCTATATCAGCTGCGTGATGCCTTCGGGTAAGAAGCTTGAAAAGTGAATGATAACGTCAGTGGACTATGCACATGTCCTTTCACTCACAGTAGCGTGATCTGCGGGCAAGTTGGCGGAAAGTAAGGCGAGCAAAGGCGGCGCCTCTTCGCCACTCGGATGTTTCCAGCGTACTTGATAACAAATCTCGCCGTGCGAAACGTGAACACCATAATCAAGGGATAGGAGTCCGGGTCCATTCTTCGCAAAGGAGGCACGGCTACCGCCCATATACTGCGTGATGGGTATCTTCCTCTTGCCAAATACTGGGCGGAGTTCCTCAGTAGGAGGGACGCACTTATCCGGCAGACCAACGCCCGAATATTGAAGTTAACTTTCCTGAAAATATTCTGATTTTGCCATTGTCATGAACGAGAAAGTCACAACGCCCGTGAAGTTGCTCTAATTTTCAGGTGTGAAGCTCCTTACACTGTGGCTCAGTCCCTCCTTCAATTGAGTGCGGAGATAAGTGTTTCGCGTGTTTCAAGCTTGCTTTTACAATTATTAAGGCAGCAGTGTAAATCTTTATACCACTTATTACATTGTTCGGCTTTTCTTGGTGTCAGTCCCCAGGTATTTACTTGTTTGTGTGTTTGTTTGTTTGTGTTTGTTTCCTCCTGCTACCCCGTGGTGTAGGTGCACGTACACCAAACACACAAATTTTTGTAGAAGAACTTATACTTTTTTGCTTAAGACAGGGTTCGTCGCACGCCATGTTTTGTAATTGTCGAGTGGGAAAATTCATGAAGACAATTGTTGTCACAGAGACATGATTAAAAAAACTGTAAAATGTTTAGAATGCGGGGTGGGTTGAAAATGGAGACTAGTGCGAACGCGTATGCAGAAGAGGCGGACGCGAAGTGCCGACAATGTGAGGTCGAGAGAAAAAATGGGCAAAATCATGGTTGCCCAGAGTGAACTGCTGATGTGAATCGCCAAGTTGGATACTGAATTCGTGCCAGAGCAAGAAAAAGTGAGGGCTATGGGAGAAAGGCTCACGTCAGCCGAGAAGACACTAGAAAAGGTGAACAAACGAGCGGCCGACGGAGAGAACGGTAGTGCACCGACACCCAGAACGGCGGAGAAGAAAGAGAAAACAGGTTTGGAAATAACAGGTTCAGCCGGTTCAATGGTCGCAAGACCAAGCTTCGGTGAAGTAGTGGGGGGGGGGTGAGAGGGGAAAACGTAGCCGGCGTCACAGGTGCAAGTAACCTCCAGGTGCGGGACACTCTTGCTGAGAAGTCACAACACAGCATAATTGCCTAGGACTCAAATTTAAAGCGACGCGCAGGAGCAATCAAAGAGAGGGTTTGATCAAATAAACACGGGACGTTCCCAGGACGTAATCTGGAAGCAGTCATGGGGCAAATGAGTGCAAAACTCACAACTAAAGCTGATAGATGAAACCTCGTATATTTTCGGGTGGTTTAAACGATGTTTTATATGAAGATTTGGCAGGACTAGCGACCACACTGGTGAAAGGGGTCGATGACATGCACGCCATTTCCCCTCATGTACAGGTACAGGTGCTTGACGGCAACCTACAAAGATTGGTTTTCAACGCTAACAAAGAGATATGGCAGATGAGTCGAGAGAAAGGTTGGAGGTAGTGGAAATAAACAGAGAGGTGCATACGTGTGTAGGTTTTCAACGAGACAGAACTCACTTCGATGGGAGGCTAGGTCACGAGGTGGGTAGGCGATTTGCAGGACGCGCAGAAGCTTTTTTGGGGAGCACGCGGGCCCTTCGGACTCCAAGATAGCTATTACCGAGTGAAACAACCAGGGGAGTCTTTGACAGGTGATATAGGTAGAGAAGATTCCAAAGTGGCATTATTATCTAAGCATAGAGTCCGGGGCAAAAACCGACGTAGCCACGAGGGCTGAGGCAATTGAGACGTAGGGTATACCAACTTGCAGGTTGACAGGAATAGGCTGAAGTGGGGAGAGATAGAGCAGCTAAGGGAGGAGAAGCTGATGGTATATGGGTTTGTAGAAACACATTTCAGGGACATGGAACAACCACCTAATCACCCGGACTACGCATGAGAATATTGTAATAGAACAGAAGGCAGCAGAAAAGGGTGTGGTACTGGGGCATGCATTCATAAAGGTATAGACTGGCAAAGGTCAAAACAGGAGTGCAGCGTACAGTTGTGGCTAAAAGGGGAAGTGGCAGGGCAAATCACGGTCCTGAGTTTTGTATTTTTGCGTACAGGGGCAAAAGCCAGAGAGGAAAACCAAGAAATGATGCAGTGCATAGAACATTGCATTGCCGAACAAGGAGAAGAGTACGAAGTAACTATATTACAAGATATGAATGCGCACATACTGACCCAACAGGCAGAATACTAAAGGATATGTGTGGAACACATGATTTAATCATTTCCCACAGCACCGAGAAATGCGAAGGGCAGATAACATGGGAGGTGGGAAGGCTGCATTTGACGATAGATTACGTAATGATGTCACATAGGATGTTTGATCGGCTAAAGGTGATAAACAAAGAATACTTTGGGTCCAGAAGCTTAGTTGGTGATAATGAACGTATCAAGGTGAGTTTTGGTAAAGAAGTGGAAATGAAAAAGAGGCATTATGAGCAACCGCACGGTAATACTTATTGAATAAGGCAAATAAAAATGGCAACTAAAGGCACTAAGAAAATAATCACCGAGGATACTAAAGCAGAGTGGACGTACACAAATCTCACTCGATTTAGTTAGAGCTTGCTAAGGCACGAGTAAAACCAACCGGAAAATGGTACACAATATGAAGAGCAAGTGGAATGAGGAAGTTAAGAGAGCCATAGTAAGACGTGAGGAAGCCTCCAGGGAACACGGGTATGCTAAACAGAGGTGTGAACCGGAAGATAATGTGAATAGATGAGATAACTTTTTCAGCTGCAGAATGGAAACGTCCGATCTAATCAGTGAAAATATTTAAAAATGTTGGCCCAATAGAAGGCGGTAATAAACGAAAAGGATAGAAAGGCAGCTGCAAAGTTTTGGAACCGTCTTGATTCTCTCAGTAATAACACAAGCATTTAGCAGGTTTACAACTACAGTTCAAGGGGTCAGACTAGAAGGGTATGAGGCAATGGAATATATAAAAACAACGATGAAAGAAAAACTTAAACACCAAGGAAGCACTGCATGCACCATACCAAATGAGGTGGACCAATTAGCGCAGCGGCTCCACTGGGACAACAAGAGGGCGAAAGGGCAAAGAGAAGGGTTCCTAATAGCACATCTAGAGGGCCAAATGGCATTCCAATTATGCTAACAAAGAAACTAGGACGAAACTCTAAGCAAACATTAGGAGAGGCAGCGAGCAAAGCAATGATGAATGGTGAAGCCCCCAATGGGTGGAAACTAAGCAGGATGGGCATGATCTATACAGTAAAGAGGGACAAAGCCGATATAAACAGCTACTCTCCTATAACAATAGCATCAGTAGTTTACAGGCTGGTGATGCAGATAGGAAAGGAAAGACTACAGACATGGTGGAGAATGAGCGGGTGCTGGAACTGGTACAAAATGGGTTCCGTAAACGAAGGATGGTGGAGAACAATCATTTTTCATTGATGCAGTGCATTGAAATAGCGGGAAAAGAATATAGGCCCCTGTGGCTGGCATTTCTAGATATCAAGGGAGCTTACGATAGTGTGATTCAAGACGACTTGTGAGGAATGCTGGACACACTAGATGTGGTAGGTGGAATAACTAATCTTCTAAAGTATATTTATAAAAGTAACAAGGTAGTTATCGAATTGGAAGATCAGGTATCTGAACCTATAAAAATACAACGCGGGCTTTGACAGGGGTGTCCCTTGTCACCATTGTTATTTATGCTGTATCTACAACGACTAGAAGCCAAGTTAGAGTGGAGTCGAGTAGGCTTCAGCCTCTCTTTTGCCAAGCAGGAAAAACACAATGAACACTTTTTAGCACCATTGATGTATGCAGATGATATAGTATTAATAGCCGACAACAAGGAAGATCTGCAGGGATTGATAGACATCTGTGGTAATGAGGAAAATAAGTTAAGTTTGAAGGTCAGCAGAGAAAAATCGGCAATCATGATTTTTAATGATAACAAAGGCAGTTAGCAAAAAATACAGGAAGCCACGCTAGAAATAGTGGATAAATACAAACACTTGGGCGTTTGGGTAAATAACCAAGCTGAGTATCTGAGGGAGCACGAAAGATACGTAATGAGTAACGGCACCAGGAATGCAGCTGTAATGAAAAATAGGGCACGGTGGAACTACAACATGTATGACGTTGTGAGAGGGATTTAGAAAGGTGTCGTAGTCCAGGGTTTGACGTTCGGCAATGTGGTCTTTTGCATAAAATCGGATCAGAAATTAAACAACGTGGCATAGGTAGACTTCCTTTGGGAGCACACGGGAATACCCGAAATCAGGGGGTACAGGGTGACACAGGATGGATATCCTTTGAGTGCAGGGAAGCTAGCAGCAAGATAGAATTTCAGGAGCTATTGAGAAAAATGGGAGAGGAGCATTGGTCTATGCAAGTTTTCAGCTACTTGTACATGAAGAATGTTGATGCTAAATGCAGGAAGCAAACTCAAAAAATTGTCAAGCAAGTATTTAGACAACATCAGAATACCAAGCTAAAGGAAACATCGTCTTCCTCTTACTCATAACCATTCTCTTCGTAGATAAGCTGTAAACTTTTCCCCTACCTCTTTTACTTCGTGCTAGCTGACCACCCGCCGGAATCAATATGCCGCTGTTCGTTGTCCATTCGGCCATGGCTGCGACCGCGCGGTGCGGCTGGCGAGAACTCTGATGGTTTGCACAGGCTGAATCGTAGAGGACGGTGCGAACGGTGTCGCAACATGGTTTGTGAATCTGCAAGAAGTGTCTTTGTCGGGTTACGCAGGCCAGATTGTGGTGGTAAGTGTCGGTAATGATGCGATGTCATAGAAGCAGTAAAACATGAATCTGGTGGCAGCTGGCTTTGTCTTTGTCGTGGAAATATATGCATGAGCGCCAGACCCAGAAAAAGATGCTGCAGCAGCGTCCTGAGAGGCACCGTGGCTGGCCATCGCCTATAAACTGTATAAAGGGGATTTCACCAACCTCAATCTACCAATTAACTTGACGCACAAAATTTCCAAAAGTAGCAATACCTTTTTGGACGTCACTGTTTTCATCAAAAGCGACCGTCTATCAACAGTTCTTCGCAGAAAGCCAACAGATCGGAAGCTATATGTCAGCAGCAGCCATACAAGGCATCGCAAAATGGGCATTTCAAATTTTATTGCGATAGCAGTTATATGCACAATTCCGGCTGTGTTTTCCCGCTGGCGTCGTCGTCGGCGTCACTCACTGTATATGTATACGTAAATATTTATATTTATATATATATATATATGTATATATATATATATGTTTATATATATATATATATATATATATATATATATATATATATATATATATATATATACGCAATAAATTAAAACCCAGAAAAAGGTTCTGGCGCGTGGAATCAAACGTGGGACCTCTACATTCCGTGTGTGAGGCTTTAACCACTGAGCCGCTAAGAAGCACCGCTGTCATAGTCAAACGGCAAGCTCTTTATATCGACCACTCACCTCTGATTACGGGCATCTCGAGTGGAACTTTCGTGTTTCCAGCATTAACAGCAAGATGGCGCGATGAGCGTGCGTCTCCACATCATAACAACACGGCGGCGCGTGCTCTCATCTTCCATGCGTACTTTGCCCCGCGGAGAGGAGGGGTGTGGACGCTCTATCACGCGCCCTTATATCGCAGTGGGGAGAATCGTACGTCTTGGTTGGCCTTAGGTTTTCACCGGAATTTTTCTGCTTTAGCTACCGGGCGCACAGAGGTCACTGTAATCGTTCCACTGTCTCTGTTTGCGAAAAAGGTTCGCTTTCAGGCACAGCGCAGTAACAACTGAGACGTTTATTCGCGTTCATTTGTACCTGTGAGTACGTTTCTTGCATTTTTGCGCGTGAGGAACGTGGGGCACGTTTGTATCTGCTCGAAATACCATGCGTCCGAATTTTCGCTGCCGCATTTGTTGGATTCCAACCTTCCAATTTGTTGCTATCGCGTCCATTCCTTTCGCCTTTGCGGCAAAGCTGTGACTTTCTTCAGGCTTACTGGAATCGAAGAATATACACCGATATACAGATATTCTGGAGACATGCAAAACACCTAAAGCATTTCCTATCTGAACATAATTGTCGAGAAGACATTATTGACTATGCCATACTACTTGCTCACAATGTGAACTCAAAGGACACAATTGAAGAGCCAAAAAGAGTGTTTAAATTGAGTTCTAATACAAACCTTGTACTACCTTGCTCCACATAAGTGCCACGAATCAAAACATACTATCCCGGCATTTAAACGTAATCACTAAAAGCAAACGGCTGACTTATAGTTTCGTGAGCCACCTCGTGTGATGTATCGTAAAGATAATAACCTGAAGAACATTTTTGTCAGAACAGAAACAAACCAGTCTAAAATTCAGTCAGTGTGCCATCTCTGCGTTCGTTGCAAGTTATATCCACAGGTTGTCACACCAGGTGAATCAAAAGTGAACTTCTCAGATTTTTAGTTCAGAATCACTGAAAACCTTAATTCTCACTCCAGCAACGTAATACGTGCTACATTGAAACGTCTGCCGGCATGAATATGTCGCCCAAACAGGAACGCTATTTCGGCTGTCGTTCAATATACACCGGTAGCATGCCAGTTCACTGCCCAATCTACCATTGTTCAGAGATCTGTGCCTGCCAACCCACAGCCTTAAAAATATCAGTGCAACTCTTCTACACTCCACTTTCGGAAACATGGGCGAGTGCGAAAAACGTAAGGCATTTCATTTTCAAATTCAGAACACTAGTAGCCGGCATCAACGAGGATTACGGAAGGCTCTCCTGCCTCCGGGAAGCAAGACGCTATGGAATTGGCAACATAGATTCATAACCAGATTGATTGATTGATTGATTGATTGATTTATTTGTGGGGTTTAACGTCCAAAAACCACCATATGATTATGAGGGACGCTGTAGTGGAGGGCTCCGGAAATTTCAACCACCTGGAGTTCTTTAACGTGCACCGATTCATAACTAGAGACCATGCTTCTTTCTTGACTCGAACGTGTACGGTGTCTTTTCCGATTTTCTTTCTTCGTTTTTTCTTTCATTTTTTTTCCTCCTTTTAACAGAACGTACAATGGTAAGTGCTTACGCTCCTCTAATACTTGAGGGCTGTTAACAAGAAATGGGTGCCTGCCAAGCCGCGGTAGTACAGTGGCTAAGGTACTCGGCTGCAGACCCGCAGGTCACGGGATCGAATGCCAGCTATGGCGGCTGCATTTCAAAAGGAGGCGAAAATGCTGTCGGCATGTGTGCTCAGATTTGGGAGGACGTTGAAGAACTCCTGGTGGTCAAAATTTTCGGAGCCCTTCACTACGGCGTGTCTCAAAATCGTATGATGGTTTCGGGACGTTAAACTTCAAATATCCATCAAGCAACGGTTGTAGAGGAAAGGTGGAAGGCTGACACATTAAGAGGAATTTTTTTCCTCGCGTGAAGTGGCACGGGCTCCGTTCCACAGCAGGGGCGATAATTTTGGTTGGCCCGACGCACGTCGAGAACCACACAGCACAGAATCAGAACCAGACGTGGTCTTACAATGACTTCCGGTCACGCACAGTGCCGTTTCATTGTTCCCGCCTTTGCTCGCAATTTCATTTTTATAACCTCGCTTCTTTCTTTTTTTCTTTTCTTTTTTCGCTATTCCTTATTCCTCTCACTCTTGCAATCATATTTCTAGGCGAGAGATACGTGGCAGTAATCAAGGTTGAATGTCGAACTCATCCCCTGACGAAGGGAGGACCTCTCCCGACACTGTTGGGAAACAAATATATACAGTATTGTTGACAACTCTTCTGTTGTATTATATAACCCGTGTGTTGACGAAGTCAGCTGGCTCAGTAAATTGTGTCTCTACTTAAATATATATAAATACATATATATACATATATATATATATATATATATATATATATATATATATATATATATATATATATATATATATACAAAGGAAGGCAACATTACTCACCACAGATTGATGAGAATCTCTCAAGCATAGTGCCCTTTCAATGTATCCCTCAATGAATTTTGTCGTGGCTCATGACTCCCGATATTTGTTTTGAAATAACCTTAGGATGTCGTATGCATGCATAAACTCGTGACTGATTATCTGCAAGTAACAATAAATTTAAGTGCGGTAAAAAATGAAACATCCTATTCACAAAGCAACCCAATTCGTCGTCGAGCTCCTTTAATGAGTAAAAACATTTACTCATTTCAAAAGTCAGCGCATTCGGCTGTTGTATTTCGTTCTCATCGCCAGTCTTTTTTGATCCCTCCAAGCTGAGGGCATCTCCCAGTGACCAGCATTTTACCATCTCCCGTGCTAAATGATTTCTTTTATTTGTGCACTGTTCTTGAATTTGTCACTCCACATAACTATCTTCGAATGTGTTTCCAATCTTCTCGTAACTTTTTGTAGCTTTTAATTTACACTGATCGCCTGCACCATAGGACACGTGAACAGCTGAAGATCAGTTCTGTCACGTAATGCTGTCTGGAATGTCCGCAACACCTTTTTTGTTACCGGGCCCAGTGTTCCGTCTTCCGATTTCTGACTGTTACTTCCATATTTTTGTACTTGTACAAGGTGACTGTTGTTGCATTTACGACGATGTCTTACTGATAATCATGTACAATGTATTACTGTCAAGAAAAAGTCTGGCAAATTCGTTGCCCCCAGCATTTTTTTCACAAGTTCTCAACCTCTCATAAAACATGTAATAAATACGTCAGTATCTCTATTCCTTTTTATTTTTGTAAGCATTAAACAGGCTTTAATTTGACTTAAATCCCCCACTCTCAACCATAAGATGTCTCTGTCAACTCTTGTTTTTGAGCGCCACCTAATTTCACATGAAAGGCCCTTTCAGCAGCCATTTACAAATAGAATGCAACCTTTGATTTGGTTATGCCGAACTGCTGCGTAAAAATCAGCAGCATAATTCCTGATATGAGCAAACGTGTCGATATCTACCTCATACTAGGTTTTCAAAAGAGAGCGATATACCTCGCATGCATTCTGAAAGTTTCAAAACCTGTTAGCTCTGTTTTTATTTAAAGACGACAGTCTTTCTTGGGGACCTTCGACGGAAAAATTTTCGTCTGTGCGTCTGTCTGTCTGTCTGTCTGTCTGTCTGTCTGTCTGTCTGTCTGTCTGTCTGTCTGTACATTTGCCTGTTAGTCCGCCCTAACGATACCTCAAACGGCAACAAACGGCCAACCCCATCCGCAGCGCCCACCAATATTGCTCAAGTTTAGCGTTCGTATTTCTGTGGTTTTCAAATAAAAAAAATATATTGCGCATATCTGAGGCGTCATAACAAACATATATGTTTTGTATGTCTGCCTTTATACTAGAAGAGGCTCACGCAAGTCACTCTGAGGACTGTAGTGTTTATCGCGCTACGCTGACAGTGCAACGCGATGCTCAAGAAGGTGTTTTCAACGCTTTGCTATGACGACACAGTGGTGGCACCTGCCCGTCGCTTCGCATTCTACATCTCATCACCTCCGGGACTGGCGCGAATCTTTCTCCGCGGTCGCTCACGCCTTCATTTTCGAATATAACTGCCAGATGGCGCTCGTGTCTAACGTGCCTAGATGCGCTTGTTCGCCTCCGCTACACACTCGAATCACTTTAACGCAGCGCCTTCAGAATACCACTCACCGATTTTCTTGCGCAGAATATCAAATAAACGTTTTTTTCACTCGCTCCAGACGCAAGACTATCGTCTTTCGATGACATTTACAGTGTAACATATAGATTCGGGCCAATTTTTTCATTCCTTTTTGTTATGGCACAACACTGGATCCTGCTTCCTGATTTGACGCATGCGTGATAGGCAACACAACATAATCTTGTGCTCACCATTCCGAGTCCACCATAGCTCAGTCCAATCGGCCCGTACGGATACAGAAGTGGTTGATTCATTATAGCAGTCGGTATTATAATATTGTCGAAGAAATCGGTGAAACCAGCGTTAAAAACATCTGCCTCGTCATACACCGGCACCACCCGTTCAGTCCAAGTATAGTGGGTGGAGAGGGAAAGAGCCTTGATCCACGCGGGAAAAAGACGGTTGGTCGGTGCATCCGGGTAGGGCTCTGCGATATGCGTTGAATAAATGGTGGTAAGACCAACTATATCGTTTGATTTGGGTATATCGCGTGTGTGAACGATTGTTTTAACACGAAAGTGTTTTATGCCATGGTCCACCATGGCTCCGCTGACGTACTTCCGTCAGAAAAGGGACGTTGAAAAAGTTATGCTAAGAAGTAGCAAAGAAAAATCCTGAAAGAAAGCACCTGCCGCGGAGAATCAGACCAACAACCTATCGATTCTTAGCGCGTGGTGATAACCACTATGCCACAAAGCGTACGTTGTTTGGTATGCTAACGGTAACCTATTTATATACCCCATAAACCGTTTGGCGGTCCTCAGAGCTTCGAAACTTTAGCACGCTTTCGTTATCAGGGGCGAAAAGGCGCGACAGGCTCGCATTGGGTGCCCTTCAAAGGTCGTCGTCTCCACGAAGCGTGGTCTCTCCCCTACGGGTGCGCTTATCAGACTCGTCGCTCGCAAGAGGGCTAAGGTCACTTCGCACGCTGCCACAACCGCGTTTACGAACGGAGCGTGCTGCTGACTCACGACTTAGTGAGAATCGTAGCAGTTGTTCGCGCCTGTACCATGTATCCTGTGTGCTCGTTTCAAGCATCTCTCTTTCTGTTTGAACAGCGTACTTTAAGTGTAGAGCTGTGAGAGTTGTTAGCGCTCGTACTGTGTATGCTAATTTTGTGCATGCTTTCTGCTTGAGGTGCTTGATGCAACTTTCCATCAGCCTGCCGTTCCTAACGTGACTTTGCAATTTGTTGCTGTTGCCAAAAAAATGTACAATAAACGTTCAACTACCTCTGTAAAAACACGTTTCACTTTCCTTTCATACCAACCCCGCAGGGGCGCCTGCGCAAGTAGGCGTTTGGTGTGTAGCGACACCACGTACCCGAGCTAACGGGGGAGTTTCGACTCCCTCCCACGCCTAGCCGTGCGTGGCTTTGCCGTGTTCGGGGAAAAGGGGATCCTGGGGGTTGAGCCGACGCTGGGTGATTGGACCTTGAAGGCCCCCCGGCAGAGGCAACACACCCCTTTGGCCCCGGCTTCACGTAGACGGCACCCCTGGGCTGACCCACCCAGGGGAAATCGGCAGTCGCCTTTTCCTATCTCTCTCCCCCTACATCTTCGTCTTTTGTTCTCACTTTACATCTTTCCTGTCTTCTCCTCACTTCATTTTACTTCCAATTTTTCCTGGCGGCAAGGGTTAACCTAGTGTAAATATCCAACCTTGGGTAGATATATTAGGTTATAGCGGCCATGTACAGCTGGCGCCTGCGCCTCCTTCGCGTCTCGAGCGTCCCCTTGTTGGGCTCGGTGGTGGGTGGCTGGCATGGCCGCCGAATAAGCTATCAAATTTATGGGAACCCCTAGCCCTCTTACAAATAATCGCCCCTCCAAGAGGTGGCGCACCGATGCAATTTTCGAGCTTGTTCCAAACAAAAAAGATAACTTCCCCAAATACCACATAATTCACTGTGAAAGTACAGAAAAGAAAGCTAGATGTATTTCACCTTTCCTTGTGTCCAAATGTCTCTTAGAAACGCTTGGCGCAGGCTACAAGGCCACAAAGACTGCCAGTGGGGACCTGTTACTCGAATTAAAAGACAACGTACAGTACCAGAAACTACATAAACTCTCAGCATTTGGGGATCAGCCTATCACAATCACACCGCACCGAACCATGAACACAGTGAAGGGTGTTGTATCAGATGGAGACCTGATGGACCTCTCTGATGATGAACTTCTAACAGGCTGGAAAGAGGAAAACGTCATTCAGGTGCAGCGTATCAAAATAAGAAGAGAAAATAAGGAAATACCAACGAAGCACATCATACTAACTTTCGCATCTAGCACCCTCCCCACTGAAATAGCAACAGCATATCTTAAATTGCCAGTCAGACCATACATACCCAACCCGCGGCGCTGCTTTAAGTGTCAGAGGTTCGGGCACGGCTCCCAGAGCTGCCGAGGACAGCTTACTTGCGCGAAATGCGGCACCAAAGGCCACACTGCTGACGATGACTGTCAGCTACAAGTCCACTGTCCAAACTGTGAGGGTGACCATCCTGCATATTCCAGGTCATGCGTGGCCTGGAAAATGGAAAAAGAAATTATTAATACAAAGTTCAAATTGAACATAAGCTTCCGTGAAGCGCGGCAGCGCGTTTCCCCGCATTTTGCTGGGAACACATCGTATGCCGAAGTGGTGCGAGGGGGGTCAGCACCACTTCGGTTTTTGGCAATGCCTTGGACCACGCCCAGCGTGCCGAGGCAAACGCCACAAGCCCCCATGGGGGCAGCAGCCTCGGCTGCCCCACCCTCCTTGAATACAGCCCCACCGAAGGCTCCTGTGAACCTTGGCAGCAGCCAGGGCACCACACAAACTAAAGAGGTCCCCTCGACCTCCAGCCCGGTGGGGTTTAAGGCTCCGTCTGTCACGACGAAGCCTACAACAAAAACATTATCTGTCGCCTCTCCTGAGGCGATGGACACATCAACCGCACCGGCGCAGACTGCGCCAAAGGAGCGGCGGGGTTCCCTCGACCGCTCTAAAAAAGACAAAACGGTAATTACAGAGCCTTCTAAAGGCTCTGTAAGATAAGTCACTTCTCTTTTTAGACACCAGCCACACTCATTTCGTACACACAGCACTTCTTTACTCCCATAATGGAGACACAAATTATACAATGGAACGTCAGAGGACTACTTCGAAACCTCGACGATGTCCAAGAACTTCTAAACAAACATTCTCCAAAAGTGCTGTGTGTACAGGAAACACACTTACAATCCAAGAATACAAGTTTCTTGCGTCAATATGTTGTCTTCCGAAAGGACAGAGATGATGCTGTGGCGTCATCTGGTGGTGTAGCCATTATAGTTAATCGAGGAGTAGCATGCAGTCATCTACCACTACTAACATCCCTAGAGGCAGTGGCTGTTCGAGCAGTTCTATTGAATAAGCTCGTCACCATCTGCTCTCTATACATACCGCCGCAACACCGCCTGGAAAAACATGATTTCCAGTCTTTAGTAGATGAGTTACCAGAACCTTATTTGGTTCTAGGGGATCTGAATGCGCACAGTGGTTTATGGGGTGACTGTCGATGTGATGCACGAGGTCGTCTCATTGAACAGTTCCTCTTTTCATCAGGTGCTCGTCTGTTGAATAGAAAACAGGCAACATATTATAACCTTGCAAACAATACTTACTCCACCATTGATCTCAGTATCGCATCCCCTTCACTTGTACCATTACTTCAGTGGAAAGTCATAAATAATCCATACGGAAGTGACCATTTTTCTTTAGTTTTAAGTACACCAATAACATATGAATGTCCTCCCCATGTTCCCAAATGGCTGGTGAACAAAGCCGACTGGGAACAATTTCAAAAGATAACACACTTAAGTTGGACCGACATATGCGGATTAGGCATAGATAAAGCTGTGCAATACTTCACGGATTTTCTTACTGAAGCAGCAGCCAAGTGCATTCCACAAACATCTGGACTGCCCGGCAAACGACACGTTCCGTGGTGGAACACTGAGTGTCAAAATGCGCGAAAGGAACAGAACAGGGCATGGAGGTTGCTGCGGAACTCGCCGACAGCGGAAAATCTTGAGAGCTTTAAGAAAATAAAATCTCGAGGCAGGAGAACGCGTCGGCAGGCCAGAAGAGAAAGCTGGCAGAAGTTTTTGTCAGGGATCACTTCATACACACAGGAGGCTAAAGTCTGGAACATGGTCGGTAGGATAGCAGGAAAACAAGTACACACACTTCCACTCGTAAACACTCAGGGTGATACCTTGGAAGATCAGGCAAACTTCCTCGGTGCACACTTTGAACGAGTATCCAGCTCGTCCCACTATACTGACACTTTCCAAAAATACAGAAGAAGAATAGAAAAGCAGAAACTAGAACATAAATCCACTAGATACGAGGCATATAACCAAGCTTTCAGTCTAGCTGAGCTCCGAACATCTCTAAACTCCTGCAGTACTTCTGCCCCAGGCTCTGACCGTGTGGTGTATGAAATGTTAAAAAACCTACCAGCCGAAACACGAAAAACCTTACTTTGTTTATACAATGCTATCTGGTTTTCTGGCACTATCCCTACCTCCTGGAAAGAGGCTATTATTATTCCCATTTTGAAAGAGGGCAAGGACCCTTCTTTAGCTTCAAGTTATAGGCCTATTGCACTTACAAGCTGCTTGTGCAAAGTATTCAAAAAAATGATAAACTGCCGACTTCTACATATTCTTGAAACAAACAATTTGCTCGACCCATTTCAGTGCGGGTTTCGAGAAAGTAGATCCACCACAGACCACCTCGTTCGTATCGAGGCACAGATAAGGGACGCCTTCGTCCATAAACAATATTTTCTCTCTTTGTTCCTCGATATCGAAAAGGCGTATGATACAACATGGCGTTTCGGAATTCTAAGAGACCTGTCTCACCTTGGTGTGCGCGGAAGAATGTTTCATATAATCGAAAGTTACCTGTCAAACCGGACATTCCGTGTCCGTCTAGGCAGTGTGCTCTCCCAAACATTTGTCCAGGAAACAGGCGTGCCACAAGGTGGTGTGCTTAGTTGCACACTTTTTATCATCAAAATGAATTCTTTGCACTTGTCCATTCCCCGCATGATGTTCTATTGTACATATGTCGACGACGTTCAGCTTGGCTTCAAGTCATGCAACTTAGCCATGTGTGAGCGGCAGGTTCAGATGGGTTTAAATAAGGTCTCCAAATGGGCAGACGAAAACGGATTTTGACTTAACCCACAAAAAAGCACGTGTGTCTTGTTCTCTCGAAAGAGAGGCATGCACTCGGAACCTGACATTCGGCTGAACGGGCAACGTCTGTCCGTCAAAGCCGAGCATAAATTCTTAGGCTTAATCTTGGACAACAAGTTGACCTTCGTACCGCACATCAAGTATTTAAAAACAAAATGTTTAAAAGCCATGAATGTTATAAAAGTGTTGTCACGTACTACGTGGGGTAGTGATAGGCAATGCCTCATGAACCTCTATAGAAGCCTTATTCGTACCCGCTTAGATTATGGGGCCATTGTCTATCAGTCTGCCACTCAAAGTGCCTTGAAGATGCTTGACCCCGTGCACCATTTGGGCATCCGCCTTTCTACGGGTGCTTTTCGCACCAGCCCCGTAGAAAGCCTTTATGTTGAGTCAAATAGTGGTCGCTTCATCTGCAGAGAACTTACATGTCCTTTGTTTATTTCCTTAAGGTGAAAGCAGACAAGAAGCACCCCTCATACTCTACAATAATGATTTGTCGAGCTCAACTCTGTTTCAAAACAGGCCTTCGATGAGGCAGCCCTTCTCAATTCGCCTGAAGTGTCTAGCTGAAGAAACTGAAGTGTCACTTGAACACAGTTTATTGGCTCCTGTAGCATACCCGCCACCGTGGCAGTGGCAGACTATAGACTGCGATGTGTCTTTCCTAGAGGTTACAAAACATGCACCTATTGCCCATATTCGAACATACTTTCTGGAACTTCAACACAAATACACATGTCCTGAGTTCTTCACAGATGCCTCCAAGACTAACTCCTCTGTGTCCTACGCTGCTGTCGGCCCATCCTTTTCGGATGCTGGCCCTCTACATCCACGCACAAGTATCTTCACAGCGGAAGCTCACGCGATACTGGTGGCAGCTAAACACATCAAACAATTACAAATACAAAAAGCAGTAATTTATACAGACTCCCTCAGTGTGGTAACGGCTCTGCACAGTCTTAAAAAACAAAAAAAACCCAGTCCTTTTCTCACTTTACTCCATTTTGTGCACACTCTACACGCACAAACAACATGTTGTAGTGTGCTGGGTGCCAGGGCACCGTGAGATCCAAGGCAACGTGAGGGCGGATCAGCTCGCTGCATCCGTCCATGAGAGCACCGCTATTACATCCATATCAATCCCGGCCCTTGATCTTAAGCCGTCTCTTAAACTAAACCTCAGGGACTACTGGCAGAGCAAGTGGGATACACACACACAAAACAAACTACACGTTATCAAGCCACACCTTGGCCATTGGCCACCAGTATCAAAATCACGTCTAACAGAGGTAACACTAACAAGACTTAGGATAGGGCACACAAACACGACACACACACATCTTTTATCCGGTGGTGAACCACCATTGTGTGATAAATGTGGTGAGGTTTTAACAGTTCTTCACGTTTTAATCCAATGTAAACATTTAGATACTCTAAGAAGACAACACTTCCCACTATCCTACCGACAACATATACCTTTACACCCTGCAATGTTCGTCGGTAGGGAACCGCTTTTTAGTCACAAATCATTATTAGCGTTTTTAAAGGAAATTCATAATTTTCATGTCATATACCCGGGCATACCGTAGCACGACCTCTCTAGAGAGGTTTTTGCTGCGGTGGCTACACAGGAAAGCACTTGCCTCACGGCCCTTGCACGCAAGGGTACTAACGTGTGAGGTACTTGTGCTAATGCCATACATGTCCACCATCGTTTTTCATTATCACCAACTTTTGTCACCTATTCACACCATGCACACCTTTCACGGCATAGTCATGATTTTATTACTTGTATGTTTTTACCCGCTTTACTGCGAGGAATTTTATGGCCCTTATACAGCCGCTAATCACAACCATTGTCCACATTCCTGTCTCATGAACTGGCGCTCTTTGGCCATCAAATGGCCCTTGCGCCAAAAAACACCATATATCATCATCATCCTTTCATACCAAATACTATACAGGGGTATCAGCAACGTTTTCAGTGCTTTCTCGAAACAGTATATCATTTCTAGAAACTGAAAGATGAGACGATAAACATTAACTGGACAGTGTCCAGCATTCGCCCGTTACAAAATATCTAGTGTAAGGTATGCTTAGAGAGACGGGAGTATGGTTCAGTTAATGAAACACTAGTACTCAAGTTGCGTCAAACACATTTTACGAAAATAGTGCAATACTTTCAAGAATTTCTGTTGATACACATTCACGTAGTTAACTTATGTGATAAAATAGCATGATATTTCTTGTCAAGTCTGTTACGTCGTACCGTTCAGTAATAAGTAGACATTGATAGTTTAGGTTGTATGCGCCATATATATATATATATATATATATATATATATATATATATATATATATATATATATATATGACGCTATGATGAATGGGAGACGTGGCCTGGATCATACGCCATGTTTATTCCAATCTCACTTCTTCCTTCTCTACTTCTACCAATCATCGCTTCATACGTCACACGATTCCCCCTCCCCCCGAAAGAAGGCTTGGATTACGAACAAGGAAAAGTACACAAGGAGAGGTTGAGAAGTCACAAATGTCAAAAATGCACACTTGGTTTCATGGCCCCGTGGTGTTCCGTAAACTCGCAAAACTTCAGGAAAGAGTGCAGCAGTCCGGTTAACGCAGGAGTTCTGGTGGGCGAGGCTGATGGTTGCGTCCTGGATAACACAAGAATGCTTTGGACATGGAGATAGCGGAAATCGCAGCCGGCAATCTTGTGAAGAACAAACGAGGTTCGAACACTTTGCAGAATGGACAGTTCGGATATCGTAGGCATGGAATTCGTCGTCGTGGTACAGGTCGTGCAGGCAGCTTGCGTGCGCGTTGATCGAGGTTGATTGGGCGCTGCCTGTGTTTCTGCCGAGTGCAAGGGATGCTTTTGTGGCTTTTGGAGATTTTCGTATGGCGATGTCGCAGATGGTTTGATGGAAGGCACATTCTTGATCTTTGGTGGAGAATGTATCCACGACGATGGGCCTTTTTGCAATGTTCTTTGAGCCTTAAAAGTGGTTTTGATGAGGTTTCCTTTCGTCGTTGACAATGTTGAAGTATACGTCGACGTTGTAGTTTCTTGGTTTCGTCGACTTGCTTGTGGCGTGACTTTGATCGTGCTGTGTCAGGATTCTTAGCAAGTCCTTCGCAGGCTTCTACGACGTGAACCAATGCAGATGTTTCCGGCACAAAACAATGTGCGGGGTTTCGTGCACTTGAATCTTCTGTATTCATAAATCGTTCATTGATGGTGGTTGCCTGAAGATTACTTGTGTCATCAGAAGTCGCACCTGTGCTTTTGTTTTCATTGTTGGCAGTGAGGTTGTATACTGGATTCACGTCACTTCGATCTTGCAATTGATTAGCACTAGACGCTTCTGCAGAAGACTTTCCTTCACAAGATGCTGATAGTGAATGCTTCTGTCTTTGTGGCACTGCTGAGCTGAATGCCAAGTCAGTTTGCAAAGTACGCATGTGGCATGAAGTATTAAATGCATCTCGGTCATTAATAGCGGATTCAATTCTTTTATGCAGCGGTGAGTTGAGCATTGGTGATATAACCGCGGATGAGGAACCAGGTGGAAGGTTGGGAACACGACCACGTGGTTTTTTCGCGAGCATGTTGCTAACTTCACCTGACGGGAATTGTAAATTCATGCTCTGTACTTGAGTGCGTGAAGTCTGCTTATGACTGCGATGACTGAGTTTGAATGCACTGAGAGTGCGTGTGCTAATCGAATCTTCATTACAGTCTTGAAACCAGATGATCATTCCTTCTTTTATCTTTTGCCAAGACTCGTCGTTGTCGGAAATGTGGGTGAGGTAAAACTTAAATGCCTCACCGGTGACATAGTCGCTGAAGTTCGTAACCATCTCCCGTTCCGACCAAGATGCAGCGGTAGCGTGGAGCTCGTACAGGTAGAACCAGTCCTGCACGGGTCCATCGTTCGCTGCTCCGGTGTACTTAGGAATGGGAAGGTCATCTGATGCTGCTGTCATGATGCTTGGTGGTCTTGGTGGTCCGCGTTCTTCTGTGGTCCGCGCTTGGTCACTGCGTCTCGCTGAGGTCTTCGATGATGATGGCCGGGCGATGAAGTGGTTGCGAGGTCTTCATCCCGCCGACTTGTGTGACGCTATGATGAATGGGAGACGTGGCCTGGCTCATACGCCATGTTTATTCCAATCTCACTTCTTCCTTCTCTACTTCTACCAATCATCGCTTCATACGTCACATATATATATATATATATATATTTACATAAAGAAAGGCAGGAGTCCGGAGAAAACGCGAGCTTCTGATTAAAATTCATAAACAGGAGTTGTTCTGACTGCTCGTAATGTTAGATGCTGAAACCCCCCCCACCTTCTGCGTACAATTTTCGTCGTAAAAATAAATAGCGATTCAATGGTTTCACCTCTTGGTGACTATTGTGTTATATTTCATAAAACTAGTTAGCCCTCACACGACAATATGACCGTAATAAGCTTACGAAGCAATGAAGATCGTAGCTCCCGCAAGTTAATATAGTAAAAATAGAACTTCTTGAAGTCATAAAGTCATATGTGTACATAGTGTGTCGTCTAAGTGCTGTTCTTTAAAGATTCGCAACAGTATTTTTCTGCATACTAAATGGTATAATAGTAGACTAGGTAACATCGGTTGACATCGTGGTGTCTCCATGAGCTAACATTCACTAAAACAATATAAAACATATCACACTCGATAACGTTGCATACACCCGGTGTTTTCAGGAGCTCATTGAAGTCGCTATATGGAATATATGGCAAAGCAAGAGTGAATAAATATTGGCTTTTTGAAGCGACTCTTGCATCTAGCCGGCCGGGAATCCAGGCTTGAAGCGTTGTTGCAAGTTTTTACAGCGCGTCAACATAGAAAGAAAGCACAGGTTTAACAGAAAGAATGCTCTGTCTACCTCGTTTCTTTTTTCCTACGTTCGCGCGTCGACAAAACTTTCAAATATGCCTGCGCACCAACTAGCCTAAGCTTCCATCATTGTGAGTTACAGTTGAAGCATCGTGTTTTCGTGCACGTTCTTCCCGAGATCTGTACCCACCTGCACATTACGAGTACTATAATTTACTAGAAGCCGTTCTGCGTGAAGTAGGCTGTCATCTTACTTGTGGCACCAAACAACTTCATCCTAGAAAATGTTTAACTAGTTCTGCTTCAAGAACACTTGGGAAAGAGCAAAGTTTCCTAGCTTACCTTTCGTCTGTGTTTTTGAGATTTGCAAATCTCTTTTAAGTGTGTCCCTGCTCTTATTAAACACTCTTCGTTACAAATTTTTTTTCAGGTAGCAGTGAAGTTTGATTGCATTTGAATGATTATGTTATTGCGCACGTGTTTACTACTGTTTCTGTCTTTTTTTTGTGTGTGTGCATGCGCGAACCAGGGGAGAGGTGTGCAATTTACCCTGCATCTGTAGCACACACTCGTTTACTATGATGACACTTTTTTATAGGGGGCACCGTCAAGTGAAACCCCGTGTTGAGAAGTTTTTTTTCTTTTCACATCCGCTTATACGAATTTTTTATGGGGGCCTTTCTTCATTTTTGTAAACCAGTGATGATTAGTGGGATTTACCCAGTTTTTGTGAAACATGCCCCTTTGTGATAAGCGTTACCGCGCGGCCAACGTGAAGGCACTTATTATGGACTGGATCGCTGTTCAACAAAAGTTGACAAGCCTCTACTCGCAGAGCGAGAAAGATTTTTCAGATTATCCCTCAGTCCATAACCGAGCAACACATCGCTTCCCTGGTCGCATATTTTACCGCCATCCCGTACTTCAAATCCAAGCTATCATTATCACAAGGCTAACATCAGCCTCGCCAGGGTGCTTATGTGCAAGATTTCACCTGTACCAATGTGTATAAAAGAACGGAATGACATACCCTAAAGTGGAGTAAAAATTCACGCACGTTTTAAGAGCGAAGCTATTGAAACTTGTTGCGAAAAGTCGGGTGTCCCTCACCTTCTCTCATACCAATTTTTAAAGTATCAAGCTAGCCAACTGCAATGCAATCACGAGCGCATCATGAGCGCTTCTGGTTAGTCATGTCGTACATGACAAGCATGTTATGGCTTTTGTGTTCGCACGCACCATTTATTTTTCTTATACAGTCACGTCAAGCCATGCAAAGTTTCGTTTATATGGAGCGAGTGAAACGGCCGCGGCAAAACATGAGCGTACCATACGTAATAAAGAACCAACTTATGATTTTTATGTCACAACTAGTCAATTACGTCACTCATACAAACATATACTGCGTCATAACATTTTATATAAGGCCGCGAGTCCTTAATACACTGGTGGGGTGAACGAGCACCGATCGGTCATCTATGTGGTGAAATTGCTGAGTGCGCGGCAGCGAAGAGAAAATGAATGTTGTACACTTTTTTTATTGTAGTGACTTTACTTGGAGTCACAGCATAGTACACAGTTACGACACGTCCGCTGATATCAACCTTAACGAGTTTGCCCCTAGAGCACGATATGCCTTCTTGTGTTCTCGTCTTGAGCTATCCAGCTAACTCGATGGCTTAAGGCTCCCAAGCGCATATCAGACTGCTGGCACAATGGCGCCGGTTGAGGTCACCAACCACGGCCTCCGAGACAGCTCGCAGCCAAATAATTCTCGAGAAAAATAGCCAGCGCGAAATCTCGGAGGCCATTAGTCGACATAAGAGTCGACACCATGGGCCTGGCCAAGTGGAGGGGCGGGAGAGAAACCGCAGGTTCATATTCTTCTTAATTTTTATCATTTTGTTTGCGTCATATAGGCGCACCCTTAGAAACGCATGCATGAGCGTGCATAAAATACAGCAGAGCTTACCCCTCCCCTCTCCTTCCCTCATATTGATAGCGATATGAGGGGTTTAACGTCCCAAAACCACCATATAATTATGAGAGATGTCGTAGTGGAGGGCTCCGGAAATTTCTACCACCTGGGGTTCATTAATATGCACCCAAATTTGAGCACACGGGCCCACATTTCCGCCTCCATCGGAAATGCAGCCGCCACCGCCGGGATTCGATCCCGTGACCTGCGGGTCAGCAGCCGAGTACCTTAGCCACTAAAACACCGCGGTGGGGCCCACCTTTTCTCATACTTTTTTTTGTTGTTGTTGCAGAACAAGATTACCGGACAGCTCTTATTGTGTTCGCCGCAATATTGATACCTTTTCGCTCGCAAAGAACGCTCAGTGTACCGTAGAAACTGACTGCTACAAAATTTCCACTGCAATCACCTTCCATTATGCAAAATTTTCAACATTGCTTTTTTGACGTGTATGCTGTTTTTGCTTGTATTCACTTTCAAGGAACGAAAGATGCACAAAATAGGTGCATCTTGTAGGTTTGTGGTATTTATCTTTTATATATGTCGAGATGTATGTGTGGCACCCCCTCTCCATACCGCTTCTTAAAACGAATCGCAACATCGTTCCTGGAAGGGCAAGTGGTGTGTATGCTGTTTAGGCACGCGGCATTAGCTTTTCTTTAATAGCTTCGCGAAAGAACACTCTTGACGTAATAAGTATTTTCGGCGGTTTGCTTTCAAGAAGAAAAAGTGAGGACGTGCTTATGAATATTCTGAAGCGAAATGTTCTTCCAAAAGCATTCGGTGGGCATGCAGGTGTGTCGAAATTCACATATCATTATTGTCAGATGGGTCACTTCTATCTGTCGTATGGCTGATTGAAGTTTTCCACCTTTCCGTGTGCTTCAGCGTCACGTATTCTAACATGGTAGGTGATGGCAAGAGATGAGAACAGCGCGGTACCCGCGTCCTCCGCTGTTTGTATTTGCTTTTTTCGTGCACCCATTTGTGTCACGATTATCCTTCACTTGCTCTCGTGCGTCTCTATATGCTTTCATTAAGATATGATGCAACCAATTGAATATAAAAGCTAACTGCGGACTGAGTGCCATGCAGCTGACCTTTTTTTTCCATCTTGTTCGTACGTATGAGTTATAGCGTAAGAAATTGAAAAATACCGCCATTTCTTTCCTAATCAGGTAGATAACATTATGCTTCATTCTAAGCTGCAAAACTGAGCGAAATATACAAAAAGATGGATTATGTAAAATAAAGTTACTAAAACGGCCCCGCAGCATAGCCTTCGCATCGGCCGTACTGGACCGAATATGTCGGCTGACCGGATAAGTGCGGTAGTTTTCCCGTTGCATTGGCTTTACCCCGAGGATTCCTACATGTGCACGTACTAACATACAGCTGTGTGTTCAGAATGTGAACACCCCGATGTAACAGTTCTCTGTGACTCGCTTCTGTGTCCTCCAATCATTTTGGCACAGGGATATCGCAACATGAAAATTTCTACATTTTGACGAAGCTGCAGCTTTACACGTATACGCTGTTGAAGCGTGCAAATGTTGATAAGTACTTACTGTAGACCTCTTCAATAAACTTGGGATCCAGTCGTCGTCCAAAGCTTCCCACAAGTACGGTTATGTTGATCAGCCTGTTGACGGCTCGTTGTCGGACATCGGCGCCGATCCAGTTTGTGGAGCTTATGGCCTTTTCGAAGGCTGTGCGGATTCTAGAGGTCATGCGCTTCGTCTGATACAAAACACGCGGCGTAACTTCTGCCCAGTAAAAAAGAAAAAAAAAACATATATATAACTACACTACTATAAGCTACATTCGTTAGAGATTGGCGTATTTTTTGGATATATTCATTTCATAAGCATTAAAGCAAGCCGTAGCCATCACTACAACGCTTGCGGAAGTACCATGTGTTATATCCTCTATAGACACTCGCGCCAGAGTTGTATTTGGTGTACTTATAGGAAAATTTGCAGCTTTTGATGGAGGTGAGCAGAAGAGAATCAGTAGATCCATTGAGGAAAAAAAGATGGCTTTCACCTTCAAGCATTCTTAGACGAATGCACACGGGGGCCTTCGAGTTTATCTTTATTTTTTCTCTAACTTATCATCATGAGGTGATAACCTTGGTCTATTGGGTTAACAGTTCAGCGTATAATCGCCAGAGAGAGTCGCAGCATCAGAGCTGTTTCGTAGTAGGGAATTCAGCCTTGGTCATCCCAAGTGCTGTAACAGCTCTGATTTCGTGCTACCACGAGCACCATTTTCTGCAACCACTGAAGTCGTCGGCGTTGTTACGAACTTTCTCTTCCAACCCGGAACGTGCTCGCTGGTCTGCCGCTTCTGTGGCAGCTTCATCGCTAACTATGAACACATATTTTACGCCTGCCCGGCACACTTGCCCCCTACCTCTTTACACCTCAGAAGTCAGAATTAGGGGGAGCCTGCTTTGTCCGGCACCAGGCCGGACCTGCAACTTCAGATGGTGACTTGGGCGAAGGACGACGTGGCTAGGCACTGCCAGAACGCTAAAAACGGTAGCCTGAAGGCCTCCCACCACACTGCTTTTTAAAAGTTTATGTATTATGCTACTTTTGGGCCTTCACACGAATAAAGACTTTCAACACCACCACCAGCACTACGATCTAGCCATTGCATTAGCATCGCCCAAGAAGTACAAGTGCAACCGCGTGCTCAGCAGTTTTCATTTAGGTATAATAAAAAAATAAAACAACAGTGCAAGAAAGCCGGACACAAAAGACAAGACTGGACGGGTGCCCGTTGCATCCTTTTCCCTCTTGTGTTCCGTCTTTTTGCACTGCGCTTTCATTTTCAGACAGTGCAGAATTTCCATGTCAGCCGGAGTTTCATACGGGAATTCGGGACGCTAGCATGGCGTTAATATAAAAGAGATGAAAATATTTCAAGCAACTATGTTAAACCTCTAAGGAATATTCGAGCATGCTTACGAACTTCCTGTTAGTAGTTCACGGTAGAGCGACCAGGCAAATGTATTCCCAATCATTTGATCAACTGGGCAGAATTTCCGGAATGGAACAGCCGGGCACTTTAAATAAAGACGCCTGTGTGGTTGCCATGAGGATAACATGGTAAAGTTTACTTACTCTCCAAAAAGTAAGGGCTGATGCTCGCAAGATTCATTGTTTTTCTAATGTGACCATAGCAAGCGCTGCTAGGACTCTTGCCATCAAGCACCGATTGTGGCTCAGTGTGACGCACGAGTTGCCTATAGAAGCTCCAGGCGACCAGGTATCGCAGGCCGTTGGCACTCGCAGCATCATTCTTGAGCATCTTCACGAGGATACTCGTACTCGCTGGCAGAAGCGTAATCGTGTCCGAAGCCCCGTAAGTACCTTTCGTGTACTTGTAGAAGAAGTCGGCCATTCGATCTGGTTAGGGCAGAAAACAAGTGCATGGCGATAAATTAGTATTTATCTACAGTCGGCATGCAAATTTGGATGCGAGTTGGCATTTTCGTCTTGCAAATGCGTTCGCACACGCCTGCACGCATTAACGCGAGCTCTCATAATAATATCTTGGGTTTTACGTCCCAAGACCTGGATGTAATTATGAGAGACGCCGTAGTGGAGGGCTCTGGGAATTTCGACCGCTTGCTGTTCTTAACGTGCGCTGAGATTGCACGGCACCCGGACGTCTACCATTTCCTCACCTTTGAAATGCTACCGCCGTGGACGAGATTGAACCCACGAGCTTCGGGTCAGAAGCAGATTGTCTTGACCAGTGTTCCACCACGGCGGATAATGCGCACAAGCTCTGGGCTAACGCTGTATTACACTCATTCGATGAACCCATGTTCTTCGCTTTGATCAATTGCCGAGTGTCTCGTTACTTTGAAGTTTAACCTAATTATACCTAATTTGAAGAAAATGACCGCTAGTGTAACTCTACTGATAGAGCATCCGCCATGCTATCGAAACGTAGTAGGTGTGGTCTCTTCCAGCGAAAAGTTGTCTTTTTATTCTTTCACTATCGACACAACACGCCTCCTGCACTGTATAGTAAACGCTACCAATAATCTCTGTTATGTTAGCCCTGGATTTACTTTGGTTTAGTTAAATCGTATCTAACAAACAAACGCTGAATTGTTTAAGTCTCGCTTTCGATCCAGCTGTAATAGTACCATAGTTGCGTGATTCCCCTCGTGTGATTCTCCTGATAAACACTCCTCCCTGTCTTTCTTCATACCATCTCTCTCTCTCTCTCTCTCTCACAAACTCTGCTCATACGAGGGGAGGTGAATCTTAACTTGATAGTCATTGAACAGCCGCTAAGTATAATCCTACAATGAATTTTGCCTCCATGTAGGTAATTCTGTTGTCGTGCCTCGGCAATACAACGGTGACTAAACTAATCAGACCTGTTTTAGTAAGGCGTTGTAATGGCGTTAAGCGTTATATTGACATGAAATGTTGCTTCGCGCTGACATGACGTCACATGAGGACGTCGTCACACTAATTTCGTCGACTGGTCAAGGTGGGCCTCTCAATTACGCAAGGAACTGCCAGGTGAAATACAGAAACATTTTAATGCTCCGCTACTGGAGACAATGCAGAATCCGGCAGGGTGAAAACCCATTCGAAGGGGGAGGGAGAACAGCGACAAATAGACTAATGAGGAAATTTCATCTTCAGCAAATGGACCAGGAACCGTGTGCGTTTCTTAGTTTCACATGAGCAACGACAAGGCAATATCACGCCATTAAGCTGACTACAATATTAAAACAATAGTTTTAAGGAGCCCGCGTTACAGATGACTCCGCTATGTCTCAGGCACACTCTGTGCACGAAAAAAATTCTGGCGGATACATACTATAATTACAATAATGCATACTGTAAAAGTTTAGAATTCAACGAAGATCTCATCTGGACATTTTAAAGCTAGATGACACACGTTCTGCAGGGCCATCAACTTTTTTTTACTGCTGAGCTATGCGATTGCACATGTGGTGAAATGCACGGAAAGGGCCATGAAGGGGCGTCAAGCCTGACGAGGAGTTACGGTAGCATCTGTGCCATGTCGCCTGAAAGAATAGCCCTAGCTGTCACACACGATATAAACTGCTTCTTCGCTGCAGTCTATTATTACTGTTCACTTGGTACAAAGTGCAGAACCATAATACACCGTCATCGTGCACTGCAGCTCCGACCAACTGAGCGTCTCTTTAGGTTGCGATTGTCTCCATAAAAACATGTTGTAAAGCATTGCTACTTTGCAAAATCGTCAATTGCAACTTACTGGTAATTGAGCAAATGTGTTTGCTATAGTCCTAAGTGAGCCGAGAATGTTTTAATGAGTCGACAACGTTCATTGTCTTGTGGAACATTGAAGGTGCTTGCTGGGAAGCGAGGATCGGCAAGTGAATGGCAAGGCAATACGAACGAGGCCAGATAAGATGATCGCGTTCCACTCTTACAGGCAAGCCTTAAGCATCCAGAAAGTTTTGTGTCACGGGTGATAAAAACATATAAAGTTCACAGCTTGTTGACGCCCCTTTGACATCTATCGACTAACCTTTATGCTTTACTTACTCTCAGTGGTTGTCGATGTGTTCCTGAGAACCAGCCTGCAGTTGAACTTCTACCTCTGTGATAGGACCACCATGAATTTAGGTCCTTTAAGCACCTCGTTGACTGCGGAAGCTATTCGACCAGACCCCGACAAAGCTCAAATGATTTCTTCTTTCTGCCATACAACTCTCTGTTCACAATTTCCGCAGATTTGTTGACCTCTCTTCACCTGTTTTCCGTCCTATAAATTCTTTTTTCGAGTTTGGCACGACCACTTCGATCACACGCTACAGCATTTTCACGCTGATTATCCTGCTTTCGTCTCAACCCCTTATAGCTCACTTTGATAATTATACCCCTACGGCAGCAAGTACCAATGCATGCACTTATGGTATAAGTGCTGCTTCTGGCCAAACAGCCGCGTTTTCACGTTAGCTGTCTCGTTTCGAGCCGATCACAACCATACTCGATTGCATATAGGGAGTGTGCCACCCTTTTTCGGGCTCTGACTGTATACTTCTTTGGTCATTCGTTCTCAGTCGTCGCTTACCGCCGTTTTCTGCGATGGCATTGATTCCTGAACCATCCAATCGACCGTCTTGGAGTGACCTGAGTGACTGCCCGTGTAAACGTAAGTAACTTTAAATATCGCAATGAGCTTGTCCTAACCTATCGCTTATTGGATGAACCCCACTGCAACTACAGTGATATAGTGACCTGACGCTCGAGGTATATTAGATAAGCAGAAAGACGACATGTCGCACTATGATAAATGATTTTGTAATTGATCTTTACTTCTTTCTAGCCCGACTTCCACATCTTTTATTCCACGAAAAAAATGTCCATCAACGTAGTGTGTTACGTAACGACCCATGGCTGATCCTGGTAATCATTGGTTTATGGCATAAAACCGTATTTGTACCACTTCTCAGCCTTCCTCTGATGGGCCACTTTTCCAGTTCTCGTATATATTTTTTACTTGTAAATAACAATAATGAGTCAGCAGAAAGCCACGGCACATTTCACTCAGTGAGCGTCGACTTTTTGACCTTTCGCCGAAACGCTTTTTTCAGGCTATTTCACCACTATGCGGTGTTTGCACCTCTCAAAAACACGCAACACAACACCCAGCGGCAAAAGCGCTGATCTGGAACGTCTATAACGCCACAGAGGGAGGGTCGCAGCGCTTGCGCCTTGATAAGTAGACAACGGCACGTGATAGCCGAGCAGTATAGGTTGCAGAATCATCCACGAAAATTTAGTACGCAGTGTGTCATTTGGTGAAGTACGTAGTATGGACCCAAGTAACGAGAAAGGGGCTTCTAAAAATACTAGCACGCCATGTTGGGGACAAGAGAACGAGGTAATCTGATATAGATAATTCGTCCCGATGCCGCTCGTCGTAACGGTGTTTCTGCATTTCTTGACATACTATCAATCTGTTGCGGGAGAGCTGATGGGCTTGGCCAGCACAGGCCAAAACATCTTGTGCGTATTCTGCGGTCGACTCTGTCGCTGCTGAAATAAAGGCATCCAATGGCAATATTTTTTTATTTTTTTTTTTGAGTGCAAAAAAAGGTACTATAGTGAGTGTCCAGCTGTGTCGAGCCGAAAGGAGTTGTACGGAAACGTCACGTGTGACAGTGCAACGTCGTAGTCACGATGGTCAGTCGACACTTACTTCGAAAGCATGCATGCCAGCATCCCGTTCAATTGCCTCCTAAGCCCGTCTTTCTTTGGGGTGGCACGAGGTCATGAGCTTCTATGCCGGGTAGCGCTGCACGGGGAAGTGCTGCACGGCTGGAATAGTTTCTCGATTTCCCGATTTTCCGGGCTCGAGACATTTTCCCAATGCATCAACAATATGCCCAGGACTCGCAATTCGGCGGCAGCCCAGCCGGCACTTCAACAAGTTCTGCGTAAGCGTGGCGAGACAGAACACTTCCAGAGTATCTCAATATGAGTTTCGAACGTGGGTGAAAACACAATTACGTCATCTAAATAACATACACACGCAGACTACATGAATTCTTCAAGCAAGCAGTCCGTCATTCCTTTGAATGGGGTTGATCAAGAGATTACATTACGAACAATATGACCACCCAAGACAATGTTTATACTCACTTTATATTTTTTTATCTTTCTGTCAGTATGCCGTTTCCCATGTTTTCCAGTGTCGAAGAAGCCATGCTTCAATCATAGTGGTCCGCCTCAATTCTCGCTCATTAAGCTCATTGCAGTAAGATCATTGCACTTTTTTTCGTGTAAGATTATGTGACTCCGTTTCGTGTTTACCGCGAATCGGCTTTCTGCATTGTTCGCTCTCTGCATTGAAAGTCATCACCACGGACAATTTGTTTTGAATGCTACTGCCTTAGAAAAAAAAACGCCTTTGGCTTTGATATCAAGGAAGTGGCTTCTCTGTGGCGTGTCATTGCAGAGTGACGTCATAGTAAGAAAACGATTCCCAGCGCACTAATGGCAGATTTGTCATTTATAGACAGCTGCGCCACTTTGAATAATTCATGTTTTCCCATGTATTGATTTTGACGTTCAGTATACGCTTGTAAATGTGATTTCTCGCGCAATAGGGGTCAGTGCAGAGTTTATTGTGCTAAGCCACAGCCAAATTGAGTATGTGGGGGGGTTTTAGCTGGTTAAGATATCGGGACACTCGCATCGCCCTACCAATCACAATATCCTCAATTAGCTCGAACTTTAAAAAGTTATCCATTATATGGCATTAGCTGGCATATTCGTGAGCTTTGAGAGTTGGTGTCAGTGATGTAAGTAAATATAGCGGCGCAAGTACGAAATGTCCACTTACCTTCAGTAACGAATGGCGTAGTGTAATGCCCCAACCTAGATATGGGAATTTCCTCTGGATCAGAGGGTACTGCTAAGGCCTCTATCTCGGCGGTTTTAACTGGAGAAGAAAAAAACAAGATATATGAGAAATCAACTAATAGGATGCATTTAAACTTTCTCTAATAGCTCAACCAATATCAAAGATTTATACAACTTAGAAAGTAAACTGTGTGCCTGAAGTGATGTTTTGTTCATGTAGAAGATAAAATTTCTGTCAGATGATGAGGTATCTGGCGCAACAGACAAATTTCTGATCTCATGAAGCAAGAAGAATCGCGCCACTATGCCATTGTGCAATCTTGAATAATGGTTCGTACAAAGACACACTTAAATTTTTAACCAGCACGTGCCATCGCTGCTTTTCTCCGAGTCACCGCCACATGACAACGCCAAGTTGTAAATTGGGGTACGATAAGTGCATGTCCACAAAGCGCATTTATATACGTATATATTTTACGTAACACATTTGGATATGGTCAAATTGGGCTGTTCAACGAAATTTGTCTCATTTTGTATATATAAAGACAAGAACTTTCGTATAAGGTCTAGAAACGCCAGGTACACAACCCAATCGTCTCCTACGGTCTTTTACATACCCGTTATTATTACAATAGTTTTCTGCTATCTCCCCACAGAGAACGATTTGCTAACGGTTACTAAATAAAGCTCCACGGCTACAAGAAAAATTTTTGGCTTCTACAACCTGCCAGAACGAAAACTTGTGAACATATTCTGTCCCTTCTGGCGCACACAAATCGGTAACACGGTTTGCTCCGCGTACTTTGCGAGCTTCATCACGTTGCAGCACGTAATCTTTTTAACTATAACATTAGCTCAAAAGTATCCTCTAACAATTCAACTGTACACTCGTTTCGATTTTTGTCAAAAAAAAATTATATATTTGACAGTCTCGTCGACTTGTGTGAAAGGCTTCACCGTCATACGAACCAGTATGAATTACGCAATTACATCGGGTACCGCGTGTTAGCGTTAATAATTCTTGAGAGCACATTAGCAAGGGCCCGTGACCGCTTCTCGAATCAACCCCCACATACGCCAAGCGCAAGTGTCATCATCATCATCATCATCATCATCAACCTGACTACGTCCACTGTAGGACAAAGGCCTCTCCCATGTTGTGTCAGTTAACCTGGTCCTGTACATGCTGCTGCCAATTTTTACCCGCAAATATCTTAATCTTATCTACCCACCTAATCTTCGGTCTCCCCCTAACCCGCTTGCCTTCTCTGGGAATCTAGTTAGTTACCCTTAATGGCCAGCGGTTATCCTGTCTACGCGCTACATGCCCGGCCCATGTCCATTTCCTCTTCTTGATTGCAACTATGATATCATCAACCCCCGTTTGTTCTCTAATCCACTCTGCTCTCTTCTTGTCTCTTAAGGTTGTGCCAACCATTTTTCTTTCCATTGCTGGCTGCGTCGTCCTCAATTTAAGCTGAACCCTTTTTGTAAGCCTCCAGGTTTCTGCTCCGTAGCTAAGTACCGGCAAGATGCAGCTGTTATTTACGTTCCTCTTGAGGGATAGTGGCAATCTACCTGTCATAAATTGAGAGTGCTTGCCAAATGTGGTACACGTCATTGTTAATTTTCTAGCTACTTCAATCACGTGGTGCGGTTTCGTGGTTATACCTGCCCTAAGTAGACATAGTCTTTTACAATTTGAAGTGCACTATTACCTATCCGAAAGCGCTGCTCTCTTCCGAGGTTGTTGTACATTACTTTCGTTTTCTGCAGATTAACTTTAAGACCCACCTTTCTGCTCTCCTTGTCTAACTCTGTAAACATGAGTTGCAATTCGTACCCTCAGTTACTCAGCAATGCAATGTCATCGACGAAGCGCAGGTTACTGAGGTACTCTCCATTAACTCTTATCCCTAACTGTTCCCATTCTAGGCTTCTGAAAACCTCCTATAAGTGCGCTTTCACAAGAAAGAAAGAAATAAAGAAAGAACGAAAAGAACAATCCTTACGTTTTTTCTCGTAGTCTTTTCTCTTCGAGGCCAGCTGGTTGACAAAAGGCTGATTCAAACCATACTTCTCCAAGAGCACGACGTAGTCGTTCACACTTCGGTTCCTGTCCAGCCACTGCTGTTGTTCGAAGCTGTATTCAATCTGTGAGTGCACAGAAAACATTTGGCCTTCGTAATACTTTTGTTCGTAGCTTGACGGCGAAAAATGCACAAATGATTCACCAGCATGTAGATAGCTTTTCAATGGCACAAGCATCTAGTCTCACTCTTCTCCTTAAAGTACATATGGTCGAGCTCTTACTTGCGATTTTAGGTATATTCATGAAAAGTCTTCCAAACAATACAAATTGATTACTTCAGTTCATTTTAGGAATCATAACTGATGAGCATGATATGGGAGCATACTTTTTTATTGTATAAGCCTTCCATCCATAACTGCTATAATGACTGATAAGCATTATTGTCTTGAAGTTATAGAGAGATATTATAAGCAGCTGAGATCATTGCGACACTTGACGGCGGAAATCTCAACCATGTTCTTCTTTATATGCAGCTTCCGAAGCCACCTTCGGCAGTCCGTGCCACATGCTTGAAAGAAAACAAAGCACTTGTGGGAAAAGAAATAAACAGCGTATCACATTGGCTAAAAAAAACATTCTGTACAGCAGAAATAATATGGACATGTATAAGCACGTAAGCCAAGTACGCGGCCTGTAGATATATCCATACACGTACATGTTTTTGTTGTTTCTCTTTATTTCGCTAACCATAATGAGGTTTTTATAACATCTTATGTTATGATCTTCATAATATTTCAGTTAAAACTGCTAGTATCATTCTTCTTTAGTAGACGGTCCATGTCTGTTATATAATATATGCGCATGCGTGCGCACGTGTATGTGCATATATATATATATATATATATATATATATATATATATATATATATATATATATATTGTGTCACGTGATTACAGAAAGACCACAACGTCTGTTCACAGGAGCAGCAGCACTAGACGTCGAGCTGAACAGAACGCTATACCTCGAGCACAACAACCAGTCCTCTATTTTTTCACAAAATGGCATGTACTCGCATTGGCAGGGCTCAATCTCGTTCCACACCCGTGGCATTACCCTTTTCCAAAAAAAGTACTGCTCCGACGCTCAATGCCGATTAAAGTTAAAGTAATCGCGTACACGCACGAAGACGTATGATGAAGCAGTGTCAGGTGGCTCGTGGGTAATGTGGCTTCATCCGTGACACATGAACAATGTCCTCCTGCTGGAGAGATTGAGATCTCCGAGCTGTGTCTTCAAACAGGACTTCGTAGTTAACATCTGTGAGGCGCCGTAGTTCTCTATAAGGACCGAAGTAGCAGTGAAGTAACTTTTCCGAGCGGCCCCTTTGGCGTACGGGGATCCACAGCCAGACCAGATCACCGGGTTAGTAAATAACATGGCGATGACGGTAGTTGTACCCCTGCGAATCGAAGCGTTGTTGTTTTCGGATTCGCTCGATTGCAAGCTGGCGGGCCGCTTCAGCGAGCCGGATAAAGTCGTTCGCATCAGTAGGAATATCGGTCATGTCAGGCAAGACCATGGGATCCAGCATCGTAAGTGCTTCTCAGTTGTGAAGCAACCCCAAAGGAGTGGAACCTGTAGTCTCTTGAACCGCGGTGTTGTAAGCGAACGTAACGTGTGGCGAAATTTCATCCCAGTTTTTGTAATCGCGGTCGACGTACATGGATAGCATGTCAGCGAGCGTCTTGTTTAATCTTTTCGTCAGACCATTGGTTTGTGGATGGTATATGGTCGTTTTGCGAGGAACTATTCCACTAAGTCTCATGACGTCTTGTATCTATTGGGCTGTAAAGGCTGTTCCACAATCAGTGATAAGAACTGTTGGCGCTCCATGGCGGAGGACGATGTTGTTCATGGAAAAATACGCAATCTCAATGGCGGTGCCTTGTTGTAGGGCTTTCTTTTCGCCGTACTTTGTTAAGAAGTCAGTAGCGGTTACAACCCAGCGGTTGCCATCATGTGACTTCGGGAAGTGCCCAAGCAAGTTCATGCCGATTCGTTTAAGCGGTTGTGACGGTGGTGCAACAGGCTGCAATAAACCCGCAGGGCGCATAGGCGGGGCTTTACGGCGCTGATAAATATTACACGTTTTAACGTAATGCTTGACATCCTAGGTGCGCTTTTGCCAGTAATAGTGAGTGCGAATGCGGGCAAGAGTACGTGTGAATTTTAGGTGGCTGGAGGAAGGCCCATCTCGGCAGGCACATAAAATGTCAGCACGTAGCCGTGGTGGAACGACGAGGAGGTCGCATAAGGTTCGAAGTTCTTTTTGTAGAGGATGTCGTTGCGGAGACAAAATTACCCTGAATGTGCGAATGCCGATGGTGGACTCGAGCTGTGACTTTGAAGGCATTTGATTAGCTGTCGGAGCTTTGAATCATTCCACAGTTATTGAACCAAGTCAGATCCACTGACTACACAAAGAAAATGGTCATCGGTATCATCATCGCTCCATGTCGTCGCGGGGGGAGCGCGCGAAAGGCAATCAGCATCAGTGTGCCTGCAGCCCGACTTGTGGACGACTGCAACCTCAAATTCTTGAAGGTGGAAGATCCAATTCGCGAGGCGCCCTTAAGGGTCCTTGAGATTGGCCAGCCAACAGAGGGCATGATGGTTCATAACTACTCTGAATAGACGGCCATACAGATAGGGTCGGAACTTTGATATCGCCCAAATAACAGCAAGGCATTCCTCCTTCGTGGTCGCGTAGTTAGTTTCCGCAGATGACAGAATGCGACTAGAATAAGCGATGGGACGCTCGGTGCCGTCTTGCCACTGGACGAGCACTGCACCAAGACCGATGCTCCTTGCCTCAGTGTGAAGTTCGGTGGCGGCACCTTTATCAAAGTGCCCTAGTAAGGGTTCACTCTGAAGGTGCTGTTGAAGCTTGGAAAAACGGCTGTCTGCTCTGGACCCCATACAAAAGGTGCATCCTCCTTCGTTAAGCGGGTAAGGGGTTCAGCAATGTTAGCAAAGCTATGCACGAAGCGCTTGTAGTAGGCGCAGAGACTCAAAAAACGACGCAAATCCCGTTTCTTCGAAGGTGGAAAAAATGCAGCAACATCCACAGTCTCTTCTGGGTCTTGTCGACTGCCATTGTGACTGACAAGGGGACCGACGAACGTTACTTCCTCGTAGCCAAAATGACACTTCTCCAATTTTAGCGATAGGCCAGCGGATCGAATAGCGACGAAGACGGACTGAAATCGTAATAAATGTTGCTCAAATGTTTTTGAAAAAACAACATCGCCTAAATAGACGAGGCAGGATTACCACTTCAGACCGGACAGGACAGTATCCATCATCCTTTGGAACATTGCCGGTGCAGAGCACAATCCAAACGGTAGGACTTAGAATTCGTAGAGGCCATTGGGAGTTATGAACGCTGTTTTTTTCTCTGTCCCGTTCATTGACCTAGATCTCTCAGTAGCCACTGCGTAAATCGATTGATGAAAAATATCGGGCCTGTCAAAGTCGATTCAGTGAGTCATCTATGCGTGGAAGAGGGTAGACGTCTTTCTTCGTCACTTTGTTGAGCTCCCGGTAATCGACGCAAAATCGAAGGCTGCCGTTTTTATTTTCAACAAGTACGACGGCTGACACCCATGGACTGTTCCAGGGTTGGATATCGTCGTCGTCGAGCATCCGTTTCACCTGAAAACGTATTGCCTCTTGTTCTTTTTGCGACACGTAGTAGGTGGGCTGTCGTGCAGGCCGTTCGGTAGGGTGCCTTATAATCCGGTACTTCACAGTTGGGGTCTGCTTGATTTTAGACGAGGATGCAAAGCAATCACTTTACGTACGTAAAATCATGCGTATCTGCTGCTGCTGCGCAGAGGATAGCTGGCCATTCACGTCACCTGTACTGGATAATGTATAGTCACATTCGGCAACAGTGACAATCGGAGCGATTGTGGAACATTCTTCCTCATCAATAGCTTCAAAGTTTGCGATCGGTGTTCGCTTTGCCAAGTGTTGGTACCGGCCGCTGAAATTCGTGATCAGAAGCTGAGTCCTCCAATGTTTCAGCTGAACGATAGCGCGCACGGCACAAATCTGCCGAGTCAAGAGCACCGAGAGGCTAGTTTCCGCGATGCCACTACTCTTGTTCTCACTGTCGCTCTCCACAGTTACCAACATACTGGCTCGCGGCGGAAGTGCGATGATGTCGCCAGCAATTCAAAGTGTTGTGGTCTGCGCAGCTGCATCCTTTTGTTTGGCTGTATGATCGTCAGAAAAACGTTATGAGCAGGTCGCGAAGGTTAATAACGGCTCTATGCTCGCCGAAGAAATCCATTCCGAGAATCAGGTTTTGGGAGCATTCGCGCAATACGACAAAGAAAGCAATGTATGTCGACTCACGAATTCGGAGCCGGGCAGTGCATATTCCCAGTGGTGTCAATGGGTGACCTCCCGAAGTCCGGAGGTTGAACCCAGGTCCCCAAGGTGTCATTATGTTTTGTAGCTGTGCAGCGAGGTCACCGCTTATCACGGAATAATCGACACCCGTATCTACCAGAGCGGTTAGCGGGTGGTTCTCGACAAGAACGGAGATGGAATAATCGGCACCCATATCTACCAGAGCGGTTAGCGGGTGGTTGTCGACAAGAACGGAGATGCGAGTAGAGACACATTTGTCGTCGATGGCACACGTCGGTGAAAGGATGTCGTCGGACGTCAGCGGGCAGCTCAGGGGATGGTCTTGTAATGGTCGATCAACAGCGGCCTCACCCCCAGAGGTCGCTGTTCTTAGGTTCCCCGGCGCGGGCTAGTGGATTTAGACCATCTTTCTGCAAGGACGTCCGCAAAGGTCAATTGTTGGCCAGGTGACGTGGAGTGCCGTGTAGATGGTGAGTGGGATTGGTGACGCGGAAGGGTTGAAGACTTCTGGCTTGCCAAGTATTCGGCGATAGCACGGGGCCGCTCGCCATCTCTGGGTCGGCGAGCATTTGAACGAAAGCCAGGAAGACCAATGTGCCTGTATGCGCACTCACGGTAGATGTGACCTGGTTCACCACAGTGATAACAGAGAGGCCGGTTGTCGGGAGCACGCCACACACTGGATTTCCATGTAAGTGGTGGGTCGTCGTACTGCGGTGGTCCCGAGTAGAATGATGGTGCCGTCTGCTGGGTGGACAGACGGGAAGGATAGCCAACAAACGGCGTATGAGTACGTAATGCTTCCGCGCACGTTAATAGCGGAGCTTCAGCTGGACGCGGGGCTGTCACGGTTTGGGCCTCGGCTGGACGCAGACTCATCATGAGTTGCACCAGCTGCCGGACCTCTTCGCAGACGACATGAGTTAGAGCAGCAACATGGGGCTGAGAAGACACCGCGTGCAGCTTTTGCAGCTCCTCGCGCACACTACTGCATACGAGCTCCATGAGGTCTCATAGCCGTGACGTCAGTTGTTGGCAGGGCCGATGACACTGACGAAAGACTGCCAGGACGCTCATACTGATACGAACACTGCCTTAGCATTCTCTCCATTGTCATGGCTTCGCGGAGGAAATCCCCTACAGTGCTGGGAAGGTTGCACACTAGTCCTGCGAACAAGTGCTCTTTCACTCCCCGCATCAGGAGGCGCACTTTCTTCTATTCCGTCATTAAGAAGTCAGCTCGCCTGAACAGCCATGACATGTCCTCAATGAACATGGCAACATTCTCGTTCGTACACTGGTTTAGGAAATTGAGGAGCCATACAGCTTTCTCCTCTTGGTCAGAGCTTCGGAAGGTATTCCGCAACTGGTTGCAATACTCTGGCCAGGTTGTCATAGCGGCTTCATGGGTTTGGAACCAAGTGCGTGCAGAGCTTTCGAGGTAAACGTACACATACCGAAGCTCTCGGCGCTCGTTCCACTCGTTGACGCTGGCACTACGGTTGTAGTCATCAAGCCAGTCGTCGACGTCTTCGTGGGGGTCCCCATGGAACGACTTCGGGGTTAGTGGGGCGTTGAAAAACCATGGAGGAGGCAGCATCGATGTCTCCTTGGCTTGCGTTCCCGCACTAGCCAATATTATGTCAACTTGTAGAAGCGGTCCATATTCAGATGGCAGGCCTAGTTGTCGTCGGCTGCGCCGTAGGTCAGCTGGTTCTTCCAAGTCATGACTAGTGTCGGGATCTTGCTGCTGATTGCAGTGCATAAAATACTACTCAGAACTCCACCAGAAAATGGCACTTGATTACGGAAAGACCACAACGTCTGTTCACAGGAGCAGCAGCACTGGACGTCAAGCTGAAGCGAACTTTATACCACGAGGACAACAACCAGTCCTCTACGTTTTCACAAAAGAGCACATACCCGTGGCAATATATATATATATATATATATATATATATATATATATATATATATATATATATATATATATATATACGTAGATCTGGCTTCGGTTGCCATAGAATTAAGGAAAATAAGTATACGCCTCTAAAGAACTGTTTATTGGTGACGTTTCGATCGTAGACCGATCTTCATCAGACCTCTGATGAAGATCGGTCTCCGATCGAAACGTCATCAATAAACAGTTTTTTAGAGGCGTATACTTATTTTTCGTATATATATATATATATATATATCAATTAAAAACACATGTCTAGCTGTTCCCCTTGCATATTTGATTTCTACATTTTTTTCTTTTTCACTGCTGAAAGTCTTTTCTTCGAAATTATAAAATTAGCTTTTCTGTTATGCAGTTTGAACAACGAATGGCGGCTTGTCATTTAGTGCCAATAGCATGTCCAAGCACCATTTGTTTACGTAATGGCGTGGAAAGTGTTCAGTTGCTGCTCTTGATAGAAACACCCATAATAGAGAAGCCCCAGCCTGTTCAACTAGGACCGCGTCTCTGCTTAAAGCAAAACAGGTGCCACTATTACTTGTTCAAGTATGCAGTACAGAGGCGCACACTTGCTAATTATGAAAAGGGTCGATTGTCCATTAGATTTTTGCAAATGGGCCTAAACTAGCATTTAGCTAAAGGGCTATGTAGCATTTACAATCGACTTTCTCATGCTATTTAGCTTCATTCAAACCCAAGCGACACAACAGTACATACCACTTTACTATTCGAACTTCGTGAACTTAGGTAGCTTTAGCTAATGGGGTATTGCCATTACATTTGCATGAAATCGTCGAGAGCAGCCAACCGGTGGCCTCCACGAATAACAAAATATTGCTGCACACTCGCCAAGCAACGTTCTCCGAAGGTGGGGTCACCAGCCGTCAAGCTCATGACGTCATTATGTAGCGCGCGCACACACTGGTGCCACGCTTGTGTGCATCCACGTTTGAGGAAGGTAAAGCCCCTGTCTTCTGCAACTGTAACTGTTAGGGGTTTTTTTTTCATGCTCAATACAGGAGATCAATCGTGCAGCGTTTAACAAAGCAAGGCCAATCTACCGTACTGGATCAGTTCTAGAGCACACCTTCTTGTTAGGAATATGGGTCGCACACTGACGTGCACGTGGAAATCTTGTAGGATACGAAACCACCACCCGTACTGCCTCTCCCTCTCGTAGTGGAGAACGAAGAGTTACACCCCTGTCACACGATGCAACTTAAGCGCAATAGACCTTTTACAAGCCCACTAGTGCTGCCAATGGGCGCGCAAGCGCTTATGGAAAAAGTTGGTACGCTGCAGCAGCAGCCGCAATGACCGCGCGGGCCTCACGCTTCGACTTTCCGTTTGCAACGCACCAGCGCTTCTCAGATCAAGTGAACTCCGCAAGGTGTGAGATATTACTGCGTGATTCACTCACAGAGTACAATGTTTGGGTGTGGTGACCTGTCCACGATCTTCACTTGTTCCCCTGTTTAACCAGCTGAGCGGCTCAGAAGTGTCGGTCAATTATTATTTTCTTTTAGCGTCAGTTAACCTTCGGATTAAACAAAAAACAGTTCAGCTTGGTTGCCTAAATTGTGCAAACACTGTCAACATATTCACGGATGTATGAGGAATCAGTGTCCTTTGATGCTATTTACGACTAAAATGTACTGTTCTGGTTTAATTAAAGAGTGCGAGTGCTTTAGAAGTAAGCGTCATTTTATAAAATAAAATACAGTGACTGGACCACTGCAAGCCGCTCGATGCATGTGCATCTACAAACTTTCCTTGGCACTGTAACTGCGGGTGGAAATGAAGCCGACACAGCAAAATAAAGAAGCAGGACGAGGAAAGAAATATGCACCAGAATCACTTACTCATGACTGAAAGGTTATCACACGAGTCAAGAACATATCAAAGAAAATGGGGGTGCCTCACGCATCTCACAAATAGGATGAAAAGACTGACAACCGAGGCGCGTATTTACAGGTGCTTAATAAAGTTATTTTTTTCTGTAGTAGCGATAGCGAAGGTTAATTGACTTAAATAAGGTGTGGTGTTCTTTATGATATGTCTCCGAGATTTCTCGCGTTGCGCAAGATTACCAGGCCTTCAAAAGTGAAATTGAATGAATGAAAGTGTGAGGTGCTATGAGATAGCTTTATTTATAGACGAAGAAAGTATTAACAGCGCAAACGACAGGAGGGGATAGATGAGACGAGAACACAGCGCCTGTAGTTTGCGCTGTTAAGCAATTTCTTCGTCTACCATGCAGCACCAATCAGCGCAATCAAGCACCTTGCTATATTTATAGAATTTTGATGCTCTCTGAGGCGCGTGTATACATCAATCCGTTTCCCTGATGTATATATCTGAACACAAGAGCACTTCGCTTAGCAACTCTTGCACAGCAATAGAAAGAATAATTGTAATGCCTCTCATAGTACTTTTCTCGGACCATTGCAAATCCCTGGGGCCTCTTGCGCTTAACTAAAGAAAATGTTACTAAACTTGTGAGGGTGCTGACACCTCTTGTAAAGTTGGTTGCGCCGCGTGTTGCGCGTGTCTCGCCCATAGGCCGCCTTTAGAGGGTCACAACAATTGAGCGGTTGGTGGCGTTGTGCTCCCGAGCGTTTATCGTTTGAGGTGCGTTTGAGGTAGTGGAAATCAACAGAGAGGTGCATAAGTGGGGTGGTTTTCAACAAGACAGAATTCACTTCGATGGGCGGCTAGGTCATGACGTGGGTTGGCGACTTGCAGGACGCGCAGTAGCTTTTTGGGGGGGCAAGCGAGCCCTTCGGGGTGCAGGATAGCTAGTAGCGAGGAAAACAGCCAGGGAGACTCCTCGACAGGTGGTATGGACAGATATGATTCCAAAGTGGCACCAATATCCAAGATAGGTAGAGTGCGGGGCATAAATAGACGTAGCCACGAGCGCCGAGCCAATTCAGACGTAGGGTATATTAACATGCAGGGTGGTAGGAACAGACTGAAGTGAGAAGAGATAGAAGAACAGCTAAGGGAAGAGAGGCCGATAGTATACGGGTTTGTAGAAACACATCTCAGGGACATGGAACAACCTCCTAACGATGCGGACTTCGCGTGTGACTATTGTAATAGAACAGAAGGCAGCAGAAAAGGGGGCGGTATTCAGGCATTCATTCATAAAAGTACAGACTGGCAAAGGGTCAAGCAGGAGTGCAAGGAACATTTATGGCTAAAAGGAAAAGTGGCAGCGCAAATGACACTCCTTGGTTTCGTGTACTTGTGGACAGGAGCAAAGGCCAGAGAGGAAAACCAGGCAATGGTAGAGTGTATATCAAAGGACATTCAGAAGTTAGAAGGACAGTGCGAGATAATTATACTAGGAGATATGAATGCACACATAGAAGATATAGATGGGTATACCGACCCGACAGGCAGAATGATCATGGATATTTGAGAAAGGCTAGATTTGATCATTTTCAACAGTACCGAGAAGTGTGAAGAGCAACTAACATGGGAGGTAGGAAGGCTGCAGTCGACGATAGATTACGCGCTGATGTCACATAGGATGTATAAGCTCAGGGGAATGCACATAGATGAAGGTGGCTCCAGAAGTCTGGGTAGTGATCACAAACGTATAAAGCTAAGTTTTGGAAGAGCAGCGAAAGTGGAAAGGGGACAAGATGAGCAACTACAGAAAAATTTTTATCCAGAAAGGCAAATTGAAATAGCCGCTAAACAAATTGAGAAAGTAATCACGCAGGATAACAACACATTGTGGACATACACCAATCTAATTACACTCTTTGAGCTTGAGCTTGCTAAGACGCGTGACAAGTCATCCTGGAAAAGAAGACACAAACCCAAAAGTTGGTGGGATATGGGGAAGTTAAGAGAGTCATAGCAAAATGTCAGGAAGCCTCTAGGGAACACAGACATGCTAAGCAGCGGGGTGAACCGACAGATGATGTTGAAAGAAAATGGGAAACCTTTCTAAGGTGTAGAAGGGTGCATCCCTTGCGATCAATGAAAAGATTAGAAGAAAGGGAGCTCAGTGGCTGGCAGAAGTACATAAAAAAGATAGAAAGACAGCTGCAAAATTTTGGAACCATCTAAACTCCCTAAGAAATGAGACGAGCCTAGAGCAGAGTTTTATAACTACAGCCCAAGGTGCTAGGCTAGAAGGGGAAGAAGCTATTGAATATATAAGAACAAGGGTGACAGAAAAATTTCAACAAAGAAGTACTTTATGCACCACAATAGACAAGGACGAATCAAGTGGTGCAATGGCTCCATTTTCACAACGAGAGTGGGAAAGGGCTGAGAAAAGGGTTCCTAGCAGTACATAAACAGGTCCAGATGGCATTCCAATTATGCTGAAACAGACATTAGGTCCGAAGGCTAAGCAGGCTTTGAAAGAGGCTGTGAGCAAAATAATAATCGATGGTGAAGTTCCCGATGGATGGAAACTTAGCAGGATGAGCGTGATCTATAAAGGAAAGGGGGACAAAGCTGACATAAACAACTGCCGTCCTATAACAGTGACATCAGTGGTCTACAGGCTGGCGATGCAGAGTATAAAGGAAAGACTGCAGGCATGGATAGAGGATTAGGGGGTGCTGGTGGAACTGCAGAATGGGTTTCGGAAACACAGGAGGTTGGAAGACAATCTGTTCTCACTGACGCAGTGCATCGAAATAGCAGAAAAGGAACACAGGCCCCTGTGGCTAGCATTTTTGGATATCAAGGGAGCGTACGATAGCGTGGTTCAAGAGGAATTGTGGGGAAAATTGGACACACTAGGCGTGGAACATGTAGTCACTAATCTTTTAAAGGATATCTATAAAGAAAACAAGGTAGTTATAAAGTGGGAAAAACAGGTATCCAAGCCTGCAGAGGTAAAACGGGGGCTTTGCCAGGGGTGTCCCCTGTCACCCTTATTATTCATGATGTACCTACAAAGGCCAAATTAGAGCGAAGTGGACTGGGCTTCAACCTCTCTTTAGTCAAACAAGGAAAACTCATTGATCAGGCACTACCAGCATTAATGTACGTAGATGACATAGTGCTAATGGCCAACAACAAGGAAGATTTGCAGAGATTGATGGACATCTGCGGTAATGAGGGAGATGGGTTAGATTTTAGACTCAGTAAGGAAAAATCAGCAGTCATGATTTTTAATGACAGCGAAGGCAGTGAGCTTAGAATACAGGAGGTCACGCTAGAGATAACAGATAAATACAAATATCTGGGCGTATGGATAAGCAATGGGACCGAGTACCTGAGGGAACACGAAATATACGTGACGACTAAAGGTAACAGGAATGCAGCAGTGATGAAAAATAGAGCACTGTGGAGTTACAATAGGTATGATGTTGTGAGAGGAATATGGAAAGGGGTCATGGTTTCTGGGCTGACGCTCGGCAATGCGATCTTGTGCATGAGATCAGAAGTTCAAGCAAGATTAGAAATTAAGCAACGTGGAATAGGTAGACTCGCTTGAGGAGCTCACGGGAATACACCAAATCAGGAAGTATAAGGTGATATGGGATGGACATCATTTGAGGGCAGGGAAGATAGCAGCAAGATAAAATTTGACAAGCGATTGAGAGAAATGGGGGAGGAGCGTTGGGCAAGGAAGGTTTTGATCTACTTGTACATGAAGAATGTCGATACAAAATGGAGGAAGCGAACCAGGAAATTGACTGGTAAATACTTAGAAAACAGCAGGTGGCCAAACCAAAAAGAACTATTGGTTAAGAAGATAGTGAAGAAAACGGAGACTGACATGTGGAGAATCGGCATGATTAAGAAGTCCGCACTAGAGATCTATCAAACTTTTAAGCAGGAAATTGCCAAGGAAAGGATCTATGATAATACTCGGGGTAGTTCTCAACTGTTTGAGGCCAGGATGGGAGTACTGCGAACCAAGACATATCGGGCCAAATACGAAGGGGTAGACACAGTATGCAGTGCGTGTGGAGAGGAAGAAGAAACTGCTGTACACTTGATAATGTTCTGTAAAGGGCTTCACCCCAGAGTTCAGGATGATGGCGCAGAGTTTCAAAGCACTGGGGTTTAGGGACCGGGAGGGCGAAATAGACTTTAAGCGGACAGACTTAACTACAAGAAGGTTATCTGATTGGTGGCTAAAGTCAAGGCACAAGTGAAAATTAAACCCTTCACTGCAAAGTACGAATCCTCAAAGTCACTTTTTAAAGAAAAAACTAAATAAATCTAGTTTTTGGTTCAATAAGTATTACGGCTTGTTGGCGCTAGCCACCGCCCGATCTAAAGAGTAAAGCCATATCCATCCATCCATCCATCCATTCATTTATCACCACCGTCATCATCAACACGGTCGTTAGAGCGGTAGCGCCGGCGGCGACGCCTGGCGGTAAGCATGGGTGGTAGACACGAGAGAGAAGCAGGCTTTTCGGCGTTTGGCAATAGGTGCGAATGGTGGTATTTTGTGGTGGGCCCGTTAGGTTAGCACCGCTGGTCGTTGCTCCCGGGCCCTCGTGGTGAGTCGAGCGTTCATCGTCTGGTGTACATGTTGTTGAGTATATGGTAATACTGTGTAAGGTTTTGTAGTGTGTCGCTTACTGTCAATGTATCTCAATTCGGCTGAAGATATTGTAGATCTAAAAGTAGTCCTATGAAAGTGTGTTCCTTGGTTCGTTCTCATCGTGTCTACTGTCCCCGTTCACTCCTAGAGCGTAGCGCTCTCAACATAACGACACCACAAGGTTATGGTGCGGAAAACACAACCCTCACCTCGTATCACTTACCATTTTTCTTTAAAAGGCCACTCACGAGGTTGGACAATTTTTAGATGACAAGTGCAATGCGTAGACGAGGCGTTCATGATCACGTCTGAAAATTTCGCAACGCTACGCGCTGTGGAAATGGGTCAAATTTCAAGATTAACGCTGCTCCACCTTTTTTCTGCCGGCACGTGCCCAGAAAATGAGGGCATGACGTGCAAGTATGAATAGCCCTACGTACACGGCGATGCAGTGACGTTGCTCCTCTGCGTAGACGACTCTGCTGTGACGTTGCAAACAGTGGCACATGACACGGCAAAAATTATTCAACACGGCATGCGTAGTTTATGCATTTGTAGCTTGAAGAGAATAATAAAGCTCCTAATAAATTATTAGACGCAATAAGGGAACGTGAGCGTCCTTTTTTTTCATTTTCTCTCGCGAATAGCAACGAGTTGCGGGGCTAATGGGTCGGCATTTCGCATGCGTTCGTGTACCCGCGGTCAGTGCATCGAGCAGATGACCGTCGTGGAGCGCTCCTACGCCTTCGCGCACTCATTGTGCTCATCTACTATACCGCGTCTAAGCCAGCGTTTTCAAACCATCCCGCAGAAAAAGCCCGAAGACCACGAAATAACGATGGTCAACAAAGCAACGCCGCTCGCGTGCTCAGGCGTTGGACTAGTATGGGCCGTCACCCCCGGAAAAGCTTCCGGGGGTGACGGTATGGGCACGTCAGGTGCACGTGACCTCTTGGACGGGTGCCTGAGAGGGTAGGGAAGAGATTTGGCTTGCGAAAGCTACGCGGAGGAGCGGCAAAGGTTTCGAGCTCGCCTCCTCTCATCGTCTTTTCGCGCCACTTCAAAAAAGCCGTTTTCTCCGCTCATGATGAACCAATTCAAAAAAATTTTGTGGCAAAATGTTTCTCATCGGACACCCAACAACATTCACTGCCAAACTAAAATTTGGTATGGGGCCTGGTGAGTGGCCCTTTAACACTGTGAAGGAGGTATATGCATGGAATAACTGCAACATTCCTAGTTTCTTCGCGGGTGAAGGTCGTCCAAATTATTCTTTGTTTGCAGTGCGAATGAGCTATTAACAAATCAGTTCACTATCATATAGGCAGAACACTGCGCCATCCTGTGGCTGGGAACTATTTCTCATGGAATGTGCCCAAGTTTTTTTTTCTTCGCAGAGAGTAAGCACGACATCATTATTCCTCATGTAACACTATTTCAATTCACTGACGCGAAATTCAACAGTGGTCGCACTTAATGCGGAGTATACTGCCAGCAAACATGCTCCTCAGAGGCACTTGAGCATCTTATAAGCAACCGCGAATTATCATAGCAAGGTATCTCGCACGTGAATTCTAGTTCCATTCTTTTGTCTTTAGACCCTTCAAAATGTGTTTACTTTTCCTTTCTTTCAGCGCATGACTTGTCCTTAAAAAAATTGGCAGATCCCACGTACAGTGGGAATCGATTACATGCGAAGACCGAATGAGAAACGTTATGTCAATTTAAAATCAGCAAAATGTTACGAGGTGGAGGTAAATGACGTCATACATGTCTTTCGTGTCATGATTATCATGTTTGGATGTGTCGTTTAGCTTCGTCATCTATTTACGTCCCCGATACCAAATTTAGTAAATGTGGAGATAGCGAAACAGCCACGAGCACGCTAAGAGCGTGGTGCGTTGTCGTCTCCTTACATGACACGAGTGTCAGGATTATCATGTTTGCACCAGTCATATATTTCGTCATTCATTGATGTTACGCAACACCAAATTTGGTATATGTGGAGCTAGCAAAACAGCCGCGAGCGCATCATGAAGGAGCCAATATACTTCGATGTAGCGCTGACGCGCGCTGACGCTGGGCACAGCGACGCTAAGTTAGCAAAACGCGAGCACTCTATAGCCTGACCCCAGGCGTGACCAGCATCCGTCGGGGCGGCTCGACGGCAACCGGCGCGAAATGTGACAGGCTGTATTTCGTGCTGATGCGTTACCCTGACAACACTGCGTCTTCCTCTTTTCGTGAAAGAGGTACGCTGGACGCGCTGTAACGCGCATGCGTCAAAGCAACGAAGAGCGGCGCGCATACACTCGTTAGGGAGCCTACATTTTTTTTTTTTTTTTTTATTGGCGCTAGTATGCCCTACGGCATCAGTTAAATAAAAAGGAGAAGTTTTGTTTCCTGTATGAAGGCCAGGAGTTGTCGATGCAGTGGACCGTGCGTCCAGCGCGTCAAGTCAGGTGGTCGGCCGGGGTGGTGGTGAAGGCCGCGTAGGTGGCGAGTGCGAGCCTGGTGAAGGCCCGGGCAGGTTCCCAATAGGTGATCAAGCGTTGCCTCTGTGGCTGGGGCAACGCAGAATGGGCACGTCGTTGGGGGAGGCTGTGCACCAGATGTCCATGTAGCCCGGATTGCAGGAGTCAAGGCGGCGCCCACACGAATCCTCCTGAGCGCAACCTCCTCTCGGCGAGTTAAGCCGCCGGGAAGGTCGGATCCACGCGGAGGAATGAGAGCACGCGTGGAGCGCCGGAGGGTTTCTTTGTGCACGAGCAAGCTGTCCTTCGGGGACAAACGAAGTAGAGGCAGCGGGTGTTGAACAGTCGCTGGATGGCAAGCGGCATCTGCTTCCACTTGAGCCGGTGCAGACCGGCGGGTCCACAGAACGCGGACAGGACAGGCACATGAGTGAATCAGTCGGTGTATATCGGAGGCTATATCGATGGAGCTGGTCACTTTTCGCAGCTCTCGAACTGCCTGCGTGGAGTCCGTATATACAAGCAATTTATCGTGTGACAAAGAATCCATTTTGGATATCATAACTGTTAACCCGTCCCGTATAGCAGTGAGCTCCGCTAATACGGATGGGAACGGTGCCTCTGTTACGTAAGAGCAGATATGTTGGATTTCAGGTTGCGCGGGGCATACGAGACTGGTGTGCAGAACGCAATTATCGATAGCTGCGTCTACGTATACCGCTAGTGAGTTCTCGGTGGTAGTGACGATGCCCTCCTGCGCCGCTTGTCGGGTGGATTGTCGCAGGCGGGTCAGTGGTCGGTTGTCACTGGCCTGTGCCTTGAGCCATGGTGGAACTTCTGCCACGGGTGCGTCAGGCTGTGGCAGCGTTGAATCATAGTAGTGAGCTAGAGCTGCCGCCGCAGGAACAGCTTGACTCTTTAGGTAGCGAGCGACTCGACGCTGGTGTACAATTTCGTCGATGGTGTTGAGCTGCGCTTCCGCCTGGAGGGTCGTGATAGGTGTCATACGGGGAAGGCATGTAATCGCCCTCATGGAATCTCGGTTGGCGGTTTCGAGCAAGTCCCAGTCTCTCAAAGTCAGTCGTTGAAACTGAGCTTGATAAACGAGCCGAGGTTGTAGGATTGATCGCACCAAGATACGGGCCATTCGAGAACAGGCACCCCCCGTCTTTTGAGAGATGCGACGAATGAGATGGAGGGTATTAGCACTCTTCCGGCGAGCAGAGCGAACCCACGCATTCGCAGAGCCAGATGCGTCCAGTTCGACCCCGAGCACACGTATAGTGGATACAGGGGTGAGGGTATGGCCATTTAGGCTCAAACATATCGGCGTCTGCAGGAGGCGACGGCGACCTCGTCTGTTGGTGATAGACATGAATGCAGTCTTCGTGGCAGATAGTGTCAGTCCTATGCGCGCACACCAGTCCGACGCCTTGTCGAGAGCACTCTGGAGTGCCTCCTGCTGGCGTTGAAGGTCTGGATGTAGTGTCCACACAGTCAAATCATCGGCATACAGGAGGAAGAAGGCATCTGGAATGCGTGCTAGTTGCCACGCGAGGGGCAACAGGGCAATATTGAAGAGTATCGGGGCTAGAACCGAGCCCTGCGGTACACCCCGCTTCATTACAAAGTGTCCGGTTCGTTCCTTGCCTACTCTGATGCAGAAGGTACGGTGTGCCAGAAAAGACTCCACAAAGTCGCAGACGCGAGGCGGAAGTTGAAGCCATTGCATTATGTGATTGATCGCAGAGTGGCTGACGTTGTCGTAGGCCTTATGAACGTCCATGGCGAGAAGGGTTCGAATGCTGCTTGATCTTCTTCCCACAAGCACCATGGACGTCAAATGATCTAGGCCATCTTCCGTGCCCAGGTGCGGTCGAAAGCCAATCTGGGCCGGATGGTACCAGGCGTGCTTTTCCAGCCACCAGGAGATGCGCGACGCCAACATGCGTTCAAGAAGCTTGCACAACGTACACGTTAGAGCAATCGGCCGAAGATTAGAGAGGCTGTTCGGGTGCTTTCCCGGCTTAGGTATCGGCACAACTTCGGCATGCTTCCACGATTCAGGCAGCCCTCCGGTCGTCCAGACTGCGTTAAGCGTGTCCAGCAGCCACTGCAGTGCAGGGCCATCCATGTTCTTGAACACTTCATAGGAGATCCCATCTGGTCCTGGTGCCTTGCGTACTTTTGCCTGGTCAATTGCTGCCTGGAGCTCCGCCATCGTGTATGGCGCTTGCATGCCTTCGATGTCCGACGGACTGGGAGTCACGCCAACCTCCGGAGGCAGGTTACACGGACAGTCGAATTGTGGTGGGGCCAGGTTGTAGGCCGGGAAGAAAGCCTTAACTATTCCTGGAGCGAACTGGCTTGGCGTGCATCCAGAAGACAGACACGCACTGGCCGCTGGGTCCGGCGTACGGGTGCCTAGTTCCATACTCCGGAACGTTCGCCATATTGAGGCGGTTGAAGACGATGGACCGAGTGACGCACACCAGTCCATCCACCGTTCGCGGGCGAGACGCTTCTCGCAGCGACGCGCCGCAGCGGTGAGTCTGTTGAGGTTATCACGAAGCTCAGCGGCTGCCGGATCTCGGTTTAAGGCCAGCTCTGCACGACGGCGTGCTGCCCACAGACGCAGAAGATGTAAATTTGGATGTGGTCGGTTCTCCTCCACCCAGCTTGACTGCGTGGCGGCTTGTACAGCTCTGGTTAACACCTGCAATGGATCAGACGATGTATCAGCAATCGAGTCGTTCAGTTCATTGCGGAATAAGTCCCAGTTGGTTGTGTAGCATCGACGTCGGAGGCGGCGCTGGTTATACGCGGCCAAACCAATTTTCAACGGATGGTGATCACTCCCCCAGCAGTCTGGTTCTAGGTCCCACGAAACGTCACACATGCCCAACCACCACGAGAGATCGGGCGCATAAGGTGGAGCACAGGGATGATCCCACCGACGTGTAGAAGTAGCCGGGGCATTCAGAAGGACAAAGTGCGCGTCTGTAAATGTGTCTAGCACGATGTTGCCTCTAGCACTGGAAGAAGGGTAGCCCCACGACTGATGAGGTGCATTGAAGTCTCCCCCAACTAGTACTGGGCACCCAGGATAGGTTTGACGCAGGTGAGCCAGCCACCCCAAACGCAGTCGAGGAGCGCTGCCACTATACGGACGCACGTAAACTGAAACCACAATCACGTCAGTACGCGGAAGTCTAACGAGCACTGCCACCACTTCTTGCCACTGGTTACACCACTGCAGCAGGGGAACCTGCGTTTGAGGGTATGTAGTCACAACATACACTGCAGCCTTGCCTGGAGGTCCCAACGCATTGGTGCAGCGTCGATCAGGGATGGTTGGGGAATCATACGCAGTGAATCCAGGGATGCGTGGAAGCGAATTCGTTTCTTGTAGAAGCAGGCACCAAGCGGGGAGCTTCCCCAGCGCAAGGCGATAGCGAAGCTCACCAACTTTATTTGCAAGTCCCCGGCAGTTCCACTGCAGGACACAGTGGTGGCGCGTTGCTTTCAAAGGAGTGGTCATTGCGGTGGAAGGTTGGCGAGCACCACCTTTGAAAGCTCTTGCAGTTGCCGGGCAACAAAGTGGAGGAGCTCTGCCGGAGTCATCTTGACTGGTGCTGACGCGCTTGCGCAGGATAATTCAGGCACAGAAGCAGCGTACGGCACGTCTGTACCGCGCATCGCAGTTGGTCCAGCGGGTCGAGCGAGATGGGTTCTGCGTTGAGCGAGGCGCTTGACTTCCATTTGGAGCTGCTGTATCTGTTGGTCAAGCTTCGCCAGATCGTCTGTACCCGTAACGCTCAATTTAGGCGTATTCGCAGGCTGCTGAACACGTTTTTTGCCCCGCTTGACGGCGTCGCTGTACGTGGGGACTTCATAGCAAGCATTTTCAGGTTCTACCAACGCTGGTGTGTCCTCTTCGGAGGGGGACAACAGTTCAAAACCGGTTGCTAGTCGGAATGTCGGCGTCCCTTTCTTCTTGTGTCACCGAACGCTGGCGGCGCTTGCGTTGGCGACGGGCTTTGAGAGCCTTCTGTTTAACTGGACAATCTTTGGACGTTATTTCATGATCGTCCGTTTGGCAGAGCCCACATTTGTACGTGCGCGTCTCGACGGACTCCATGGAGGTGTCTGCGGGTTGGGGACAAGAATCTCGCATGTGACCGGTACGAAAACACCGATAGCAGTGTACCACACCGGGCTTGTACACATGAAATTTCAGGATGCATCCATAGTACGTAATGCGGCTTGGTGGCGTTCGAGGCCCTTGGAGAGTGACAAGGCACGTGCGTCCACGGCCCATATAACGAGCTGTTACAATCTTGTGTGTGGAGCAGGTCAAAGCAGTGATAAGGCCCTCCGGCGATTCCCCTGGGTCAACCCCAGAGACCACATACCGACGCAAGTCCGAGCCGGAACTCAAGTACGCTTGCACCTGTACAGTACAATCAGCTGTGACTGGCAGAGTTTGCAGGTGGGTGAGGCGGTCAACGTCTGCTAGCGAACGCACCCATACGGATACGCTGTTGGTGGGATGGTGAATGGAGAAACCTTGAAACGCGGTGGTTTTGAGGCAGGTGTCGAAGGCTGACTGAAGGAGGCGATTTGACAATTTTGATACGTCGAAGCACTCACGAGGTTTTACGACGACTTTGTACTTAGACTCGGTGCCAGGCGAGGCGACAGCTGCCGGAGAGGGGCACTCCCGCTTGCTTGCCGGTGTGGCTGAAGCAGACAAATCATCTATTCCCATTTGTGAGTCAGCCACGCGTTTCGCACTGCGTTTCGGAGCGGATGATGGTTGTGATGGCTGCGTCATAAGCTCCGCTGCAGCCATCGTTACTGGTTCACATGAAGAACACGGGAGCGTTGCCGCTGCCAGATGCAACCGGCGAGACGCCGGAACTGTCCTGGCGAGCGTCCCACGCACAATGTTGAAGTGAACGGCACCAAGGGTGGTTAGTCCAGGTCGTCGATGGTGTCCGGAAGAAGAGTGCTTGGGGGCGACCCCACGGCCTCGTCCAGGGCGTCCGGCAGGTCTGTCCTTAGCCGGTGGGGCCAGAGAGCTGGGCGTCGTTGCGTTGAGCCAGGGCGCAGAGAGTGGGGGAACGCCGGTGGGGCGATGGTCGCGCGAGCCGATGCTTCAGCCGATATTCACGGAGCCGTCGAAACGCGTCCGCTCTCGTCGGCAGCTCAGCTGCGTCTCTAGGGAGCCTACATGAACGGCCGTTCATGTAGGCTCCCTAACGAGTGTATGGTAGGACCGGCGCCTAGCGTTGTACGCTGGCGTGACGCGACGAAATGAACGCCGGTTGCCGTATGGCCGCGCCGATGGACGCTGGTCGCGCCTGGCGTCAGAATATAGAGTGCTCGCGTTTCGCTAGCGTTGCGTCACTGTGTCCAGCGTGTGCGTGCGTCAACGCTGCGTTGGAGTATATTGGGCTCTTCATGATTCGCTAACGGCCATTTTGCTAGTTCCACATATACCAAATGTGGCGTTACTTGTCGTCAATGAACCACGAAATATATGACTTTTGCAAACATGATAATCCTGACACGCGTGCCATGTAAGAATATGACAACATACCACGCTAATAGTGCGCTCGCGACCATTTCGCTAGCTGCACATATAGCAAATTTGGTATCACGTGACGTGATTAGATGACGAAGGTAAGGGACACATCCAAACATGATAATCATGACACGGAAGTCATGTACGGCATGATCTACCTCCACCTCATAACGTTGTGCTAACTTGAAAGCGACATATTGTCACGGGGTCGTGACGTGGCCGAAGACAGGAGACTTCGTATCGGGATTTAACTGTTTATTTGGGCGAACCTGAGCCCGGTAAACGGAAAGTCTAATTACAGCAGTAGTCTTGCACAGATAGCAGTCTCGAACTGATAGCGGCGAACGGAGAGTCGGCCTTCGATCAACAACTGACAAGTGGCGAAGCGCGTCGGCATTTATACTTTTGCTGTCGAATGTTCTAGCGTTATCGCTGGCGGTAAGTGTGCCCGGCCTCGCCGCAGTGGTACCACAGTGGGCGTGATCTTATCGAAATGATCTACCACAGTCCGGAACCTTCTCGAAAACTGCAGGCGCAGTTTGCGCTGAGAATCGTGTGGTGTTTTGGGACGATAACAAAAACTTGGGAAATTGAACGTGGCATTGCCCCCTTTGAAAAAAGGCATCGTCCTGATGCTTTAACTAAAGATGAAGGTACAATATTAATGCAAGAAAGTACAATGAATAAATCACGATACAACAATAATACAAAAAAATACTGTTTCAGTTTGTTAAAGTGCATGAAACGGCTTGAGGCGCGCGACATGTACGACTTCAGGTCGCGATCGGCGTCATTGAGAGTTCGTGTTGCCGTCGGGGACAACCTCGTAATAAAGTGGGCCGAGACGTCGAACCATCCTGTACGGTCCGAAGTACCGTCGCAGAAGCTTTTCACTTAGTCAACGTCGGCGTATCGGCGTCCACACCCAAACACGTTCACCGGGCTGGTATTCCACGAAGCGTCGTCGAAGGTTGTAACGGTGGCTGTCGGTCATCTGTTGATTCTTGATACGGAGACGCGCAAGTTGTCAGGCTTCTTCGGCGCGTTGAAGGTACTCGCTCACATCGAGGTTTTCTTCGTCGGTGACGTTGGGTAACATGGCATCGAGCGTCGTTGCCGGGCTCTTTCCGTAAACCAATTTGTGTGGCGATATCTGCGTCGTCTCCTGCACCACCGTGTTGTATGCGAAGTTCACATACAGAAGAATGGCGTCCCACGTCTTGTGTTCGACATCGACGTACATTGACAGCATGTCGGCGATCGTCTTGTTAAGCCGCTCGGTGAGGCCGTTGGTCTGTGGGTGGTACGCTGTCGTCCGGCGGTGGTTTGTTTGGCTGTATGCCAAGATCGCTTGAGTTAAGTCGGCAGTGAATGCCGTCCCTCTGTCGGTGATAAGAACCTCCGGGGCGCCGTGACGTAGGACGATATTTTCGACGAAGAACTTAGCTACCTCGGATGCACTGCCTTTTGGCAGGGCTTTTGTCTCGGCGTAGCGGGTGAGGTAGTCGGTAGCTACCACGATCCACTTGTTTCCGAAAGCCGACATCGGGAACGGCCCCAGTAGGTTCATACCAATCTGCTGGAAAGGTCGGCAAGGTGAATCAATTGGCTGCAGAAGTCCCGCTGGCCTTGTCGGTGGTGTGTTGCGTCGTTGACAGTCCCGGCATGTCCTCACATAACGAGTGACGTCGGCGGTAAGACGTGGCCAGTAGTACCTTTCTTGTATCCTCGCGAGCGTGCGAGAAACACCGAGGTGCCCTGCCGTCGGATCGTCGTGCAGGGCCTGCAGGAGTTCTAGTCGCAGAGCTGAAGGCACCACAAGGAGGTACTTAGCTCGAAGCGGTGAAAAGTTTTTCTTTTGTAGAAGACCGTTTCGTAGAAAGAACGACGCAAGTGCGCGCTTGAATACCTTCGGGACTTCGGCGGTCGTGCCTTCGAGGTATTCTATTAGGGCCTTAAGTTCCGGGTCGGCCCGCTGTCGTTCAGCGAAGTCGTCGGTAGTTATCGTTCCCAAGGAGTACTCGTCATCCGGGTCGTCGGGTAGCGGTTGGTCGACAGGCGCACGAGAGAGCCAGTCGGCGTCGGAGTGTTTTTTGCCGGACTTTTAAATGACAGTAATGTCATACTCTTGAAGTCTCAGGCTCCATCGTGCGAGGTGACCTGAAGGGTCCTTCAAGGTGGCTAGCCAACACAAGGCGTGGTAGTCGCTCACAACTTTGAAGGGCCTGCCGTAGAGGTAGGGGCAAAATTTCGACGTAGCCCAGATGATGGCGAGGCACTCCTTTTCTGTTGTGGAATAATTTGCTTCTGCTTTGGATAGCGAACGGCTGGCGTAACTAATAACCCTTTCAAGTCCCTCAGCCCTCAGCACAAGAACGGCGCCAAGACCTACGTTGCTTGCGTCAGTATGTATTTCTGGCTCGGCGAATTCGTCGAAATGGGCAAGTAACGGAGGCGTCTGGAGGCGATGTTTAAGCTCCTGGAAAGCGTGTTCCTGTGGCGTTTCCCACTTGAACTCCACGTCTGCATTCGTAAGGTTAGTGAGAGGATCGGCGATGCGGGCGAAGTTTTTTATGAACCGCATAATAGGCGCACAGGCCTAGAAATCGGCGCACGGCCTTCTTGTCAGTGGGCGGCGGAAAGTCGGCGATGGCGGCTGTTTTCCGTGGATTGGGACGAACTCCAGACTTGCTGATAACGTGTCCCAGAAACAAGAGCTCCTCATACGCAAATCTGCAATTTTCTGGCTTCAGTGTGAGTCCGGACGTCTTGATGGCTTGAGCGAGGTGGAATGGTGACTTGTTCTTCCAGCACATTCAAGGCATGGTGTCCTGACGGCGTGCGCGGTGGTAGGGCTTCTTCTGTGGATGACGTCATCGACTTTGTTTTTAGGTTGATGACAGCACCATGGAGGCATAAGAAGTCCATGCCAAGGATGACATCTCTCGAGCAACGCTGTAGGACTACGAAGTCTGTAGGATAAATACGGCCGTTAATGGTGACTCACGCTGCGCAGATTCCTGCAGGCGTTACGAGATGAACTCCGGCTGTGCGGATTTCAGGGCCTTTCCCAGCTGTCCTAACTTTCTTTAACTTCGCGGCGAACGACCCACTGATGACAGAATAGTCGGCTCTAGTATAGACGAGAGCGGTCACACTGTGGCCGTCGATAAGAACGTCGATGTCGCTAGTTCGCCGTCTCGCATTACAGATAGGGCGTGGCGTCGTGTCACGGCTACGTCGGCTTGTTCCGCTGCTTCCATGTTGCGTCGTCAGGCCACCTCCGGTAAGTGAGCTTTCGCCGCCAGGGCTTTGCCTGGTTGGCATTGTGTTAGGAAACCTCCGTCGTGGCGTCGTCGTCGTCGGAGGATCTTCGGTAGTTCGTCGCACAGCAACCGCACCTCCACCGGTTGCTGCCCTTAGTTTCCCGGATACTTGCTAGGAGACCGGCCCCGCGTTGGGCCGGAGTACTGCCGAGGGTGCGATGACATGCGGCGGCTGGGCGACGGCGAACGGGAAGGACTTCGGGGTGTCCATTGAGTTCCTGTCGGGTAGTCGGCGATGTCACGTGGCCGTTCACCTGGCTGCGGACGTGATGCATCGACGGCGAAGCCACGTAGTCCCATCTGTCGGTACTGGCAACGGCGGTAAGTGTGCCCGGCCTCGCCGCAGTGGTAGCACAGTGGGCGGTGGTCAGGGGTGCGCCAAACGTCGGTTTTCCTCGGCGCACTGCGCTGGCCCGCTGGTGAATGGTAGGTCGTCGGTGGGGGTGGTGGCGGCGGTGGTGTCTGGCGGCGGAAGTGCGACGGGGTGGCGTTTTGGCGTGGATGGGGACGAGCGTTGTGGCGCACTGCAGCGGCGTAGCTCATAGTTTCTGGCTCGGGCAGCGGTGTTTGGGGAATTCGAAGTGATTGCCGAACTTCTTCTCGCACAATGTCGGCGATCGAATCCACTTGAGGGTGCGCCAAAGGCAACAGTTTGCGCAGCTCTTCCCGCACGATCGCTCGGATCGTTTCGCGCAGGTTTTCGGAGTCACTGATTTGAGCAGCAGCGCATTCTGGAGTCAGGCGACGATTATACTGTCTGGTGCGCATGTCAAGGATTTTTTCGATGGTGGTCGCCTCGGATACAAATTCTTGGATGGTGTTCGGTAGATTCCTCATTAGCCCCGTGAAGAGCTCCTGTTTGACCCCTCGCATGAGGAAACGAACTTTCTTCTCCTCAGGCATGTCTGGGTCAGCGTGACAAAATTGGCGGGTCATCTCCTCTGTGAAAATTTCAACCTTTTCATTTGGTAGCTGAACCCGGGTCTCTAGTAGAGCAGCGGCCCTCTCTTTGCGAGTGATGCTCGCGAACGTTTGCAGAAATCCGCCGCAGAAGACATCCCACGTTCGGAGCGTGGACTCACGATTCACTAGCCAGGTCCTTGCGGTGTCTTCCAGGTGGAAATACACACGACGGAGTTTTTCTTCGTTGTCCCAGTGGTTGAGGGCGGCCACACGGTCGTATGTTTCTAGCCAGGTTTCCGGGTCTTCAAACGATGACCAAAGAAACGTTGGTGGTTCTCTGGGTTGATGAATGACGATCGCGGGCTGGGACGCTCCGGTTGTCATTGTCGCTGCAGTGGAGGTCATGGCCCTGGCCTTCCGCGCCTTGTCTTGTAGAAGCCCGTACTCCGGTGGGAGACCTTGCTGTCGGCGGCTTATTCGCTGCTCTTGGTTGGCGTCGGTGTCTTCTCCGCGACGTGGGCTGGGTTCACGGCTTGACGGGGGCGTCCGGTACATGAACGAAGCAGCACCTCCACCAGATGTCACGGGGTCGTGACGTGGCCGAAGACAGGAGACTTCGTATCGGGATTTAACTGTTTATTTGGGCGAACCTGAGCCCGGTAAACGGAAAGTCTAATTACAGCAGTAGTCTTGCACAGATAGCAGTCTCGAACTGATAGCGGCGAACGGAGCATTGGCCTTCGATCAACAACTGACAAGCGGCGAAGCGCGTCGGCATTTATACTCTTGCTGTCGAATGTTCTAGCGTTATCGCTGGCGGTGGCGTAGGTTCCAGAACCATCTGTACCGTTCGCACAGTGGGCGTGATCTTATCGAAATGATCTACTACAGTCCGGAGCCTTCTCGAAAACTGCAGGCGCGGTTTGCGCTGAGAATCGTGTGGTGTTTTGGGACGATAACAAAAACTTGAGAAATGGAGCGTGGCAATATCAACATCTCTCATTCGTGTTTTGCATATCATGGATGCCCACTTCACGTGAGTTATGCCAATTTTTTGTACTTGGTACTATGGTTTTCAGGCGGGAGCATGAACCCAGAGAATTGTGAAAGGAAATTGTGCAATAGAATATTTCGGCAGTTGCTCCCTAGTGATGGCAAGCCTGAAGAAAAGGACGAGCTGGGCAGCCTTCTTTGATGCTTGTCGTTTTCGCCTTTGCGTACTCTTCTTTTTTCTTCTTGTTTTTTTTTTAGTTTGTTCAGTTTTTCATCTGCCGTTTTATTTGTTTTTATTCTCTTTTTTTCCTTTTTTGTCTGTCTTTCTATTTCAGAGAGGCTTCCTCCTTTATTTTCCGTGTTGCCGTGTTTCCCCGACCTTAGTAGTAATCACCGCTCTTGATATCTCTTTGGCGAGAGAGTGCACTGAATGTGCTACCGCTAGCTATTCCATGTGTGATTTTGCCTGCGTTGCACCAAGCGACCACCAGAGCACACGACAGCACTGACGCTAGAATCGGTCACAGTTCAAGGACGTTTGCACTAATTTACAACACATGGAAACATTTACGATTCAATCTCTGGGTCACCGTAAACAAGGCTGCAAGTTTAAGTTAAAATTCAGAAAAAAATTTCTTAACTTTCATGGCCAAGAGTATTCTCGAAATTATGTTCACGGAGCCTTTCATTCCGCACCTGAATTGGTTTCTTGTTGGCGACAAGTTGCATCTCGTCAAAAGTAATGGCGATCACAGCACGGACTCCGAGGTCGAGAGAGCCGCGCACCATCATTTCAACGGGGTTGACTGTCTGCAATCTTCTCTGATCGGCCAAGTCCAGTTTGAGCGATGTCATCCATTCTACGAGATACATAGTCTGTGGTAGAATCAAGACCAAAGGGCTAAGTTCTTTAAGGCGATACTACGAGAGATGAACTTGAATCTATTGTCAAATCGTTTAGGCATGGATTAGATTTTTTTTGTTTTGGGATTGAGTAAACGTGAGCTTGGGAACCGGTTGCAGGCAATGTGCTGTTGTAAGGAGAATAGGAACTGTGGTTGTATGCAGAAACGAAAACCATTTGGCTTTCCCGTTGTGTCAGTTTGTATAAAGTCTGATGTATGTGCCTTTAGGAGGTATGTCGATGTGTGGTGAGCCATGCAATTCGCCAATAATCAACGCGTATCGAGCAGAGATGGCAAGATTGCTTATAAGAAACAATTGCCTTGAATAACCTTCTATGATTTCGTGAGTGTAAATAAACAATACTATAACTTACGGCAACCAATAACAGTCACATCACATCGGTATTACTTTTGAAAACTAATACTTGACTTTAAAATTGCATAATGAAATTTATTATCACTACACTAACTGCACTAACAAACTGCATAAGAACGCACTTTATGTACAGAAAGAATGCATTGCAATCTTGAAGATATTTGTTGCATTGCACAAGCAGCTTGAAGCCGAACTATGAGAAAAGTGACCTCATTCAAATAATAGTTTGTCATTCGTACTCTCGAAAAGTTTGTCCGCCTGTGCGAATGATGGTAGGGCTGCGTTTATGCGCGCTTCTCTGCGATTTAGTGCATTTTCAGTGATTTATCTTACCCTGCCTTTTTATGTTGAGTGGGGCTGGCACATAATGATGTTCTCTTTGATATTGCTCTTCCATTTGGATAATCGAATTTCATTATCACTGCACCAACTGCACTAACAAATTGCATATGAACGCACTTTATATACAGAAAGAATGCATTGCCTTTTTTGATACGACAATGGAAGCAGACATAATTTATGTTGTCAATGGGTAGTTGCGAAGAGCAATGAATGATTGTGTTGGAATTACCCTTTGAAATATGGGTTACATTTGAAGGCACCAACAAAACTCATTATTTCTCGTAAAAAAGAAGTCATCTAATTACAGCACTTGTAATATTGTATTATTACGGCCCTCAAATTTGATACGGAGTAGTGCCAGACGTATGTACCTATAAGGCGAATAACGTTGTCCTTTCTTTCTGCAGAAGGCGTCTTGAAACATCAGGCTTTACATTTATTTTCATGCCTTAATAAATATTTGTTTGTGTTCGTGCAATGTTGTTATTTCATTATTGTTGTTTGTTTTATGGCAGTGAAGATTCTTCGCTTAAAACATTTATATAAGCTGCCGTTTCGTGTCCTGTTCTCATTACATAGAGCCCGAAATTGGCGTGTCGCTCTAAAAACAGCCCTGTCTCATGCGCTACGATGAAACATATCTTACCTCCGTTGCATTCGACGATACGAAAGACAGGCAATCTTGGTACATAGCGCCTGCTTTCTGCCAGGAAAGTTGATTCGAAGGTGGGATATCAGGATCGGTTAGCTTCAAAAAAGTTATGGCTTCCATCTCTTTTTTAATCTGTAAAGAGAGGGACCACGTCGTATGTAGCCTACATGGAGATGCATTCTTAAAGCGCAGTTGTTTGAAAAGAAGGACCCCGTCTTATGTAGCCTACATGGAGATGCATTCTTAAAGCGCAGTTGCTAAAGCTCGGCAAACTCTTTTCTTTCGCCAAGACTGCAGCATCATTATACATTTTCAACATGTTCCGTTCGCGCTCGCCTCGGTGGTATAGTGGCTAAGGTACACGGCTGCTGACCCGCAGGTCGCGGGATAGAATCACGGCTGCGGCGGCTGCATTATCGATGGAGACGAAAATGCTGTAGGCCCGTGTGCTCAGATTTGGGTGCACGTTAAAGAACCCCAGGTGGTCGAAATTTCCGAAGCCCTCCACTACGGCGTCTTTCATGATCATCTAGTGGTTTCGTGACGTTAAACCGCACATATCATCATCATGTTCTTCGCTTCACTAACGCGTGCGCCCAGAGTCAGGTGCAATAATTTGCTCAGCGTATGATGCATTAGGTCGGATGGGTCGGAGGGGGAAGAAATGCAACAAAGATGCAAAGAGAGAGAGAGAAATATACAGTGAATGAGACGGAAACAGCCAAAAAAAGGAAAGAGATCGCACATTCAAGAAGTAACGGCACGTTCATGAACCTAGCGATATGTACTTGAGATATCTGCATTTTGCAACTGTTCCGAGCAACACGTATTACTCTGAAATTCACCTTGGCTCATAAATGCATCCTGCATATTTCGCTCCGCATGCATCCTTCATGCGTCTGTAGTTTAATGGCTGACGGCAATGCTCAAAGCCTTCGTTATGATTTTGCTGGATATAAGTTGCCACAAGAAAAAATTTCTTCTTTACTTCCAGATTTTATACAGTAATTTTCGGTGTTACGGTAAACTCATGACAAGGAGCAGTACTGCTTTCAGTCATGCAACCTTGTTTTTTTGGTCATATAGTTGAACAATCTTAGAACACGGTAGAGTCTCAAGATCGCAATTGAAGGGTGGGCGTTCGCTGACTACCACAGAAATACTTACCACTTTCCCAATAATGAATATTGCATACCTTGCTCCCACTAGCTTAAATCAGCGCTGCCTTTGGAAGGATAATGAAATTAAGTATAATGTCCAGAAGTGTGTCTTCGTCTTCTTGGTAACCTGACATACTCGTATGGTGATATTCAGTCTACGCAATAACGCATAGACGACCAGCAACTTGTATAATTGAAGAAAAAATACAGCGAATCACTAATACAAGAAGACGTGGGTCGTCATGATGATTTGATCCAGTTAAAAGTGTATTCTATGCGGCACTCTGTCACAATGACTTAGTTGCGGCTTCACAAAATTCTAGTTATTGTTCTCTATGCTACAAAGCTTTCCCTCAACTTGTGTCGATATCGCTTGGTATTTTACGTGCTTGTTTTTCATAAGCAACAAAGTCATTTCCTGGTTCCGCAAGCTAGCAGAACAAGTGCCATTCTCATCCATGACATGACGCGTAGTGTAACCAATTTAAATTGTAGTTTTTTTATTCAGTCCCTCTCAGTACCAAATACCAAAAAAAGCTATGACACCAGAGCATTCTCAGCACTGAGTTGTAGCTAGCCATGCTCACGTACATGTGTAAATTCGTCAACGCCCCTGAAGGTGTTGCACACAAACTTGTAGAAGTCCTTGCAAGGGTCGACGCTGTAGTCAAGCTTTTTCCGCAACCGGGATGCCAATACACGGCAAATAATTCCAGTGCATTCAGGTTTGCCAGAACCTCCATCATTGGGTGCTATATTTCCAGGTCTCGATAGTCTCGTTCAAGCAGTCGAGGTGACGGGCAAATAATCTTTCGATGCCGGCGTAATCCTGGGCGCCGAAGTTTTCAGAATATTCTGAGAATCGAGTGTCTCCAGCTGGTTGAAAAGATAGGGAAGAAAGTCATACATCTGGATGTCACCACCGGATCAGCTAATACAGCGAATACACATTTTGCACTCTGTTGAAAACGGGCTTAATGTACAAATGTAGTTTAATGACTGCCCTTTCAGGGAGCCATGTTTTGTTTTTGTTTTTGTTTTCAATAGATCAATTGGTAGTTCACACTCCTTGCGTCCTGTACCGTTTTTCGTCCTATGTTTGGGAAACGCACTTTTGAAGACGAATCAAAGACTTCAAACCGACTCACAAAAGCGAATCTCTTATAGCTCAGGGAGTATTTGCATCGTACGCGAAAAAACTTTGTGCCCGTGAGCGCTTGGAGCAGTGGCCACGTCAGTGTAGAATGTCCTAGCAGCCCGTTTTACAGTGAAAGCTGCATATGACTTGGCGAAACAAAACTTCGTTCGGCATTGGTGTCATGAACGGTCTCCTTTGGCTGTGTTATCAGTTACGTCGTACCCAAGCGCGTGCGCCATTGGCTGCGTTGTGAGCCAACGTCGTCGCAGCCATGCGGTTGAGCTTACGTGCAACGATTTCTCCTGAACCATGCGTGAGAACTCCCTGCCGATTTCGCTCGCGATGTAAGTGCCGGTTCACGGCAGCGGCCACCATGCCCTGACGACGCAGTGCCGTTGACCGGCTGCCAGTGCCACCTATGGGAGAGCTGTTCAACGTGCACGGCAAGCTCGCCGGCGAGGCATTTCAGCCTCCGACAAACATGGCTGCTCTTCCCAATGCAGTTGCCCCCGCCGCGGTGGTCTAGTGGCTAAGGTACTCGGCTGCTGACCCGCAGGTCGCGGGTTCGAATCCCGGCTGCGGCGGCTGCATTTCCGATGGAGGCGGAAATGTTGTAGGCCCGTGTGCTCAGATTTGGTGCACGTTAAAGAACCCCAGGTGGTCGAAATTACCGGAGCCCTCCACTACGGCGTCTCTCATAATCATATGGTGGTTTTGGGACGTTAAACCCGACATATCAATCAATTCCCAATGCAGTTGTCGACCGCCTTGAATCTATCAAGCGGCCGCCGTGCGCTTTGTAGCTCGTAAGATCTTTACTTAATTTATTTTTTTATTTATTTATTGCATACTGGCAGCCACCTCTTGGTGGCCAAGGCAGGAGTGATACAAACTTTCATACTTGCAGCCACTTATAACACTATACTTCACGGCGCAGAAATAAAATCACCACATAACAGGTTTGCGTGGAACATGAATACTCGGGTTACGGGAGCAACACTAGAGCGGTATCAAAAATACAATCCAAATTTTTGTTCTTAACACGAAGTGAAAAAACATCATAAAAAGAATTGAAATCTGCACATACGACCAGACAGCTTTTACTACAGACAGGCAGTGGCAGCTGATAAGAATGCGTCGGGCGCTGCGATGCTGGTGACATCATGAGGTAGTTCATTCCAGTCGGAAATTGTTCGTGGAAAGAAGGAATATCGCCGAGAATTTGTTTTTGTAAGTGGCACCACTATGATGTTATCATGCTTGTTCCGAGTTTTCCGCGATGTATTGTACTGCATGTAAGTGTTAAAGGCGAGTCCTGAGTGTCCGTTGACTATGTTATAAAGGAATTTTAAGCGATGTAGCTTTCTACGCGACTCCAATGTGGGAAGGGCGGATCTATTACGGAGTTCAGTGACTGAACAGTGTCTACTGTACGCGTGGTAAATAAACCGAAGGAATTTATTTTGGACTCGTTCTAGTAAGTATATTTCAGTTTGTGTGTGTGGATCCCATACAACGTCAGCATATTCCAACAATGGGCGTACCAATGTAGTGTAAGCAACTAGTTTTGTTTTGCTGGTGCAGTGCCTCATGCGATGCTTTAAGAACCACAATCGCCGCAGTGCTGCTGATGTTATACCTTCAATATGAGTTTTCCAGCTCAAATTAGAAGTGATTGTCAGACCAGGTATTTGTACTGGTTAACGGTTGTTATAGCAGTGTTGTTTAACATGTAAGTGAATTCCGAGGGATTTTTTTTTACGTGTTATGGTCATCTTGACGCACTTTGCTATGTTGAGGCTCATTTCCAGGAGTTACACCATGCTGTAATAACCGATAAGTATTCATTTAGGGTGGCGTGATCTATTCTTGATTGAATGGGCAGGTACACAACGCAGTCGTCCGCGAAAAAACGACACTGCACAGTAGATTCGGATGACATGTCATTTAGATAAACTAAAAATAAAAGTGGTCCTAGGACAGAGCCCTGTGGTACCCCAGAATGCACTTGAGCGGAAGAAGAATTTTTATCTGCTATCCGAACGTATTGGTGTCGGTGGGATAGATAACAATCAAGCCATCGAAGAATTCTTTCGTTGGTTAGGATTCGGCGAATTTTAAACATCAAATGGGAATGGGAAACTCGGTCGAAAGCTTTTTCAAAGTCTAAAAAAATCGCATCGATTTGTCCGCCTTTGTCAAGTGTTTTTAGAAAGTCATCAGTAGTGTGAATTAACTGTGTGGTGGTTGAAAAGCCTGCCGGAAACCGTGTTGATTCGGGGGAAAAAATGGTTACTCTCCAGAAATGAACTTAAGTGTTTGAAAAGGAAGTGTTCCATAACCTTGCCGGCTGTACATAACAACGAAATAGGGCGGTAGTTTTTCACGTCATATTTATCACCTGATTTATGAATGGGTACCCATTTACCCTTCTTCCAATCTACTGGAACTTCGCCTTGTAACAGGCTTTCCCTAAATATTAAGCCTAAGTGTTTGGAACACCACTCGGCGTACCGATAAAGAAAAGCATTAGGTATTTCATCTGGCCCAGCCGATTTTTTTTGTGTCTAGATGAAGTAGAGCTGACAAGATGCCTTCATCTGTTATAATCAAGTCTTGCAGTTCGAGATTGTTTGCGTGGAAATCAAGCGGGGTGTCACCCGTTCGCAAAAAAACAGAAGAGAAGTAGTCGTTAAATGCTGTTGCTATGCAGCTGGCATCAGTCACGTCCGCGTCCTTGATTTTAATTTTGTCACTTTCACTTTTTTGTCGGAGAGGTGCATCCAAAATTTTCTTGGATTGGTTGTGAGAAAGTTGTGCATTTTTACGTTGAAGAAATGAAATTTGGAGCTTTTAATCTTGTTGCGCAGTTCGGCGCGGAGGCTCGTCAGAGCAGCACTACGTGGTTGTGTTTTTGAGCATGACAGGCGTTTTATCTTGCGTTTTAGATGGAGTATGTCGCGCGTAATCCAAGGACTACGGCCGTGTATTTTTTTCACTTTCTCGGGAACGAACGAACTTATACATTTGTGAACGGTTGTCTTAAAGTGCGACCATAGCTGGTTAACGTCACAGCGATTATGAAAATGTTTTTTAGTAATTTTGTCGTACTCCTCCTCTAGGAGGTCCAAAATACTTTCGTGCGAGGCAGTATTAAAATTGAGGAATCTACATACTTGGGTGGCCGAGGGAGTACACAACATGTTGGTTTTAAATAATACTAGTTCGTGGTCCGATATACCTGGTACAACTTCAATTGTGTTGTTAAACTTGCAAATAGACTCGGAAACAAAAATGAGGTCCAGAATCGAACTTGTGCCTGCAGTGACACGCGTAGGAGTCTTTACAAGTTGCGTCATGCTACAGGAAAACGCTATATCAAGTAGCAATTCGGAGTGCTGGCAGGGTGTTGTAACGCAAAAGTTATCCCAGTTTATTTTTGGCAGATTTAAATCACCTCCTACAAGAATGTGGGTATAACGTTTGCTTTGTTCGAGCAAAAAATCTTGCAAAGCTTCGAGTACCGCTATATCGGATTTGGGCGGCCTGTAGACAGCGCCAATGAGCATGCTCTAATTTTTATGCCGAAGAACTATCCAAGTCATTTCGACGCACGTCTCGTGCGACAAAACCTTAAAATCCATGCCCTTTTTATGCGCTCTTTAGCTTTAGACTCATGTCCTTTAGCTTCGACAACACACTGTAGTGCGTGATCATCATCATCATTTTCTCAATCACCGCGCCGCGCCTTACGCGCAGCAAATGCTAGTTCGAGCTGCACGAGAATTAGAACGAGCTGACGCGCCTGGCGTGGCGGACGCTGGTAGTCGACGTGGCTCCGCTTCAGGCCTAGAATAAAGTGGCGAGATCGGCACGGCCCCATCGGCCGCCATCGACGTCATCTCACGTCTTCTCTTCTCATCGCCGCTACATTGGTGACCCGGAGAACACGCCCTTCGCCGAGCGGCCTGCGGCCATGTTCCCGCAACTCTGCCCGCCAGTGCCGCCGTACCAATCGACTTACCCCAAGGTATGGTTTATGCAGCTCGACGCCGTTCTTGCGGTGAATGGCATCACGGACCAGCTGCTGATGCACGCCATTCTTCTCGACGCCCTTCCGGTAGAGTTGCGCCATCTCGCTGCCACTTCAAGCACCAGCCAGCAGCCTTACGATGACCTCTGCTCGGCGGTGCTTGCCAGACATGGCCTCACCTACCACCCGCTGCCGTTCACCCGCGACTTACAGGTTTCGTCCGCGTCGCAGCGTGCGGTACCCTCCGGCCCAAAAGTCTTCACTGACCAGGACCTAGCTTCCCCGACAACGTCTCCCTCCGCCTTGGATCCGGCCGCTGGCGTGGTGAGTCTCGCACCCGGTCACAGATCCGACGAGGTTCTTGAGGTCGTTCCTGCTGCCGACGACCTCTCCACCACGGGGTGCGTTTTTTCGAGGTCCGCGGCCGATGGTACTTCTGGCATGCTTGCTACCTCCATGTTTTCTATGAGAGCGACGGCACGCGACACCGTGGCCCCACCGGAGTCCATGACGACCACCTTGCCGCCCGCATCGAAGTCTGGCACAGGTGACCTTTCGCCCGTTGTTGACTTCCCTACCTCGAAGCTTTCGCCTTCAACAACGTCCGATAAACGAGACTTAACCTCTCGTCTGGCCACTGGCGACGCGTGTCCTGCGCTCGACTGCCCATCCGCCAAGGTTGTCGACATTTGGGCTGAATGCAACCAGTCAGCCACGAGATTTGTGTTTTCATCGTCCTCGGCCGACGACGCTGCAGGCATGCTTGCCGCCGGCTCGTCTCAGCCGACCTCCATGGCTCACGGCACGGCTGACACGTCGGGTTCTGCGACGGCGGCGTCATCGAGTGTCCTGGCGTCTACAACGACTGCGGACATCGTCACGCCTGCTGTTCACCCCCCGGTCGCGAGGGCTTCAGTGTCGACGATGTCCGGGGGTGCCTCTCCACTCACCTCGGTGATCTGCGTGTCTTGCCGGCAGCAACCATCCTCGCCCTCGCGGTCTCTCGCGGGCGAGGTTGAAGCCGCGGGCTGTCAACCACGGCCAGACTTCCGAGATGTTGCGACTCTGACCGACGCTCCTGAGGACGACGTGCCTGGTCTGCCTAAGTCACAGCAGACCGCACATCTCACGCCTGCCATGCGGGCACCCATCTTCCATACCGACCTGCACACTAACCGACGTGCGCCGACTACTGAGGGTGTTTCGCCAGGTCAGGGTATGCCCACTGAGCCTCCTCCGGAGTCCATGTCTACTGGATCCCATGACACACCTCCTGCTGAGTTCTTGACGGAAGCCGTGGGCGAGCTGGCGTGTGACTGGACTGTGGGCACACCCTTTTACGGGCCGCATGCGTCATTCACATCTGTCCGGCGTGTACAATCCTACTTGCTCACTGCCAGCGTGGGTGGTCATGTCCACTCATATTCAGATGCCACTCACGTCATGACACCTGCGTACCGACATCGGCACCAGTGCTGTGCACGCCCGCGAGGGCACCGTCAAGGCCATTGCTTGTCGATGGGTGGTCTGCAGGACTTCACTACGCCACTTCTAATTGCTTCGCGCGCAGGGGTCAAATCGGCTTTTGTGCACCCGTCGTCACCTCACCCTGAACGCATCTCTACCTGCAATGCTCACTCGCGACACCCTGTGCGCTCCCAGCTAGCCCCAGCTGGTCATCCTGTCACCCACTTGTGTCCAAACACAGTTTCGGAACGCTTACTTCTTCGTCCTCTGCGCAACTCCCAGTGTCGCCCACCAGAGACCCACTGGCTCCCGATGGTCACTACACGTTGACAAACTGGACTTCCTAAACGGACACCTTGCGAATTGTAGTTCATGTACATAGTCTCTTTCTCTTTCTTTGTCATATACACTTCAAATCGCGCAAAGCGCTAGGGGGGGAGCCCTGTAGTGCGTGATCATCATCATCATTTTCTCAATCACCGCGCCGCGCCTTACGCGCAGCAAATGCTAGTTCGAGCTGCACGAGAATTAGAACGAGCTGACGCGCCTGGCGTGGCGGACGCTGGTAGTCGACGTGGCTCCGCTTCAGGCCTAGAATAAAGTGGCGAGATCGGCACGGCCCCATCGGCCGCCATCGACGTCATCTCACGTCTTCTCTTCTCATCGCCGCTACAACACTACTCCAATCGATTCGGCATCGTTTCTGAGAATCATACTCGAACATTATTGTTCTAGGTCTACACAAGTCTTCTTAAATCTTGGAGGAGGACATACATTACACGTTTGTTTGTTGTTGCTGACGCTGGGTGGCTGGTGCCACTTGTCCAAACGCCCGCTTTGAGGACTTCATTTTCAATTGCTGAGCGCTTTTTTAAATACCGGACAGGCGAAAAGTGCTCTATTCACTGCTGAAACGTAATCTGGGAACAATACGTAGGACATATCGAGGAAACCGCGAAGCAAGAAGCAAGCAGCTCGATGTGTCCCGCGGCCGAGACAGACAATGCAGAGAGGCGAAAGCAGACGATGCGCCTTAGCAATGTCGCTCCTGCGTCGCTGATTGGCTAAACCACTCTCCGGAAAACGGCAAATGGTAAAAACAATCGGTCTCGGACCCATTTTAAATGATTTCTTAGCGAACTACTGCGACCTTGAGCGTATCTATCTGTCTGTCTATTTATCTATCCACCTACGACTTTTACCCTTCCTGCCTGTTTCGATAATGGTATCGATACCAAACCTTGTATAGCATAACATGAATGTATTAAGAACATATTTGACTTGTTATAACATGAAAATCATGACAAGCGTGTCATGTAACAACATGAATTCATGCCACGCTCATGATGCTCTCGTGGCCGTTCCGCTAGCGTCACATATAAAAATTAAACCCTTCACTGCAAAGTACAAATCCTCAACCTCACTATTTAAGGGGAAAATAAATCTAGTTTTTGGTTCATTAAGTATTACGCCTTGGTGACGCTAGCCACCGCCCGATCTAAAGGGTACAGCTATATACATCCATCCATCCATCCATTGAGAATAAGATAACTAGATGGCGTTAGTGGCTTACAAAGCAAATCATGGAGTGAATAATCATGAGTCGGGTGAAGCGTCAGTTCGTCCATCAGTGTGTAATCTATCTGTGCGTCCGTCCGTTTATCTGTCCGTTCTTGCTTCCATCTGTCCGATTGTCTGCCCATACATCCTTCCATGCGTGCGTCCGACCGTGCCTCTGCCCGTCCGTCAATGCGTCCATCCGTGCCAATGCGTCCATCTCCATCTGTCCATGAGTTCATCCATGCGCCCGTCCTTCTTTCTGTCTCTGCATGCGTCCGTGTGTCCGTACGTTCATGTATCCATCCATCCGCGCGTCCGACGTACATCCATGCTTCTGTCCGTCCATGCTTCCGCCCATGCTTCCTTCCGTCCATCCGTCTGCTCATGCGTCCATTTGACCGTCCATGCTTCCGTCCATCAGTTCGTGCGTCCGTGCCTCTGTCGGCTCGTCTGGACACACGGACGGACAGACCGACGCTTCACCCCACTCATCATCATTCAGTCTGTGCATATACTGGGATTATTTTAATAGGGAGCATTTTATAGTCACACTTTCTCGAAAACCTGGCGTCAGTGGTGTCGTCTACAGCCCGATTTCGTATGCTCGCGTGTCGTGCCGCATTCTTGTGTCTCGTGCCAACTGTCGATCTTACTTCCCGTCTCTCGTCTCGCAAAGCCGACGCGTCTGCTATTAAAAAGTAACGGATTTGCCGCAAATGTAAAGCAATGAACGCGATAGCCACACTTGTAAGTCACGTTAAAAATGGCAAGAAAATCGAAACGTGCCCGACGTTTCTCACTCACAAATGACGCCCGAAACGCACTTACCGGTACAAATGAATGCGAATAAGCATCTCAGTTGTAATTTCGCTGTGCCCCGCCACGGTGGTCTAGTGGCTAAGGTAGTCAGCTGCTGACCCGCAGGTCGCGGGATCAAATCCCGGCTGCGGCGGCTGCATAGGCGGAAATGTGGTAGGCCCGTGCGCTCAGATTTGGGTGCACGTTAAAGAACCCCAGGTGGTCGAAATTTCCGGAGCCCTCCACTACGGCGTCTCTCATAATCATGTGGTGGTTTTTGGGACGTTAAACCCCAGATATCAATCATCAATCAATTTGTGTTTTCATATATATAGATACGTATCCATATACGCTGAATGCCGGTGGCTAAATCCCAGCGTCAGTGTTCATATAATTGCAGTCGCAATAAACCAACTGTTCGCGCTGTTCACCAATTTACTGGCTAGCCTTACATGGGGCACAACATTGCGCATTAAATATTCAAGGGCGTTTTTCATTAGACTTCGCTTGACGTTGAAAGCAACGCTTCTCCTTCATTCATTAAATAGGAATAAAACAAAGATGAAATACCAAATAAGCATTCCCAAAACATACGCAAATACGCGACATTCGCGCGATGCCCCCACCACTCTGCGACGCACTTACTCGAGTTCTCCCCGTGGGAAGATGCGGGTGACATACTTTATCACCATCCTTGCGTTGGTGCACTCAGGGCTTTCAAAGTGTGCTGATTCACTCAAGCAATTACTCCATGTTTCTCTCCTTCGAAACCACATTGCAGTTTGTTCTTAAGACAATGCTCACTCAGTTTTGTGGAAGAGTAATGATTTCGTTGTCTAACTAAAAATTGATACCGGCATAGTCTTTTTACCTTTCCCTGAAGAGTGAGAAATACATTGACAACGGACGTTTTTTTTTCTACGTCTCATTAATAAGAGTTGTTTTCTCCAAAATATGTGGATTCTTTTTTACTCGCGTGAAACGCGCTTGATTTCACAGCTAAGTATTCTTGGCTATAAACTAAGAGTCGTTTTTATAGAAAAAAAAATAACTAGGACGCTTAACGTGCGCGTACCTGGCCTAGTATGTTGTGTTTTTTTTATTTTGTCAGATTCTTACATACTTGGTGTCTCCTTCCTACCCATTTCTAGTCCAACTTTCCCCCCTCCCCTTTCTTATCCACGCAACTTGTTGCTACAGGCAACACACGAGGTCACAAAACAATAAAAGGCGATACTTAAATGTAGCAACCCGATATGTCATGAGAACTCCATAAAACAGGGGTCTCAAATACACGGTCCGATTACTTTTCTCTAGAGGCCCGTGGTGTTACGCGAAATGAAATGTTTTTCTGTTTTTCAAATGGTACGCGCATTGTATACTCGCCTATCGCAATTAGTAATGCCATGTTCGGGTAATCTCAATAGGCAGGTTAGTTCTCAAGCATTTTTGTATCTGTTAGTCAGGCACAGCATTCGGTCACTATGTGTTGAAAGCAACCTTGAAACAAAACCTACATATTTCAGAATCACCATCAATTATTCTGGTGGCCAGTATCTAGATTTCTCAATATCCTGGTGTCAAATTCCCATGACCAGTTACCCCTGTATGCAACATGGGCAATGATATCTTTTAAAGGCCCGACTGCGAGCACGCGATTTTTGAACGACAGCGACAAACTAGCTCTGTCGCGATCGCTCCAACCACTTGTCAGCTTCAAAACGCCAATCTTGCTAGATTGAATATTATCGCGTGCATACCCACAAATGTCGAGAATAAGCTTAAAAGTAAGTCGATGACAACATGCTGATTTTATTGTTGTCATGCATCCTACTTTCCACAAAGGTAGACGCAAGGCTAGAGCTGACGCTATTCAACGAAAGTTCAAGCAAGACCCGGACGCCCGCTACACTGACGCGGCCAAGTATCTGCATATAAACGCGTGCGCTGTCAGCGTCGTTGATTCTCAAGGCCGAGAATTAGCGTGGGTCATGGTCAACGCACTTAATTTAGACGCAGCAGAAGAATCGGTAATCGCTCTAGCAACCACCACGTGTACCGACGCCGCAGTGACTTTCAACGACTTGCATGCCACCTGCGGGAATTTTGCCAAGGGCCGTATCTTAGCCAATGCCATCAATATTTTGAAACGGTGAATTACTCCACTCCCATTCACTTGTATATTGTGGGTGCCAGGACACGATGGTCTGCAGGGAAATGAATTGGCCCACGCCACTGCCCACGAGCACGTTAGCCGGGCTGCCCCCTGCCGACAGGACATCCGACTCGTCATTGAAGAGACGGAAGTTGTTTGAAACACCTACTCGACATTACTTAAGCATTACAGGCTGGAGCGACAAGTACCCTCCACCAAACCCAAAACTGACAAAAGATGAAAACGTGATACTGAGACGCCTGCAAGCATCACATGCACACATGGGACCCTAATGCACCGTCTCTCCCCAACGAGATATGGCTCTATGTGCCCACTCTGCAGCGTACCGGGCACCCTGGCACACTTGCTTCTTGCATGCCAGTGTATTGCCAGACGTAATCTGCAACAACACACGACTGATAATGAAGCAGGACGGACGAGCGAAGACCTCATCGTAGCGTGGGAGGCGAACCTCACCCTCGAGGACTTGGAAGACTAACAACTCGTCACCAGGACCAAGAGGGCAGTAGAAGCCAGAGGGTTTCTGGACTAAGGAGCCCTCCCACCACAAGGTGACACCGGGCATTGCTCGGAGCACTGTTTCGACAATAAACGTTTATTTCTCTCTCTCGTGTGGAATAAGTAAAGAAGCAAGGAATAAACTTTATTTTGTATCCGGTGTGTTAGTCGGCAGGGCTCCCGCCTAGGTGTCGGCTAGAAGGTCTTGCCTCCTAGCGGCTTCCTCGGCCTGCTGGTTTGCCCATAGCTGATCATCCAGGGCTGAACTGAGCAGTACGGCCAGCCAACGCGCGCGGAGGCTGTCGTTGGAGGCCGCGTTCTCATTACTGTGTTTTAATCTCAGGCATTTCTATAGTATATGTTCTAAGTAAGCTCGTGCCTGACAATCTTTGCATTCAGTGATCGCGTAGATCTCTGGATACATAGCATGTAGCAGCGATGGATTTCTATAGGATCTGGTTTGTAATTGTCACCATTGGACAGACTGTGCCCTGTTGAGTTTATGATGAGGAGGGGGTAAACACGCCTCTGTAATTTACAATGCTTCGTAATTTCATTGAGAGAGAGAGAGAGAGATAAATAGAGAGGAAAGGCAGGGAGGTTAACCAAGCTTGGCTCGGTTGGCTACCCTACACTTGGGGGGGGGGGGGAAAAGGGGAATAATAGAACGGAAAGAGACAGAGAAGAGAAGTAAGAAAGAGAAACATAAATATTCAGCTCGAGACTACACAGCACGGCCTCGCACAGTTCTTTCACAAGCGGTCGTGAAGTTTGGTGGTCCTTAAAAAGTACAAGAGGGCTTTCGTAGCTTTGCGCGTATGGGAAGCCGTCGGCCAAGGTCCCAGGATCTTCTCTTCTGTAAGCGGCCGTGAATCCAGCTGACAGAGCTTGGCTTCCATAATACGTACTTCGGTCTGGTATGCTTGGCAATGACATAGAATGTGCTCAAGCGTTTCCTAGCAGGCGCAGATGTTGTATGCTGAAGTGCTCGTCATTTGTCAATTAACTCACGGCCCTCAGTCCCCACCAGCTGCGGAGCAACTGACCACGGCGGCGGTCAGATCTGCAAAGCAGCAGAGGGTGCTAGGAATCTCTGGATACGGACAGGCCACCATTGGAACTTGAACTTAGCAACGTTTAACGTTAGAACGTTATCTAGTGAGGGAAGTCTAGCTGTATTATTCGAGGAGCTAGAAGGCATTAAATGGGATATAATAGGGCTGAGTGAGGTTAGGAGGACAGATGAGGCCTATACTGTGCTACAGAATGGGCACGTTATTTGCTATCGGGGCTTGGCAGACAGAAGAGAACTGGGAGTAGGGTTCCTAATTCACAGAAACATAGCTGGCAACATAGAGGATTACTATAGCATTAATGAAAGGGTGGTAGGCATTGTAATTAAACTGAATAAAAGATACAAAATGAAGGTAGTACAGGCTTACGCGCCTACATCCAGCCATGATGACGCTTCAGTTGAAAGCTTCTATGAAGACGTGGAATCGGCAATGAGTAAGGTGAAAACGCAGTATACTATAGTAATGGGCGACTTCAATGCAAAGGTACGGAAGAAGCAGGCTGGAGACCAGGCAGTAGGAGATTATGGCATCGGCACTAGAAACGCCAGAGGAGAGCTACTAGTAGAATTCGCAGAACGCAATAATCTGCGTATTTTGAATACCTTCTACCGAAAACGAGAAAACCGCAAGTGGACATGGATGAGCCCTAATGGCGTAAATAAGAACGAAATAGACTTTATAATGACTGCACACCCAGGAGTCGTGCAGGATGTGGAAGTGGTTGGCAAGGTAAGATGCAGTGACCATTGAATGGTACGGGCTCGAATCCGCCTAGACTTGAAGAAGGAACGACAGAAACTGATACGCAAGAAGCAAATCAATGAGCTAGCACTGAGAGGGAAAGTACAGGAATTCAGAGTGTCACTGCAGAACAGGTACTCTGCTCTTAGCGAGGAAACCAACCTTAGCGTAGATACAATGAATGATAATCTGACGAGTATCATCACGGAGTGTGAAGTGGAAGTTGGAGGCAGGGTAGCTAGACAGGACACCGGCAAGCTTTCCCAGGAAACGAAGAACCTAATTAAGAAGCGTCAAATCATGAAAGTGTCAAGTACAACAGACAAAATAGAACTGGCAGAGCTTTCGAAGCTGAATAATAGACGTAAAGTATGCGATGTAAGAAGGTATAACATGGAGAGAATTGAGCACGCTCTGAAAAACGGAGGAAGCGTCAAAGCAGTGAAAAGGAGACAAGAGTACGAATTCGTAAATGCCACGCCAAACCTCATGCGACACAGTAAAGCTTCAGCAATTTTTTTGAACATTGTCATTCGGTCCTCCAACTGCCTCCCATTCGGAAATTCTGACAATGGATCAACATTTGTCGTAGCCCGGAAAGTGAGTGCTCGAGCTACGTTGTGTGCCACCTCGTTAGGGTTAATATCTGCCGTGGTGTCGGGTATGTGAGCTGGGAACCAGAGAATGCAAACGCATCTGTCGTCTTGGTTGGTTTTGCCTGTCCTAATAATACGCAGTGCTTTAGGGGAGATTCTGCCATTTGCAAACTTGCGTGTGGCTGCTTGTGAATCACTGATTATATAACACGTGTCAGTTTGTGATATGGCCAAAGCTATAGCTATCTCTTCCGCTGTTTCAACGCATTTTGTGCGTATTGTAAGACTCGTGTTGCATTGTTTCTTGTGGTTCACTACAGCTGCGACGAAGCAGCTTTTGTGTTTGTAACGAGCGGCATCTACGAAGACTGCTTCTTTATTGTTTCCGTAGCTCTTTGTCATTGTCTTGGCTCTGCTCAGCCTTCTACCTGCGTTGTGCATGGGATGCATGTTTTTAGGTAACAGAGGCACCATGAGCTTAGCCCGTACGTCACCAAGAATGTCGCGTTTGGTGCCAAATTGTGTGTGGTAAGTGATTCCTAATTTTTCCAGGATGCATCCACCAGTCTTAGTTTTAGAGAGGCGCTCCTACTGTGCAATACGTTGGTCCTCTATCAGTTCCTCAAGTGTATTATGTAAACCTAGCTCTAACAGCATCTCCGCACTTGATCTCTTTGTGAGCCCCAGCGCTTGTTTCTAGATACTTCTTATGAGGCTGTTTAATTTCATTTTTTATTTGCTGCAAACCATCGATGGTACGCAGAAACATACGTAATGTGGCTGATGACAAACGCGTGGATAAGCCTTATGACATTTGCCTCTTTAATGTCGCTATACTTATTCGTAGTTCTTTTGATTAGGCGCATCGTTAAATAAACCTTCGCTTCGATAGTGCGTAACGGGTGCCTTTGGCTTCTATTATTGACCCCAGTACCCTTACCTTGTTGACAATGGGTATGGTGTGTCCATCTCGTGTTTTAAGTTGTATGTATGTGTAGGTATGTGCGTTGTGGTGCTTGGGAGGTCGGCCTTTTACTATTGGTCTATATAGCAGCAGCTGAGATTTTTCGGCTGAGCACGTGAGACCAGTTCCTTCTAGGTATTGCTCTACGGTGTCAATCGCTTCTTGTAAACGTTATTCAATTGACCCATCGCTGCCGTTGCTTACCCACAGAGTAATATCATCTGCATATAATGTATGGTGCAAGCCTTCTATTTTTTCTAATCTACTTGGGAGGCCAGTTAGAACTAAGTTAAATAACATAGGTGATATCATTGATCCTTGGGGTGTACCTGCACTACCCATAAATATTTCCTCGGATGTGAGGCCTCCTACAAAGATTTTGGCCTGTCTATCCGTTAGGAAATTTCGGATGCAATTATACGTCCGCTCACCTAAACCTAAGTTACTGACATGATTCAGTATGGCTTGGTGGGTGACATTATCAAATGCCTTTTTTAGATCAAGCTCGAGGATGGCTCGAGTTGATGTGCTAGGGGCATCTATGATCTCGTGTTTTAATTGTAGCATTGCTTCTTGTGTACAGAGATTTTTCCGAAATCCTATCATTGTACATGGGGCTACGTTGTTGTCCTCTAGGTAGTTAGTCAATCGGGTCAGTAAGGCGTGTTCCATTACCTTACCTAGGCAGGAAGTTAGTGGAATAGGTCTTAGGTTTTCAAGCTGTAAGCGTTTGCCAGGCTTGGGTATAAGCACTATGTGCACCGTTTTCCATTGCTTCGGTATGTGACCTTGTCTCCAGCATTCATTAATAAAGTCTGTTAATTGGCCAATGGACGTATCGTCTAGATTTCGCAGTGTTTTGTTCGTAATGGCGTCAGGGCCCGGGGCCGACGTAGTCTTTAGTTTGTGTAGAACTGCACGTATCTCGGCTTCGTTGAATTCTTCATCAAGGTCAGGATTCGGCGCTCCTACGTAATCGGCGTGAGTGCATGGTCGTGCCTGGGATATGTATTTAAGCGCGACCTTTTTGAGAAAGTCTTTTTCTGTGCCTTTAGAGGCATGCAGAATTTTGTTCATATTTTGTTTGTGTACCGTTTTTGTGTCTTCTGGGTTTAGGAGGTGTCGAAGTAAATTCCATGTTTTGCCTAGGCTCAGATGGTTGCCCATGGCGGTACAAATTTCTTCCCATTGTTGGCAATAAAGCTCTTGGGCGTATTGTTTGGTTTCCTTGTTAAGTGTGGATATCTTTTTCTTAGTGTTCTGTTATGTCTCTGCGTTTTCCAGCGTTTTTTGTAGCCCTTCTTCGGCTTCCTGCATATGTAATAGCCTACTGTCCAGAATTTCAAGCTTAGCTTCCCGTGGGACTATTTTTGTTGCCTCCGAAATATCCTTCTTTAGATTAGCTGTCCATTGGTCAATGTTTGTAATGCTGCTTTCTGTGATGCCCTCTCGCATATTTCTGAATGTAACACAGTCAACTAGTCTAAGCTGTTTGCCCATGGCTTTGGTGGGCCCCACCATAAGCTAGATTTCAATGATAGAATGATGATATTTCACTTCACTTCACTTCACTTCACTTTTATTTCCTTAAAGACCCCCTGTAGGGGTATTACATAAGGGGTGGTGCATAACAAAAAAAAAGAGAACTATACAACGGTGTTTTTAATGGCTTCTGCAAACATAGATGGGTTAGTGATGGTACAGATGGCGTGAGATGGTGGTACAGATGGTGGTTTTAGGACGTTAAACCCCACAAATCAATCAATAATAGAATGATCCTTTCCAAAGCCTTGCTGTGTATTCAGCCATCACGCATATTGCGTGTTCTTTATAAAAGTAAGGTCGGGTGTGGTATCACTACAGACACTATTCCCCTGCCTAATGGGTACTGTGGTGTCAGTGATGAGTGTTAGCCCTTTCTGCTGCGAGTCCAGTCAGAGATTCCTGCCCTTGGGGTGGACGTTCTTAAAACCCCATGTACAATGAGGAGCATCAAAGTCCCCTCCGATTATTACGACTCTGTCACCCGCTATGGTAAGCGTGCGCTTAAAGAGAGTTAAAAGTCTGCGGTGTGACCTTCGGTCTACTGTACACGTTTAGGATGAACACACTGTACCCTGTTTTTCTTGTGGGTATGATTTTAATTAGTATATTTTCTATATCGGCACCCTGTGTGCTGTGTAGCACTTCCGTGTGATCCCTCCACACTAAGGTTGTAAGGGCTTTAGTATTCCCCTCGGCACTGCCGATAGAGCGGTAGCCAGACAACTTAGCGAGACCATGCGTCTTCTGCAAGATGATGATATCTGGTTTTTCTTTATCTTCAAGATAGTGGTGTAGAATGGCTTTCTTGTTTCTCTAACTTCTACAATTCCATTACCATAATACGTATTTATTGCGTCTGTCCATGGCGGCAATTATTGCTGAGGAGGCGCCGGGTTCATAATAGCCGGCTTTAGTATTGGAGGTTTGATGATTGGTTTGAAGGGCGCTACTCCACTGGCTTGTAGGCCTGTACCAGAGGGGCGTTTTTCAAGTTCTGTTACCCTAGTAGATAAGCTATCTAGTTGCTGCTGGTAAACCTGCTGTTGTTGTATAACTGTGTTGATTTGCTGCGTAATAGCCGTTCCCCACTCTTTGATTTGTGCTCCCATGGTTTTCTTAATGTCGTTTATTGCATCAATTTGTTGCACTTGAGTGTTCTCGTGTGATTCGTGCCTTGTTGATGATGTCGGGCGATATTGAAAGCAATCCGGGTCCTGCTTCTAATGCTGTACTAACTGAACTGCAGAAATTGTCTGCCGGTCAGACGGAATTAATCAGTCAGGTACAGGACCTTAAATCCCATTTGCTATCAACAGATAAATCTATAGCAGATCTCAGTAGACGCATGACTGATCTGGAAGGGCACTGTCAAAATATTATCTCCTTACGTACTGATGTGGAAGCGCTCAGAAGAGACACCGCTCGCGCGAGTGACCTTCTGCGCAAGCTTGAAGCGCGCGTGGATGAAGCCGAGAATCATTCTCGGCGCAATAACCTCATATTTTATGGCCTTCCTGAATCAACTGGATCGGAAGCACTTGTCCAAGTTGAACAACTTGTCATCAAGCACTGCCGTGATCGTCTAGGTATTTCCATCGATCCGAAGGAAATTGAGCGCGCGCATCGTCTGGGTCGCCGCAAGGGTACTAACCACCATCGCCCCATAATAGTTAAATTCGCATTCCATAAAACAAAAGGAGAGATTCTTTCTAATGGACGGAAATTTAAAGGAACCACTTTTAGTGTTGGTGAAGATTTTTCACGTCGTGTGCAAAACGTCCGTCGGCAATTGATTGCCTTTGCTAAAACCAAGTCGCTACCTTTTTCCATCACGTACAAGACACTGCTAATGGGTCACAAGCGCTACGTCTACGATGAGCAATCGCAAACTGTAAGGGAAGCGTCGTAGCAATTTCCTCGGCGCAAATCTGCCGGGCACACCCCCACACCTCAATCTGGCATGTCACTCTCGGTAGTCTTTGCTAACGCGCGCAGTTTTTTTCCGAAACGCATAACTTTTTCTGAGCTTGTTTTGTCATCAAGCAGTAACGTATTGGTGATAACCGAGACTTGGCTGACAAATGATATAACCGATGCAGAAGTGCTAGATCACCTACCTGGATTTCAACTTTATCGTAAGGACCGTACAGGCGCACGTGGAGGCGGGGTTCTGATGGCTGTGCACCAACAGTTATCGTGCTCGGTGGCCAGGACCAACTCTTCTGAACTTGAAATTCTTTGGGTCGTTTGCCGTGCTCACCCTCATACTGTCCTTGTAGGCGTTTGTTATAGGCCCCCGAACAGTGACCCAGATTTCGCATATAAGCTCAACAACAACCTGAGTGACCTTGGGAAACAGTATCCGCAAGCAGAGATACTGCTTTTCGGCGATTTTAATTTTCCTCAAATAGATTGGAGTAGTAGCGTCCCGTCAGCTGTGGGCAGTGAGCCCGCAAGGGACTTCATAGATTTCTGCCTGAATTGCAATCTAACCCAACTTGTATCCCAACCAACGCGCGTTACAGAGAACAATTCCAGCATCTTAGATCTAATACTAACTAGTCATCAAGAGAGCTTATCATCAATTACATATCTGCGTGCCGTCAGTGACCACAAGGTAATCCATGCGGCTTTTGCGTTTCGACCTGTAAAACGCGATCTTGTCACCAAAACAATCCGTCTTTACGACAAGGGCAATTATAGTGCCATCAATAATGAATTGATATCTTTTCTTCCTGAGTTCGAGAGAATAAGCCATACACGCTCTGTGGATGAGAATTGGATTATATTTAGAGATAAGTTAGCCACTCTTGTCGAGAAATTTATCCCAAAAATAACGTTTACCGCAAACCGTAACAAGCCATGGTTTTCACGTACACTTCACAAACTAAGAAACAAGAAAAAACGCCTCTTCCGATCAGCCAAACAGTCTAAACTTCTGTCCTTATGGGAAAAATATTACGCCGCGGAAGATGATTATCTTAGAACCATTCGTAACGCCAAACACGTGTTCTTTCATGAAGAGCTGCCCAAAATGCTTGCAACCAGCCCTCGCAAATTCTGGGAGGTGATAAACCCTCAGGAGATGCGCACCACTAGTCTTTCAAATGCGCATGGCGATATAGTCGACAACAATGAATGCGCGAACCTTTTTAACGAGGCCTTTTTCTCTGTTTTTACGAATGAGAGTTCAGTTCCCGATTTTTCTTCACCTGCGCGCAGCACCGAGTCTATGCCCCCGATTGCATTTTCTACGGACGGCATCATTTCGATTATAGAAAAGATTAAGCTTTCTTCTTCTGCAGGTGTGGATGACATTAATTCAAAACTTCTCATAAATGTTAAACATGTGTGTGCCGCATACCTTACATTGTTATTTTCGCAGTCATTATCATCAAGCATTCTGCCAGCAGACTGGAAAGTAGGCAAGGTCGTTCCAGTCTACAAATCAGGTAACAGAGATTCTCCACTAAATTACCGTCCCATATCTTTAACAAGTATCCCCTGCAAAATCATGGAACATGTCATCTACTCCCATATCATCAACTTCTTGGACTCAATGCACTTTTTTCATCCTTCTCAACACGGGTTCCGAAGGGGTTATTCTTGTGAAACGCAGCTGGCCATTTTCATTCATGACTTACATTCTAACCTTGACTGCAACATTCAGACCGATGCTCTTTTCCTGGATTTCGCTAAAGCATTTGACACTGTCCCTCACAAACGCCTAATTCTTAAATTATCTCTGTTAAATCTAGATCCTAATGTACTTGCATGGATAACATCTTTCCTGACTAATCGTTCCCAGTTTGTGTTTGTTAATAATCACTCATCTAACCGACTACCTGTAACCTCAGGTGTCCCGCAAGGGTCTGTCTTAGGGCCTCTACTCTTTTTAATTTACATTAACGATCTACCATTGCATGTATCATGTAACTTTCGTATGTTTGCCGATGACTGCGTAATCTACCGATCAGTAACCAACATTCATGACCAAACACTAATTCAGCATGATCTTAACAACATACAAACATGGTGTGATCGTTGGTTAATGAACTTAAATCCTAATAAATGTAAGCTTGTTTCTTTTTCTCGCCACCGTAACCCTTTTGAGTTTACCTATTCCATCACTAATGTTCCCATACAATCAGTTCAATCATTCAAATACCTCGGCATCACTTTGGCTCATGACCTGTCTTGGCGTCATCACACTACTAACATCATCTCGTCTGCTAATAAATCACTCGGATTTCTCAGACGACACTTACGCCATACTCCGCCTCACGTCAAGACGCTTGCGTACAAATCATTTATCAGGTCCAAACTCGAGTATGCATCTTCCATCTGGAGCCCTCATCAATCATACATCATAAGAGAACTCGAATCACTTCAAAATCGGGCTACCAGGTTCATTCATTCTGCATATTCGTACGATATCAGCATCTCATCTCTAAAGGCGGAATCAGGTCTAGAAACCCTTGCTTCACGCCGACAGTGTGCCACCCTCTCTCTTTTTCATATGTTTTATTTCAGTTCACTGAATCATCCACCGTACATCACGCCCCCTCCGCACATATCCCATCGCACTGGTCATCCGTTACAAGTCGCAATACCACGTACCCGGACCACTGTATTCCAAGCCTCCTTTTTCGTAAGAGCAGCAAAAGACTGGAACGGCCTTCCTCACGCCATCTGTACCATCACTAACCCATCTATGTTTGCAGAAGCCATTAAAAACACCGTTGTATAGTTCTCTTTTTTTTTTTTTTTTTGTTATGCACCACCCCTTATGTAATACCCCTACAGGGGGTCTTTAAGGAAATAAAAGTGAAGTGAAGTGAAGTGAATTTGAACTTTCACAGCTTCTTCAACTTTTCTTATTCGTAAATCTACGCATTCTTCAGATTCCTCTTGACCTTCGTGCAACATGTTAGCAGTCTTGGTTTTCTTGTGCTTGCTAGTACCATCGTCGTTGTTCTCTAAAGCCTTACGTTTTGGAAGAGGGTAATCATTCCTCTCCTCCATACTGGTTACACTATCCTGTGTTAAAATTATTGTATCATCGCACTGTACCGTGCCTAATCTGTAGTTATGACTTTCTTCCCTTAATTTTTTATTCTCCTCCCTCAAGGCGGTAATTATCTGATTGTTTTGCATAATCATTTGTTTCAGTTGTGCTACCTCTGCCTAGAGTTTGGCGACTTTCTGGTCAGAAGCAGCCTCCGCCTCCGTGTGCATCCCCTTGATCTTGTCTGCCCAGCTCACCTTGAACAATGTATCGGCACTGGGGTTTCGGGGTTCTTTGGCCCTTGACTGGGAGCGTGACTTTGACCTGCGGCGGTTCCTGGACCTGGAGCGGTTCTTCGACCTTGAGCGGCTTTTCCTCTCATGTGGCAAACTGGGGGAGGACTCCGATATGTTGTCCCTTGCTTCGTTGGCGTGAGATGGCCTGTCTTGTGCGGCCAGGGACGCGTTCTCTTGTTCTTGTCTGGCTCTTTCCCAGCGGCATTTCCGCACTGGGAATGGTGTCTTATACCTTGGTTTGCAGGTTCGGTCTGCTATAGGGTGGTCTTCGTAGCACAGCTGGCACCTGACCTTGCCTTCGTCGCTTTCGGGGGGATTTGGCATCTTGCAGCCTCGGCAGATCTTTAGGGTTGGGGCAAAGATCCGCCCTATGCCCCAAGCGTCCACAGTGGTAGCACAAGTCCAGTTGTTTTCTGTACAACGAACATCTTAGCATTGCCCCGCCGTATTTCACGTAGCTTGGCACACGGTAGCCGTCGAATAGTACAATCACATTGGTGGTATTGCCCATTCGTTTGGCCCCGAGCGCAGTTGGGTTCCTGGGGCTTACAACGTTTTCAGTTATATCTCGGGCAGTGTGTTCTAGCGGTATTCCCCGGATCACTCCCTTGGAGGTGTTTTCTGGGGCTGCTTCATAAGCGCTGGCTTCAATGGCTTGCCTGCCTATTTTGTTACAGGATATTCGCTGGTATCTGTTTGCATGTTCTTCAACAGGAGTGCTGACCATAACAATTTTTTGTTGGTAGTTGAGGCAGATTGTGTCTTGCTCTCGCACTTCCCTTGGTATATTGGCCGATTCGTAGACGCTGTTGGCAATGCTGGCGGCACCGTGGTCACTGATGCAAAGTCCCCCACGAGGTCGAACAATTATCTTCTAGTATTCCCTTGGAAGGGGCGGCATTCTGCTACCTGTGGTGATTTGGCGAAGCCGTTGTTCTCTCAGTTTCTTGTCCTTCTGCCCTGTCGAATGCTGCTCGCTTGGTTGGTCTAACATTTGCTTTGTAAGTTTTCGCTGTCCTACCGGTCACCATCCGGTATTATTCTCAAAATCTTCTTTCGAAATGCTTTCTCCCTCCACGTTCGCTCCCATCTGGTCAAAAAACTCGAAACGCCAAGCGTGCAGGGCGCCGCGTTCTCCGTGGTTCCACGCGAAGCCTAGCTGTGTCGCAGCGGTGACGGAGATGTCTACGGCGAACGCTATGCAGGTGGCTCTTCTGCCGGCGCAACGAACACAAAAACGGGCATAAGATGGTTAAATTCAAGTCCTCCCATCTGATTTTTTGTCAGGATAGTCGCGATGACTTGTGGCGTCGATTCGTAACGACAAATCCGCGGGATATGGTGATTTCCGCCGAGAAACATTCAGAAAAGACGGAGCCAATGTGATGAGTGACTGTTCCTGCCGGGCGCCTCTGGAATAAGAAAGCTACAAAAGCATTTCGCGACCTTCTTTTTCTTTCAATCTTTTAAGTGCGACAAGGGTACCGAGACGCGTACGCCACGACAGCTACAGCGCACTTTGCAAGAGAAATTGACGTTGCAGCAAGCTACCATTACTGCCGCTATCACAAAAACATCAAAACAAACCATCGATAGCGCGCTTTGCAACGGAATATGGCCGCTGCCTCACCCTTAATGTGAGATGCGAGTGGGACTGTAAACAAGGGTTGTCTATACCTTGCATTTCTCGGAGTACTCTCGGATAACAAGCATCAAGAGCAAACTGCAACAGAAGAGACGACCAGGCTGGAAGCATATCCGGAAATCGTTACACCCACTTCGGGGTGACAAGTAATTTTATGTATATTTTCAGAAGCGTGCAAGGCGACAAGTGACTTGACGGATCAGCCTCCACGACAGCAAATATTCTCGCTTGTCGCTGTCGCTCGGACATCACGTGCATGTGGTTGGGCGTTTACACCAGCGCCATTTCAGAATTATGTTGCTCATAGGAGCGTCCCTGAAAAATTATGGACTCTTGCATGGTACCAACAAGGCTCCGCCGCGGAGGTTTAGTGGTAATAGGGTACTTGGCTGCTGACCCGCCGGTCGCGGAATAAAATCCCGGCTCCGGCGGCCGCATTTTTTATGTAGCCCCAAATGCTGTCGGCCCATGTGCTCAGATTTGGGCGCACGTTAAAGAACCAAGGCAGTCAAAATTTCTGAAGCCCTCTATTACAGCGTCTCTCATAATCGTACGGTGGTTTTGGGACGTTCAATCCAACACATCAATATCATGGTACGAACAAAACCTCACTGTTGTGGCGTCTTCTTGTGACTGGTTGGGAAACCCGAGTCCGAGAACTGCTAAGACGCAGATCAGCCCGAGCCCGACAATTATCAAGGAGGAGAGGGACACGTCGATCCAACTTCGCTGCTGAACCTCCCGAGTGTAATAGTCGGAAGGCCGGTTCTTGTAAATCGGGTCTTCCTCTGACGCCTATGTTTCGAGGTTCAACGTGAAAAACAGTCAATTAAGGTAGTATGAAGTATAAGTCAAAGAAAGTGATAGCAATTACTTTAACTTATATTGCTGAAAAGTATCTTTTAATTAAATGCATGATATTGAACATATATTTTTGTATTGATTTCTGGTTCACCTTGCTTAACTCTTTATCGCCTATGTTTAGGCATGTTATGCCATTATGCCTAGTAGATGCACTTCAAGGCACTAAGAAAAATTTTCCAAAAGCCGAGCCCCTCATATCAACCGCTAACCACTGTTTTCTTCATTCTCAAGACAATTCCGACTTCGCACTTTAGTAAATAAAGCAATCAAACAAAACAAGTTATTTTCGGCCACCAACGGTGAGTTTCAAGGGCGTTGTGCGGATATACCTCGTGGTTTCCTTTGAGGCTGAGTCTGACTACGGTGTCCTAACAACGACGTCACTCCTTACAGATCTTGCGTAGCTATTAAAACAGAACACAACATTCCGTTAGTGCTCACTGTTTAAATACTGGTGTTCGTGAACGTTCATCTCAACAAATAGGTGGCTAATATCGAAATCTCCTCACCATGATTCAACGAATTCAAGTGCAATCTTCGAGGAAGAAAAGAGCTTGAGATCATGTATGCCGAGAAGCAAGGCGTCTCTTTGATATGAACTGAATAAGCATATTCGGGTAGCGAACAACTACAATGATGTGTTGAAAAAGCAGAGCGCGTGGCGTCTATGATGATGATTGACTTAAAACGATGGCTAACACCCCCTAGCATTGCCATTCAGTGAGCCTGTGCTTTCCGGGGTACGTTTGCATAGTTCACTGCTCTCACGATGAGCTTGGGTGGTTCCGAGTATTCTCCAAAACCGTGCCATTTTTTTCGGAGTATTCACGAATCTTGTATTCCTGGCGCTGTGTAACGCTCACTTCAATTATGATATAATTTTATCCTTCGACTTGACACCACCGACTCCAGGTTGTGATATCTGCTTATTATAAAAAGGTGTGGAATGTGATATTTTTTATATTGCATCTTTGCAATAATTGAGAAAAAATAATTCTCTGCTTCAGCTGATACCACCAATTTGCTATTGCAAAAATTTCTTTGATACTTCTTTGGTGGTACCGGCCCTGATAATTTTTTTCCGCTAGAGACAAACAGACAATTAAGCCTATAAGGCAGCAAAGCTTTTCGCATGTTTTCGCTGTGTCTTTTTTTATGCAAGACATATTTTAGCTACGAGCTTCGTGTCTTCTAGATAACTTCAAGAGAGACGGCTAGTACGAACTTCAACACTCGTCCGAACTGGTGAGGACAAAGGTCTTAGTCTTGCCCGGTGTGTTTAAAACTTGTTTATTTCATAGTTGCCACTTCTGTCAAAGTTAGCTCATGTTTCTGCCTAAATACGTCAAGCTTTCTAAATATTCCTTTGAATTCTCTGCTTATAAACAGTGTTTTTCTTAATCTTCCGATGACCGTTCAACACTTTTGCGTATCTATTGCATCAGCTCAATCGGCTGTACCTTAGTTAGAACTGTCAACTTAAGTTGTTTCCTGAGCCCTTGAAAAGCGTTTACTAGCACTTGTTCTGACGACAGAATAATGACAATATTTCTCTCTTTTTTGCTTCCTCTTTCTTAAGTAGCATGGTAAATTAGCCTTTCCGCGAGGAATTCTCCCTGTTTTCAGCAAGGTAGAAAAAATACCTTGTTTTATCCCTTAAAGTTTGTCTTAAAGTCGAAATTATTAAAAGAGGGATTGCAACCGCGTGCCTGAAACAAGCCCTCGTGAGATGTTGCCGCCGTATGGTGGATGAAAGCATGGCAGTACAGATCAAGTGCCTTCAAAGCAGCGGCTAACCTGAAGGAATGATTGCAAGAACTTGTCAAAAACATATAGGGGAACTCATGAGTGAAACTAAGAAGAATAAAGTAGCCGGCAATGAAAGGACGAGTTCAGTCATTTCCAATATTTACACAATCTTTCGCACAGAATGAGGAAAATCGGTGCGCGATGCAATGTCAAGTTGTTTTTTTCTTTCAGCCCCGCAAAAGCTGAAAGGCTTCTGCAAGAGAGTGAAGGCAGACCAAATGAAACAAAAGCTCACTTTTGGTGTTAACAACAGAGACAGGCTCGCCGAACGCATGAAAGGGGTGATAAATTATATTCTCCTGTCGTGAAGTATTAGCTACGTCGGAAACACAGGAATATGCCTTAAACTAAAGCCAAGAGGGCATGTGTGCGTTTTCCAGCAAGTATTACCCTCAAGTAACTTAGCTGCGCATGGCAAAACAATGCCCCTACCTCCCCAAAGATAATCGTGAGGAAATGCGAATGCATCTCTTGCGCTGAGAGAGGGTACTGTTGCCGTCAGACATTCGCCTTCAGCGACTTCTGCCATCGCTTTGAGAGGCACCCAGCCAGTGAACGGGTGAAAGTGATCAGCGAGCAGACGGGAAAGTGGGGCGCCAGCGTTCTCAGCTTGGCACTGGCGTTTCACAACGGCGTATCGAGGACACATTTCCGGATGTTCTTTAGAGGCGCCCAGCCGGTGAATGGTCAACTGCGAGGCGCGAGCAAGTGAGAGAGTGGGTGCAGGGAAGAGAAAGAGAGCGAACTACGAGAGAAGAAGCAGCGAAGCACTGCAGCTAACTACTCATACACTCTCTCGCACAACATGCTCCAATTGCTAGGGACGAGGCTGAGTGCGTGCGCCCACAGCTATTGCTATGGGAGAGGGAGTGAGAGGGGAGGGATAACACCTGCCGGTGCACGGACAACGCCGGAACCTTGACATAGCCTGACTGAGAAATGCATTCTCATTTAAAAAAACTCTGCTGTGTTTTTTTTGAAAGAAAAGCTGCAGTTGCCAGATTCGAAGCAAGAAAAGGACCAGAAATATTCAGAGTCACTGTGCATCATCGAAGAAGGCGACGATGTTTGGGTCAGTGCTCCTTCCATAATTGTAATGGCGGCTGTGGGAGTTTACTCAAAAGTTACAAGATAATTTTCCTTCGATCTTGTATATGTGAATTGCGGACTCCCCTTTCCTTTCTGTTATTCTTCTTTTTTTTTCTCCCGCGTTGTGCCTTCCGCCTTGTATTATAGTTTTTTTATTGCGATAGCAAATATATGGACACTCTAGGCTGTATTTAGCTGCTGGCGTCGGCGTCGACGTCGATGTCATGCACCGTGTATGTATACATATCTACATATATAAAAACGCAAGAAAGAAACATTTATCCAAAAAAAACACTCTGGCACTCCGAATTAAACGTGGGACCTCTTCGTTGTGAAAGTGAGGCATTAACCACTGAGCCACCCGGTGGACAGAATTCATCACTTAGACGGCAAGCTGCTTACGTCTACCATTTACCGCTGCTCACGAGCATATCGGGGGGGGGGGGGGAGTTGCGTTTTCAGCATTACCAGCAAGATGGCGCAATGAGCGCGCGTCGCCACATAGCGCGGTGGCGCCTGCTCTGATCTCCTACGCGTACTTTGGCCGTTTAGACAAGGGGAGTGACGCTCCGCCACACGCCCTTATCTCGCGGCGGCGAGGAGGGACGGTCGTACGCCTCTGCTGGCCTCGGGTTTTACTTGGACGATTCTTCTGTAGTTACCGGGTGCACAAAGGTCACTGCAATCATTGCAGTTTCGGTTTCCGAAAAGCGCGCGCTTTTCAGACACAGCAAAGTAACAAATGAGACACTTATTCGCGTGCATCCGTACCTGTGAGTACGTTTCGTGAGTCATTTGTGCGTGAGGGAACGCAAGGCATGTTTCGATCTGCTTTCCATACCGCGCCTGACCTTTCAATTTGCTTGCTATCGCGTTCATTGCTTCGCCTTTCCAGCAAAGCTGTGACTTTTTTTGTTGGCATCTGCGCATGCTTGTTTGACACAGCCCGTTCCTGGGGACACATGTTCTTTTTTTGTCTTTGCGTCATGTACTGGATTTTTTTTTCGTCCTGGTTAAGCCTTTACAAAAGCAAACTTTTCACGGTGAATTGAAACTTTGCCGTTCCTGGTTATCATATAAAGTCACACTGCCGCATGGCCACTAAAGCTCATCTATTCTCGAAAGTTGCAAGACCCTTTGATCTACGCCACAATAACTTCCTCCCCTTACTGCTGACTTCCTTTCCGCTGTGCTGTATTCGCTATATTGCTACACGTATTCTTTCCTTTTTGTCCGACTCTGTGGATCGATGGTTAGGGTGTCACACTGCTCGCTGAAAGGTCACGGGTTCGCATCGGCCGTGGTGGTCGCACTCCGGTGGAGTCTTAATGGTAGAAGCTTGTGTACTGTGCGAGGTCAGTGCATGCGTCAAAGCACACCTAATGGTTGAAATTTCCGGAGCCATAAATACGGCATTTCTCTTTATCACGTCATAATTTTTCGTCATTAAATCCCAGGTATCATCATTATTACTATGTTACCAATGCATTCCGACATAGTCACTGCGTTACACAGAGCACGCCTGTATGATGAAGAACTGCCTCACCGCGGCCGTCTAGTGACTAAGGTACTCGGCTGCTGACCCGCAGGTCGTGGGATCGAATCCCGGTGGCGGTGGCTGCATTTTCAATGGAGGCGAAAATGCTGTAGGTCCGCGTGCTCAGATGTGGGTGCACGTTAAAGAACCCCAGGTAATTGAAATTTTCCGAGCCCTTCATCACGGTGTCTCTCATAATCATATGGCATCGGCGTCCGCACTTACACTATGCATGCGCAGCTATCCTCCTTTGCTATCTCCAACAGCTCCGCGATACTCTCTCCACCTCTCTCCTACCACCTGCTTGCGCTTCTATGTTCTAGCTTCTGCTTTCGCGGTGCATGCACTACCACAGCCTCCTAGATTTCCCTTGACTGCCGGATTATCGGCGGTCACTTTGGAAGCGCTCTTAGTCGGAACTACAACGATTGGCGCCACCTAAGTAGGGTCGTCTTCAAATGAGTTTTTACGTTTTAGAGCCTATGTTGCAACAAATATAACGTAAACAGTTTTAAAAGGTGTAATTTTAGTGAATTAAAATTAACCCTGCGTAAGTGACGCCACCATAGAAGATGGGCGTTTTGCGCTCATTCGGCAGGCAACCCCTTCATTACAAAGCATAGCCTCTGAAATTAGCTAATGCCAAAGTTGCTCATCTCAAAGGCCAAGTAGAAAGACACACCTAACCCTGCGTAGATGGCGCCGCCAGAGATGACGAGCGTTTCAGGCTCATTCGGCACGCAAGAAAAATATAGGAGCCTATGGCGCTACTCTCCTCCTTTAGTCTCCTCTTCTTCAAGTGTGAATATAAAGTGGGTGCGCAAGCGCGCCCCTCCTTCTCCTCCCCTCATATGATCCGCCCACCTCTCGCATCTCTACGCCAACGCAGGCATCATCTGCTTACGTACGCTCACTTACGCCCCATCATGCACCCCCCTCTCTCTCCCCTAGGCATCCCGGGCCATGGCGTTTACACCTCCATTACGCATGAGCTCCCCCTCTTCTCCTACACTTAACCTAGCTCTCACCTCGCAACGCCGACGCAGGCAGCGTCTGTTAGTGTTTCTCGATTGAAAACACTGACTGCTCGTGCTGCACAACCATTGGCTGACCACTAGAAGGTTTAAACCTCCTTGGCTGGCTACCTCGCATATAGATGGTTTCAAAACTGCAAGCGTTGTACCCAAAAAAACTTCTAGTCACCTGATATACCAGCTTTAACTTCGAAACAAAAAGCACGTTCTCAAGTTTTTTTTCAAGGATTAGGAAAGTCTCTTTCTATTTTTCAGATAGAAGGAACGTGTGTAATGTGCAGAGGAATCCCTTATTTTTTAGTTCAAAATAAAATTTATATATATTGTCAAGACGAAGAAAGACGCTGGGGCACGGGTGCGTGGGCAGCTAAGAGAAGGTTGAGGAAGACGAAGTACAGAATAAGAACAGCTTGGCCCAGAATCGGTAGTTGTCCTTTTGTTAAGATCCTCCCGCCCGGTTCTGGCCGATCCCCCTTTGTGGGTGTGCGCTAGAGTATCAAGGATCATCAATCATCATCTCTTTTCTCTCCGTTACAATGGCGCAGTCGACGAAGAAGAAGTCTTACGTCCCGGCTTCGTCATCCAGGACAGCAGCGATAAGCGCCGCCTGAGGACGGCGTCAAGGCCTCTTCGGCGGCTGCAGTACACGTTACCGGTACCATTTTCCAAGGGACGCCGTCCACGCGTCCTTGGCTATGGATTCTGCCGTCAGTGCAAGCCAACAAGTGAATCCTTCGCGGGAAGCCACTGGTACATGTCTTCGTGAATCGTCGGTGTGGTATAAGGCGTCGCTAACCGACTACAGCGCTGTGCGGTGGCACGCGCTCGGTGGCCGCCAACGGAGAAGAAGAAGAAGATGGAATAAAGATGATGCCCCCATGTATGCCGTGGACTGTCATTACGTACGATGCAACATATTTTGGCGACGAGGATTCCACCAACCCTGTGCTACCGACTTGACCTTTATCAGTAACGTCGTTTCTTTGCTTGACATCATCTACGATGAGATTTCGGGGCTACAACCACCACCTCCGTTCCTGTCGTCACCAGGACACCCAGACAATTCCATGGGAGCAATGGATCCTGGTTTTCAACGAACTACATGGTGGCTTCGGGCGCCTCCGACCTACCTGCAATTCGGTCGGAAGGCGATCCTGCTGAACTGCTTGGGCTTGGAAGGACAACGCATCTTCCAGACTCTGATTACGGACGACCCGTGCCTCATGACTACGAGCGTTGCGGAAGCTACACTGACGTCTTCTAGCCCTGATGAGTTCGACCGTGGCCATTGCGACGCTGGAGGGTCACTTCAAGAGCACGTTGAACGTCACTGCAGCACGTCACCGTTTTCGTCGACGTACGCAGGCCCCAGGTGAGACTGCAGCTGATTACGTCACCGCGCTGAGAAGCCTTGTAGGAGCATGCAATTTCGGTGACCTAGCGGACGACATGATACGCGATCAGCTCATAGAGAAAACAACAAGTGTATAATTACGTGAACGTCTTCTGCTGGAAGAGTCCCTCACGCTTTCTAGAGCACTTACCATATGCAAAACAGCATGATGTAGCGACTAATGAAGCAAGAGAACTAGTCCAAAGTGACTCGCAAGTAATCGTGTTAAGGATGAGTCAAATAACAGAGAAAGGCATTGTAGCACGTGTACTTGCTATAACAGCAAAATCAAAGTCGCACATCTCTGAGAGAGCAAAAATGTTATCGTTGTGGTTCTACGACGCACCTTGCAAATAGCTCTCAGTGCAACGGCCAAGGCACATAAGTGTCGAAATTGTCAGAAAATTGGCCATTTGAAAAGCTGTGCAAATCGCTACGGAAGTTCGCGAGAAAATGTTCAGCATGTCGCGGATGATCACGATACAGTTGACCACGACGATAACTTAACGATCTGTCAAATCTTGAGTCGAAAGAAAGGAATTATGCAGTATTAGAAATTGAGGAATTCCTGGATCTCATTCTTGATCGACACGGGATCGTCGGTTTCAATTATGGCCGAAGACCTTTACCAGAGTCATTTTTCTAATCGGTACCCTTTAACGTCTACTTCCGTCCAGCTTCTCGATTATTCAAAGTCCGCAATTCAAGTTCAAGGATGTTTCATTGCTGCGGGCCTCATTCCATGGTAGATCCACCGCTATATTACTGTACGTTGTGCCTGGAGGAACCACCATTCTTGGATTAGATGGCATCGCGGCTCTGGACATGAAAATTCAAGGCTCACCCCTTAAATGTCTCCTGCTGTCACAAGAAGCACCTGTACTACCTCCAGAGTTACGTTCTGAATTTGAGCACTTATTTTCGAAAGAACTCGGAACAGTTAAAAGGTTTCTGCCACAGGTCAGAGTACGTGCTTCGGTGCAGCCAGTGGCCAGCGAAGCTGAGACGGCTACCACTTGTCATTCGGGAGCAAGTTCGGCAGAAACACAGAAATTGGAAGCCCAGGGCATTATTGAGCGTGTTGACTCGTCGGAGTGGGTGTCACCTATTGTGGTGGCTAGAAAAAAAGATGGCTCCATGTCGCCTGTGCGTTGACTTACGGGAGCCAACAAAGCTGTGTTGTGGGACAGTTTCCTCTTGCCACAAACTGAAGAAACTGGTTGAACAGCTTGGCTGGGGGCACAGCGATTCTCGAAGACTTGACCTACATCTGCGTACCACCAATTACCACTCAGTCCAGAGAGCCTGGACCTTACCACCTTCATCACTCACGATGTGACTCTTTCGTTCAAGTAAAGTTTGCTTCGGACTGGCGGCGGCACCCTCAGCGTTTCAAAAAATGATGCATAGATCCTAAAAGGGTGCAAATGTGTCTTATTTTACATTTGACGATATAATAGTGTATGGGACGTTCCCGAGAGGATCATCTGCGCAATTTGCGCGCCGTTTTGAAGCGCCTCTCTGAAGCGGGCCTCAGGCTCAAATCACAAGTGTGTTTTTGACGTCGCAGAACTGACTTTCCTTGGTCAGTTGTCAGCGCTAGAGGATTATTTCCACTAATGTCATCCGTTAGGCAATAACCAAGGCACCATCCCTAAAAACGTCAACGAAACTGCGTTCTATGCTGGGACTTGCAGGTTTTTATTCCAAGTTTATTCCCACTTTTCTGACGTTGTGGAGCCAATGCGTGCCTTGCTTCGAGGAAAATGCGCCGTTCGTTTGGACTGCGGCAGCACAAGCAGTTGGAGCAACTGAAAGCTCGGCTCACATCTTGCCAAGTGCTTCATCTCTTCAGATCCTCATCTACCTGTGTATGTTACAGACGGATGCTCAGGATATGGATTAGGTGGCGGTGCTTCAGCAGGGATAACGGAACCTCACTGCAAACTGTCGCATTCGCTCACGACACATCTTGCAACCGCATGAACGACAATATTCAGTTGGCGAACGTGAGGCTCTTGCCTGCGTCTGGGCTTGCGAACATTGGCACGTTTACCTGTGGGGAAGGCCATTTATCCTACGGACTGACCATGCAGCGTTGGTTACGCTCTTTTCAACGAAAGGTACAGGTCACCGTCCATTGAGGATCGCGCGCTGGTCATCACGGTTGCTTTGCTACAACTACACCATGGAATACAGAAAGGGCAGTGAAAACGTCGTGGCTGACGCTCTCTCCCGGCTTCCCGTACAGAGTTTACTCCACGGTGCACCTGAGGAAGAATTCGTATGCCTTTTATCTCCAGTTGTGACCATGCAAGAACTGCAAGAAGCAAGTGCCAATGATCAGGTTATCTGTCAAGTGAAGCACTTCACGACTACTTCTTGGCCTGACAAGAAATCTCTGTTAAAAGAGTTGCTACCTTACTTTTATGTGAAGGCTGAACTTTCTGTCGTAAGTGACATCCTATGTCGCGGTGACAGGATTGTCGTGCCGGCGACCTTGACACGCCGTCTTATGGATCTGGCCCATGAGTCTCATCCAGGCATTGGTCGTACAAAAGCTCGCCTGAGAGAGTCTTACTGGTGGCCGTGCATGGATAGTCACATTGAAGAACTGGTGCGCACATGCGTGATTTGCCAAGTCTTGTGACAAGTCCGCACGTACCTTTCCAGCGCCACTGCAACCTGTTCCTCTTCCTGACGCGGCGTGGGAAAAAATTGCCATCGACATTGTGGGACCATTCTCGCAAGCTTCGGCCGACTACCGTTATGCAATTACTGCCATTGACTATTATAGCAAGTGGCCTGAAGTGGCGTTCGTGCGAGATGCGACCACTTCTACAGTGAAGAAGTTTTTACTTGAACTTTTGCGCGAGAAGGATACCCACGTGGTATTGTATCCGATCATGGACCACAGTTTTCGTCAGCAAGCTTTGACGAATTTCTCACGGAGCGTGGAATAACGCACTACAACTCTTCCGTGTATTACCCACAAGCTAACGGCTTGGTCGAAAGATTCAACAGGGTGCTGAAGTCATATTCAACTAGCCCTGCTTGAACGTCGTGACATACGAACAGCCATGCTTGATTACCTACAAGTATATCGCTGTACACCTCACGCGACTACTGGTGCGGCACCCGCAGTTCTCCTTCATCGACGCCAACCTCGCACCAGACTTGACATATTGGGATTGCCTGACAGATGCTTCAGCACGGACCCGTCAAGGGCGATTGAACAGCTACGAGAGCATGTCAAAAAGAAGCAAATGATCTCGAAGAGCTACACCGATGAAAACGTGGAGCCAAGGAACCCAGTTTCGTCGTTGGTGATTACGTGCGCGTTAAGACAACTGCAGCTCACGGTAAGCTGTCTTTACAATTCTCCGCGCCCAAGAAGATCATTGGAAAACGGGGACCGGCCTCGTACCTTTTGGACGATGGGCGTGTGTGGAACGCATCTAAGTTAAATCGCAGGTTCACCCCGGAGCGGTCAACAAAATGAAATCGGGGCACCCCTGCTGTTATGAACTGGACACACTGCATTTAATCGGTCTTCTCATGCATTACAGCCTGAAACCTCTGCTCTTATGAACTGGTCCCCTGCATCTGATCGATCATCTAGTGCGCCCCAATGGGACACATCAAGAGCGGATGGTCATGAAAGTGCAGACCCCGTATCATCTCCACCAGACGGCACGCAAGCTTTGACCAGTCCAGGATTTAATGCGCCTGCAAGGAAAAGCAAGCGTAAAAAGAAGACCCAAAGAAATTGAAGGACTTCGTTAGGAAGTAGACAAAAACAGTTTGTGTGTTTCTACCATTTATTTTTATTTATTTTATTTTTTTGCAAGAGGGGATATGTGGTATAAGGCGTCGCTACCGACTACAGCGCTGTGCGGTGGCCACGCGCTCGGTGGCCGCCACGGAGAAGAAGAAGAAGATGGAATAAAGAGGATGCCCCCATGTATGCCGTGACTGTCAGTACGTACGATGCAACAGTCGGTAGTGCAGGCCTCCAATCCAGGAACGCCGGTTCACGCTTCTTTGGCGATGGAGTCAATAACAGGCCGCCGCTTCAGCTGCCCACCGGACATCAGTGGACGGTGCCCATGCCTCCTCTGTAGTACCAGGGCTCACCAATGGACACTATGCTACCATCTCGGGCCGTAATACGCACGGGCTCCTGTCCTTTGGGAATGCTGTTCAAGCTTCCCAGGCCTGCATTCCCCGTGCGGTACTCTTCCAACATACAAGCCGCAAAAGAAACGCTGTTCATGGCTTCCTTGACATGCGTGGCACCACCGTGAGTACTACTAAACCACGTACTTCACGCACGCGAACCAAAGCGGTTCAGAAGCCTCGTGTGACAGTGCCGTGGAGTTGCGGCGTACCATCGCACTGCTCCGCCGCCGACTAACAAAGTGACAGCGTTGATCGCCGAGCGAGCTCCTACAATGTTGCCAGCATTGTGTGACATTAACGCAAAGTTGGATGTAGCTGCCCTCATACGACCTTGAGGCAAGCACACCGTAGCAATGCGGGGAGCTTCAGTCTTTTCTGATCGACCTCTCACACCAGCTCGACTGCTTCGCGTCGGTGATCTCTGCGTTGCCACCTGCCACCTCAGAATCACCAGCCGTCTGCTAACTACCGAAATTCCATGGGTCTAGAACTACGCCGACACCTGGGTGGCAACCGTCAACGCGATAGCAATGCGCGAGGCCTGGATGAATCTCAGACATGGACCATGGCTGTAGACCATCTTCTGGTAGGTGCAGCGGGTGGCACCAGTCTAAAGGCTTCAAGCAGCAGTCCTGCGTGGAGTGGAGCTCCAAGCTCATAGCTGCCTTTCGGCCGGCACTCGCCGATCTCCCTTCCCCCATCCATCCAACCTGCAGGTACCGAGGATGGAGTTCAAGAAGGGTTCCATCTAGAGGCTCCAGCTGAGCACTCCAGTTTTCCACATGAGCTTCCAGACTCGTCGCTGGTACCGGACCCTAATTCGTGTCAGCCATCGGCCCCCCCGTCCTCTTTCGTGGGGAGAGATACAGAGGGGCACAGGGTAGCTGGACTTTCGTCAACGCGACCGCTACCATATATCGAGCTCAAGTTGGGCGGCAGCTCGATGTCTCATCACAGTCCTCCAGTCTGACAACAGGCAACAAGACCACCCTCGAGCCTCAGCAATTGGGCGCCGCAAGCAGCGAAGTCAACATCAGCACTTCCGGCCTCCGGGCGTACAGCCCTACTGGGATCACGGGCAATGCAATATTACTTTGAGACCATCTGAATGCCGTGCGGATGACCAGGAGGCAGTGTGCGTTGAGGAGGATCGGAGATAGATCG